>CM067326.1:5165000-5585000 GCA_034376525.1 Nicotiana benthamiana
TCTTTTTCAGCCCCATAATCTTCAAAAATCCTGTACCCGTACGGTTTTCTGGCACCAAAAGCCCAGGACTGTCCCAAGTCAACCCTGTAATTCCTCATATTTCCTCTAGACGCGGTTTCAACTCTGTGTAATGGAAACGGAACATAACTTTTTCACTATTCCAGAATAGGGTGGCAACTTCGATCAATTTGTTGTTTGGTTCAATATCTTGAAGGGAAGGCAAGTTACCCAAGTACTTTTTCACGTTCTTCTTTTCACTCGAGGAAAGATCCTACCACCAATCTAGCAGCAATAGAGGGATGTTTCTAACCATTCTCAATTTGGGGACCTCGTGCCTCATTTTATGCAAAACAAAAGGGTTAGACCTTACCCTTACAGGACTTGACTATTTGTACATTCATGATCAGCATATAGGCTTTTAGTTCTACAAATTAATGCACAAAATTTGATTGAGTCCATTGGGATTATGGAAAACACAATGGACTTTTGATAAGGCTTGTCTTAAAGGATCATTTGTGGACAACAAAACTGATTCGACGAGGTTTGACCATGATGCATGCACAATTTAAACAGAGTAAACTTTCTATGTGGTTTAGACTGATACCCTCAAGTGGACAACTTGAAGGAGAAGGCACGGAACCATCAACTGCACCATTGGTCGACTGGTTTTACAACAAATAAGCCTTTTCCAAATTTAAGGTTAGTAAATAGGAAGAGCGCAACCAGTCATTAAACAGTTGATAAAGGATTTGAGAAACACGAGGGGAATATGATGCGGAGCGTGATTTATGCAGCAATTAGTAACATGTAGTCAAGTATTTTCACGTAGGAAAAATAAATACAGAATTTAAACGATTGAAATATAGTCATAGGAAAAAGAAAACAAAGAGACAAATCAGTTTCAGGGCAATAAAGAAATCAAAAATGTTTAAAAATAGACAATTAAACTCAAATAAGGGAGAAGAGTACGAGATAAGCATGCTTGGACTAATTTGTAACGACAAGTTTGTTATGATATGAGCCTAAAATATCCCCAATATAGTCTTCATGATATCGCGCCCCCTTTTTCCGTCCTCTTTTTGATGGGAAAGAGGTCAAAGTTTCAACAATCACGAGGTATAACGACTTATTTCTTTTTGGAAATTGGGTATTTGAAGAGTCGCCACCTAACGAATTATGGTTGGTTACGGCACGGGGAGCGATTAACTCTTGGGTAGGTTTTCATTACCAGAGATTAGTGTTAGGGCTCAAAGTAACCTCGAGGGGAAGGTGCTAGGCACCTCTCTAGAACCACAACCGTGGGTCCTGGCCGAACTTACATTAAAAAATTAGTCCATATAAGCGATTGAATCAAATAAGTTGCTATTAGAACACGTTGGATAACACCAATAGTAAGAACAAGTTGTAAAACAAAAGGTTTATATAAAGAAAGTATTTAGTAATACGGGGTCCTAGGTTGGTTATCGTACAGGATCACCCCATGCAATGTTCGGTAAACACTCCTTACTGAGGGGCTTCACGTGACATTAATGCATAGTCATTATTTTCCATGTCTAACCTTCTCATCCCATTGTTTGTCATGCAAAGCGAGTGTTTGATCAACGATTCCTATTGCACGGTGCTACCCGTCCATCCTTAATGGTCCTGGTGTAAGGTCCCGTGAAAATTTCCACTCAAAACCCGAGATGTCATTTGTGTACATGTTGAGGAAGGTAGTAGGAGATCTATCTGTTATTGTTCTTGTTCAGACTATTGATGTTGATGAAGAGCTGTCATACGAGGAAGTTTCATCTTGATAGGCCAGTTCAGAAATTGAGAAATGAGGAAATTGCATCAGTGAAAGTGTTATGGCGGAACCAACAAGTTGAGGAAGCCACCTGGGGAGTCCAGGATGAAATGAAAATTAAGTACCCACATTTGTTCGAATAGTGATGTGATAGCTTTTATGCCTGTATGTCCTATGAACTTCTATCTTTTCGTTTGATCAATGTAAAAACTGTCCCATTTTTGTTGTACGTATGTTGCCTATGCGGCCATGGTTAGTACTGTACAAGTTATGTTATGTCTCATATGTTATGTAATGTGTACTTGACGATAGGGTATGTTTCTGGGGCTCTATGACAGGTGGGTAGGCTAAATACAAAGAAAACTCTAGCAAAGTTTTTTGAAATTTAGGGAATTAGCTAAATTTTGAGACTGTTAATATGTTTTGGGTTGTAAAGAGCAGTAGATTGCACAAAGAGTGTTAATAAGTGAACCTTGATCCTCATTCGAGGATGAATGATCTTAAGTGGGGGAAGATGTAAGGCCCCGTTAAAATTTCCACTCAAAACCCCAGTCTCGTAGGGCCAAGTTAGGGTCAGGTGTTAGAAATTCATAAAAATCCTTTACGGCGAGCTTGCTCGCTGCGATTCAGACCCTTTGAGTTGATCACTGCATTAGAAAGTCAAGAGATAATGTTTTCCAGAAAAGTGCAATTTTGCGGTCGCATATCAGGTATGCGTACCACATTTTTACCGCATAGTGAGTCAGTGTATTGGTAAAATTGAGGTCAAATATGTCATCGCAGAACCAAAATTACGACCGCATAATCGTCACACAATTTCTTTGGGATTTTGTGAGGGGCAATTCTACAGTGCATTATGCGACTACAGAAAGGGTATGCAGATCGCGTTTCTGCCGTATACCCAGATAGTGTGTCATGGTTTTGGGGAGTATTTTTGCAGTCCATTATGCAGGCCTCAGGTTAACTTTGTGATCGCAGATCTGACTCTGGGCTCCTACTTTCTAATTTTTAAATCCAACCCCACCATATTAAGGAAGCCCCACTAGACCATTTTCTATTATTTTGCTCAACATAGAGATAGAGAGAGAGAGAGAGAGTACTAGAGAGAGAATGGGTGATCTTCATCAAGATCTCTTTAAATACTTGACCAAATCCTTAAAGATTTATAATTGAGGCTACTAGGTATTCATCCTAATTCATAAACACTGTACCCTCATCAATAATTTATAATATTTCTGTTAAAAAAAGTAATTAGGGAATGGGTACGTGGGTATAAGTCTAGTATTCTTGCATGCATAGGAGGTCATGAGATATAGGGAGGATGAAAACTAAATATAGAGGAATAGGGGTAAAAAATGATAGAAATTTCTCTCAAAAAGGACCTAAGATTCACAATGCACCTTTAGCGTTTGATAATATTCCCAAATGAGCTAGAATGTCTGTAACTTTTGGTTCAATTATCAATCTTGCACAACAGATCGAAGTGTAAAGAGTTCCATAATTTGTAAGGATTAAGAAAAGCTACATTGAGGTGTGTGGCTAAAACCCCCTTTTATTAGAAATTGTGCTCTGTTGGTGATTTCGCATGTATGGTAAGACTAGAAATGGTTGATGTATTGCTTGTTATTTCACATTAATTGATATATAATTATATGCATACATGCATAAAGTATGTGACTCAATGTGAATAATATATTATTCTTGGTATTTAGAGAAGCATGAAGAATACGAACTATGTGTTGAAAATGCTTAGGCTATAAGCAAGGTTAAATCTAAAATTGTCATGACTATGCGGAAACTTACTTGGGCTTGTAATTTGAATTGCTTATGTGTGCCTATGACCATGAAATTGCAAGATGGATATTGAAAATGGAACGACGTGATAATTGTGGCCCTATATGCCAATGAATTTATATGAGCTATGTGAGACAAAGATTCAAATGAGATGATTAATAAGAAAGGAACAATGCGTAGAAAAGGTTGCCTAGCCGATCGGGTTGTGATCGGACACCATGCCGCACACATGGTGGTAATATGCTAACACTGAATTCTAGAAAAGGAGAAATAAAATGGTGACTAAGATATATGCCCCAAATGAGGCGACCTAGTTAATCGGGTCATGATCGAAATCCGCTCAAGTAAGTAGTGGTATTGAGGACAGTGATGAACGTACGAAAGAAATGCCCAAACTAAGTTGTGAAAATTATGTGGAAGATATATGGTTCATTTATTTAATTATGTGGTGTTTGGTTAGAACCTTGATTTACCCTTGTGATATCCTTGTTCATGCTTCATAGTTATTTCTAGTAAAAAGTTGTTTAGTCATACATACCAGTACTATTCCACGGTTCAAACGTCCATTTTGTCGGGGGTTCGAAATTTTTAAATGAATCTAGGTAGCTCCATTGCAGATAGTGCCGATCGACCGTAGCGAATTATCTTCTTCTCAGGTATTGGTGAGGCCATTTCTCCTTCAATGGGTCACATTGTGTATCTTATGTTGTTGCGTACTTCCACTTTTATGGTATAGTTGGGGCTTTCTTGCCTTATTAGCATACTTATCTTTTGTATCCTTGGAGGCTCCGTAGACACATGTTTGGGTTTTGTATGGGTAATTGAGAAGTCAATGAACTATGTTGAAATTTCCAAGATCGTGTTGTCTATAAATTGTAACTCTATAGGAATATTGGAAAATAACCTTAATTACGATTCAATGTTGTGATATGAAATGAACTAAATGTGTTAATCGCCTTGTCTAAATAAATTAAAGCATGGTGTCCTTGTTCATATTGAGTTCGGCCGGAGGTGATTGATAAGCCTTGCTTAGTTGAGTTCACTCGATTGAGCGCCGGTTGTACCTCCCGAGGTTAGAGCGTTACACCTGGAGAGGGTTAGGACCTCTACCTATGGGTAGTTCTAGACGTACCCCTAAGGTTTTAAAAGGAAAAAATTCTAAGATGGCGGTCAAAAGAATTTAGGACTTTCACACATAATGGGAGCAGTTAAGAGACTCAGTGTTTCCTTCTCAGACAAAATATAAACAGCATTACTAAGGTCTTTTATTAGACGATATCCTAAAGCAAGATATCTGAGTGAATATGCAGAAAAAGCATTACTACTGATTTGAAACGATGTGCAGGTATGGCAACATATAGAAACACTCGTTATAACTACATCTGAATTAAGTCCTACAGGCATGGCATCTATAAGTGAACTGATTTTAAGACATGATTGTTTGGAACCTATATGCATAGTTTCTAAACATGATAGAATGTAAAACCTTATAGACATAGTTTCTACTTGATGGGAAAATTAACTTAAAAGTGAAATCCTATGGACATGATTTCAATTAGGCAAAGCAATTAGATTAAAGAGCAAAATCCTACGAGCATGTTGTCTATTTAGTGAAAACAGACTTTAAAAAGTACTGTCCTAAGAGCAGGATTTCTACCCGTATTACCCCATAAAATATGCATCTACCTACCTTTCTTTTTTTTACTAAATACCCTAATATTTGCTCACAAATTATTATAGTCCAATGAATGAATTACATATATAAAAATAGAAAATTAAGAAGCTATTCTATAGGGAGCCTTCAATTAGGCCTAGATTTTCCAAAGCCACTAATGGCCTTATATGCCTCGGTTCCATAGATAAATCGGAGTCTAGGTGCATCAAAGTTCCCTAAGGATCTCAAGGATCCCGGCCTGTGCTTACACTCAGACATAGTAACCGAAGGTTGAACAGGTGCAAAAGGCCAACCTCATGCAAGAGTTCAGAGGGTTCTCAAAAGGATCACAAGGCAGTACACATACTAGAGGGGGCAGAACTTATTAACTAAGATTAGAGTGAGAAATGATGGACACAAGTTGAATAGGCTTTAGTAAGAAACTATACTTAACAAAGTCCTTTTTGAAAGTGAATCAATAAAGCAACAATGTTTGTTTAAAAAAAGAGATTGGAGTAGTCAACAAATGCCAAATACCTTATATGGTGAGTACACAATAAGTAAGAGATAAAACATTCTCAGAAACACACATAATGGGAATATACTAATCTAAAAGATGGAAAAGACATACTAACATGCTAGTAATGTAATTCTTAACTACAAACTAACAGCAAAACAGTAAATAGAAGCAAACTAGAAATAAGAGAGACCTCAAACAATAAAAGAAACATGTCGTTATTAGAACTTTGAATTGAAACTAGGACATGCCAGTGAAGATGAGAGTAAGCATACTGAAAGAAAAAGAGAGTAAATGGTTAGCCTTGGCTTGCAGGCGGCTAACTATAACAAATAGCATAAGAGAGAGAACAAAGAGATTTTTTCCAGTATGAGAGATAGTTTTGAACCCAAGTGTTCGTGTGTTGTGCTAATGAACGACCAGAGTACTAATAGTTTGAAAATAGGTAGTAAATAAGGTGAGAATCATAGTAGCATGGTAATTAAGGAACTTAGAATCATTCAGTCAGAAAATCAAGGCAAGTACTCCCTAAAGTTAAAGAAATCAATTAAAACGGTAAGAACCACTATCATATAAGGCAAGAAAAATCAGTACAGGACTAGCAAGGAAAGAAGCATAGATTAGTAAGCATAAGGTAGTCAATTAGGACTAAGTTCAGAAAACTCCGATTAAGAAAATGATTTTGTAAGAATAATGTACCACAGCAAATAAGTCAGGGAATCAGTTGATTTAAACAAGCGAAGTAGAATTTTTGGGTTTTAAAAGAAAATATTTGAATCGAAACATCAAATAAGGAAATCAGAAGCAATAAAGAGGTAGTCATGATTCTATTATTCAACATATCAATAGAGAAGATCAAACAGATGTAGCAAACAGGCAATGTGAGCAATATCGCCAGAAAGAGGCAAGAGATGAACAATCAGGATGAATACAATCACATAGAGGTGATATAAGTAGGCTAAGGACTCAGTAAAACCTATTCGAAGCATGGTAACCATAGAAACTTAACAAGAATTGAGTATTCATGCTAACACACAAAACCAAAGCAAAAAAGATCTTAAAAATTAGGGCTTTTTAACATAGGCGAGTTAAAAAGCAGTAAGAACACAGAATCAGTCAAGATAAGAAAGGAAATAGGTTTAAACCTAAAGAAAATTAGTTTAAACAAGTATGGAAGAAACTTCGAGAAACCCTAACTTTAAAGAAAGTAAAAATGGCTTAAAGTTGATGATTTTTAAAGAGAGGTTCCAGAACATTGTAGAACATAGAAAGAAACTTACTTGAATCGTTAAAAATAGCACAGATCTAAGAGATTCAAATGAAAGTTAGGGTTTAAAAGGAAACCAAAATATAAATGGAAGAACATGCTATAAACTTCAAAGATCGTAACAAATATAGTGTGATTTTGTGAAAAATCACACTGGAGAAGCGATGAACAACCAAAACAGCAACCCTAGACACAAGTCGACATTGCCGAGGACCCTTGAAGGCCTTTGAGATTATGAGCAAGGGGAGGGGGGACAATTAGAGGCTTGGGGTTGAAAGTTGGTCAACGGAGAAGCCTGGAGAAGGGAGATGATTGACAGTTGCTAGGGTTAGGTTGAGAGAAGGGAGGAGATAAGAGGATTTGAGGGTTGCGGAATCTCATAAATGAGATAGGGTTAGGGGTTATGGGTACTAAAAAGGGTAAGAGGTCGTGTGGACTGTTGATCTGGGAGATCAACGGTAAGGATGTACTCGAGTAGGTGTGTCCCATGTTTGGATAGGTGCATATAGGATCTTGATTGGGTTAACTGGATATGAAATTTGACTGGGGAATGGGTTCAATTTGGGCTACAATTGAAAGCCAAATCTGGCTATGATTTAAATACTACTTTTTCCTATTTAATTTATAATAAGTAATAAATAATATTCTCAAAATTAATTTTATATTCTGAATTGATTTAATACGTGTAATGGTCATTACAAAAATATACGGACCAATTTTACCCATATAAAATGTAATTATAGACTAATTGGACTAACACTACAATTATATATAATTTACCTTAAAAATAATAAGCGAAATTATAAAAATGCATAAAAATTATATTAATCACATTTTGGTATAATTATAGAAATTAAATGAATAAATCGTCATAACAGTAATTTGGGAAATAATTATTGGGGCTTTATGGATAAAAGGAAAGAAAATAAATCAATTTAAATCCTTAAAATCATGAAAAAAAAATATAAAAAACCTTATGCATGCTTATATATGCATATATATGCTATTTGAAGGTATTTATGAATATTTATAATATTTAGAGAAAAATTAAGTATCAACATTACTCACTTCCTTGTTTCTATACATGCTCCCCAATTTGAGTCACAAAATACTGACAATTTTGTTCTTCCATCTGCCGGTATAAATAGCCCAAGACCTAGTGCCCTTAATATATCTAAATACTATTGTGGCTGCATCCATTTGATACTGCTTAGGAGCATGCATGTATTGGATAAGTACTTGAACTACAAAGGCAGTATCAATCCTAGTCATAGTTAGGTATAATAAACTGCCAATCAGCCTTTGGTAGTTGCTTCTATCTTCTAGTTCTTTGTCACCTGAGTTATAATTAGTGTGCAAAACCTATCTAATTCAATAGAGGAGAGCTTGCGATTGAATTCTAGGGGAGTATCAATTGTTCTACGACGTGTTAATCCCATTTCATACACGAGCTCAAGTGCATACTTCTTTTGATTCACCAAAATTCATTCCTTGGATATCAAGAACTCAATACCAAGGAAAAACATTAGTTATCCTAGATCCTTCATGTCAAACAAGGCTTGTAAATATTTCCTCACTTGTTGAATGAGTGCTAAGCTAGTTCCAGCCACAAGCAGATCATCCACATAGACCAACACAATTACAAGATCACAGCTTACCTTATGTATGAACAAAGAATAATCATAGTGCGATTGAACTAATCCCATGTTAATCGGTGCATCACTAAGCTTCAAGTTCCACTGTCTAGGAGCTTATTTAAGCCCACACAGTGACGTATGAAGCTTGCAAACCTTCTGTTGCTGCTGCAACTCCCCCTGGCTGGCAAAGCAATCTAGGATGTACATGTACACCTCTTCAAGGAGATCACCATAAAGGAAAGCATTGTGTACATCCATCTAAAAAATATACTATCTAGAAGTTGCAGCCAAAGCTACCACAGATCTAACAGCTACCATCTTAGCTATAGGAGAGAAAGTCCCGCTATAATCCAAACATTCTAGTTGACTATATCCTTTGGCAACTAGTCGAGCCTTATACGTTTCCACTTCACCAATAGACTTGTGCTACACTTTAAAGACCTATTTACACACTATAGGAGTCATACCTTGAGGAAGATCAATAATGGTCCAAGTCTGATTAGCGTCGAAGCATGAACTCTCGGCTATTATAACCTCAATTAACTTGGGATCCGCCTTGGCCTCATTATAAGACCTTGGCTCAGATATATCTGAATAAGCTACAAGTAATGCTCTACCGAGAGGTGAGAGATAATTGTAAGTTTCACACTATGAGATAGGGTGAGCAAAGGAAGAAGACTTAGTCAGTCTAATATAGTCTTCCATCAATATAGCCTCAATCTTCATAAATCACCATGAGCACATAAATAAAGAGAAGATGAGGAAGAACGAATAGTAGGATAAGGAGAAGGGGAGAATGGACAATGTTGGTCATTCAAGGAAGGCATAAAAGGACATGGAGTATCATATAGACTAAAGGAGTCAAGAGTATGGAGAGTAGCACATTAAGCATGTTTGAACTCTAAAACAGGAAACAAAGGAGATGGGTTTGTGTGTAGATTTTTGAATGGAAAAATATCTTCTTATGACTGAGTGTCTCTGCTAACAATGAAGTATTGAGGGCTCATGTCATACAAAACATAACCCTTTTGTACAGAGGAATAGCCCAGATGAACAACATGAATAGCTCTAGGATAGAATTGATCTGTTTTCTTCAGGTTCTTGCATAACACAGACTCCCAAAGACTCTAAAATGTTGTAAATAGGGGAACTTGAGAAACAAGTTTTCAAAAATAGATACACCCTTTAGTGTAGTAGTAGGCAGCCTATTCAGAATGTACACAACAGTAGTAACACATTCTCCCCAATATTTTAGGGGGGTACAAGCCTGAAACCTTAACGCCCTAGCCATATCAAGAATAGATCTATGTTATCTTTCAACTCTGCCATTTTGTTGGGGATGGTATACACAAGAACTTTGATGAGTTATGCCATGTTCTTGTAGTAGTCCTGTAACTTGGTTGTAAAATAATTTAGTACTATTGTCTGACATTAGAATCTTAAATCTACTGTGAAGCTGACTTTTGACTAATAACAGGACAAACTGTACAGAAATGCTCCTTCAACTGAACATTTGGAATACTCTCTATCTTCTTTATAACTCTTAATGGTGCATGACCTAACCTCTGATGACGCAAGACAATCTCATCTAGATACTCAGTAGAATTCTTATTTTCTAATATTGCTCGGTAGATTTATGTTGTGAGCCATATTATTGGTAGCACCTGTATCCATAATCCCATTATTGCTCATTAGATAAGACATAATAGTTGATATGTTACCAATACTATTCATTATTTCTTAATAGTCATAGTATCAACCTACTTTATTTGTTCAACCTATGTAGGATCACATTGTATTGATATTTAGTAGAGAAAGGTGCTAAATAGACACCTGTTTTTGTTGAAGAGCTAGGTTACATCTCGCATTTTTGGACGTCAAAGTTTCATCTTTAGTTAATCAACATAGACACGGGGATGGGTTTATGTTAAGGTTAACATATTTATGCTATTTATAACAATCAACAAATAGGTGCCATGAAGGACAAAAGGGTACACGAATTAAAGGACATAAGTTCCATTAAAGGTTTCCAATTTGGGATAAAATACAGTCCGAGCTATAATACCCAAGTTATGAACTAGTACCATACAAGGTACCATTTGACTATGATAGTATGGTGTATAAAATGTATCAAAAATAAGTAAAATTTTAAGTAATTTAAGATAATTCTAGGAAAAGGTTGTACCGCACAAAATTTTATACGGATGAATGCATTACACTGAAACATGACTATATGACCTTATATATGCGCATATATATAAATATATGTATATGAGATATGGAAAAAGGTTATGGCGTTATATATGCACCAACACCTGATCAGTTGGAATATATTGATAAAGCCCAAAGTGGCCGAGATGATACAATGGATGCTCATAGATGCTTGATGATGTAATGTACACCTAAACGTATGCCTGACACAACATTTGTGCACATGCATGACACTATAAATATTTCAATATTTCAAAATTTACAGAGTTATTCAGACTTACATGTGGAACTCTTTGTTCCATGTTTTATCTTGGTCTTTTATGAGCTGGTTTTCATGTCTTACATACTCAGTACGTTGTTCGTACTAATGCCTTATTTCTCGGGGCCTGCATTTCATGACCTCGTGTGCAGGTAGGCAAGGTGATGGTCCTCCTTCTTAGGATCCTTGATCAGCGAGAGTTGGCATGCTCTACTTGATCCGGAGCTGCTTTTGGTTTTTGTACGATATGCTTATATACATATATGGGTATGATGTGGCTCAGTCCCATCTTTGTGCCATTGTATTTCTATTAGATTTTTGTAGAAAGCTATGTATAGTTTGATAGTATGTGACCTTGTCGGCTTCCAGCTTTGAATATGCAATTTTCTATAACAAATTTGTCGGCTCACCCCACGTATTTTATACATATATGTATATATGTCTTTTTGAAAGGTTTAACTCATGCATGTTATTCTCATAATTTAGCAGATGTTATTCATGTTGATATCTTAGTCGCATACTCATGGGTGTTCGAGAAGCAGGACTCGGGCGATAAGTAGTTGTGCAATGACCCGGTCGGTCATTTCATTAGTTAGCGCTTTGTTACCCCCATCTCTGCTTCTTATTGCTTTTTTTATCGGTTCTATGTGTGACCAGGATTGTTGGCTCGAGTTCAGAGAGGTTTTGGTAAGGTTTGAGACACTTAGTCGCTTTTGAGTAAGCTTAAGTTGGAAAAGTCAATTGGATGTTGACTTATGTGTCAATGGGCCTTGATGTGAATTATGATGGTATGGATAGCTTTTTGAGGTTATTTAAGACTTAGTAGCATGATCGTAATGTGTTTTTGTGGTTCGTAGTAGATTTTGGCTTTAATTGGCGAAAGCGAAATTTTTGCATTTCTCAGTTGATAGGTGAGATTTTGATATAGGGGTTGAAACTAAATTTTGGGAGTTGTCGTAGTTCCATTTTGTCATTTAGGATGTGTGTGAAAAATATAAGGTCATTTGGATATGGTTTGGTAGCCGCTTTGATCAAAAGAAAAATTTGAAAGTTTTTGGAACCTTAGGCTTGAATTCAATGTGTTTTGGATGATTCGATGTTGTTTGAGGTGTTTTCAAGATTGGCATAAGTTTGGATAGTGGTAGAGGACTAGTTGGTGATATTCGTTGAGGTCTCGAGGGCCTCAAGGTGATTTCGGGTGTATGGGAGGTCGCAGGCGTGACCCCCATAGATACGGAAATGAGTCATAGAAGTGGACAGAGCCTAGGATGGCAGGAACCATAGAAGCGGTTGAAGAACCGTACCTGCGATGGCGTGGATGCGGATTAGGCATCACAAATGGGGAAAATTGAGGATCGAAGTGGCAATGGCAAATGCGGCCTTTGGACCGCCGGAGCGGTATCTAGACCATATATGCAAAATGCCTAGGCCAGAAGGCATAAAAGGATTCTTTCACAATTTTTTAGTTGTTCTTCACCATTTCAAGTCGGGTTTGGAACTTTTTGGGAGATTTTGAAGAGGGATTCAAGGGGTAACGTCTTGTGGTAAGACTTTTTAACCTAATAATCGATCATATGGTATTATTTCATGGATTAGGGCTGTAATGATGGAAATTTAAGGGATAAAAATTGGGAAAACTAGGGTTTGGTATTGGAGACCTACACTAGACAATTTGAGGGTCCAATTGTTGTCGAATTTTGAACCTTTTGATATGTATGAATTCGTAGGGAGATAAGGATCTTAATGATGGAAAATTTATTGAATTCCGAGACGCAGGACGGTGGTCGGGTTTTTTTAATTTCGAGATATATGTTGTAAATTGATTATTTTTGCATGTTGTGAGGGTACTTTTAGGTCGGATTCCACGCCATTGTAGTGATACACTGATTATGATTATGAGGCTGAGGGCCTGAGTTGTACACATACGCGGGGGTTTGATATAAGGCCGGGAGCCTAGTGACTCTGCCACGAGATGCCTTGATATTGCAGTTGGATCGTAAGGAGCCCCTCCTGGAGATTGTACACCACAAGTAAGCGCGGTACTCATTGTGATATGAGACATAGCCCGAGGGGCTATTATGGTTTTATGTTATTGTCTGAGGGGCTGATTCAATTGTTATTGTGCCTAAGGGGCAGTTTTTATGTGTTTATCTTTTCTAGATACCTGTCATTTACTTGTTTAACTGTTAAAAATGTATTTTTAGAAGCTTAAACTGAACTAAGGTATTTTTATAAAATTCATTGTTTTATTGCACTTTACTAGTTTTACTCTATCTCTTATAGCATGTTGTTGTATTTTTACGTTATTTCTTATCGCTCTGTCTTTATTTATTATTGTTACTCACTGAGTTAGAGTACTCACTTTACTCCCTGCACCCTATGTGCAGATTCAAATGCTTCAGGTCTAGCTAGCTAGTGTTGATTTCCTTCGGCTCAAGCGGATTCAAAGATTCACTAGATAGTTGCTCGGCATTCGCAACCCATTGCTTCTCCTCCTATCTTATTTTCTCTTGTTTTAGTTCTATAATAGTCTATGTAGACTCGTTCTATTTTTTTCGGTTAGTAGATGCTCATGACAGGTAATACCCCGATGTCGTGGAGTATTGATTTTTCCACAAATTATACTACCACGCCGTTTTTGATGGGATTTACAACAACAACAACAACAACAACAACAACAAACACAATTTGATCCCAACAAGTGGGGTCTAGGGAGGATAGTATATACGCAGACCTTACCCAAACCTAATGCAGGACACCAATTCTGTTCGGATTTGATCAAGTTAATGACTTAATTATGCTAGTTTAACTGTTAATAATGAATTGTATGTTGTGTCAGCTGGCCTTGTTTTCACGAGAGGCGTCATCATGACCGGGTCCGTGTTGAGGATCGTGCCAAGTTTCCAAAAAGATAAAGGGTATACAAATTAAAGAAAATAAGTTTCGTTGAAGGCTGCCGATTTAGGATTAAATACAGTTCAAGCTATAATAATCGATTTATTGATTAATACTATATAAGGTATCGTGATAGTATGATGTATAAAGTATATAAAAAATAAGTAAACTTTTAAGTATCTTAAGATAATTCTTAATAATACAGGTAATTGGTTAATTACCAGATAACGGGGCATTAATAAGTGGATAAAGATTCAAATCCCCCACCCTCATGTGGCATCAAGCCACCTCTTTAAGTAAATAACTCTTAGTCATTTCTTATTATGTGGGAACCTGATACATTAGTGTTAAGACACCTCAAATTCCAGGATTTTCCATGATCTTCACAATTGAAGTTATATACACCCTCTCAATTCAGGAGGCCTTGGCTCAAATTTTGTCAGTATGTACTGGCCTAGCTCAGGTTGTCTTAATTACTAAAGCCACAACTACTTCTCAAGCTGGGGGGAGGTAATTAGACTCTCATTTCTCGCACACCTGAGCAGCTCGTGCAGGGACTTCATACATTGGGGGCACATCTAGCTCAGTAGATTGCAACTGCTTAGGACTATGTAGCTCCTACCATGCCAGAGGACGAGCAGTGCAGGTTGGAGAGTTTTATTATACTTCAGACTCTTAACTTTCAGTGGTGCAGAGGGTGAGGATGCCCAGGGTTTCTTAGACAGGTGTCAGTAGATTCTTCACTTAATGAGTATTTTGGAGACCAGCGAGGTCGTTTACACTATTTTTCAGTTGATTGGAGCCGCCTTCACTTGGTGGGAGGCTTATGAGAGACGTAGGTCTATTGGTGTAGCACCCCTTACTTGGCAGCAGTTCTCTATCCTTTTTTTAGAGAAGTATGTGACATAGTCTCGCAGAGAGGAGCTGCGCATGCAGTTTGAGTGGTTGCATGAGTGAGAGATGACTCTAATGCATTATGCGAGTGAGATTTTCAGAGTTAGCTCGTCATGCTATTTGGTTGATTCCAACAGATAGAGAGATTATTAGGAGGTTTGTTGATGGCCTCGCTTATCAGCTTTGTATTCTCATGACGAAGGAGAGGGTGTCTGGTGCTACTTTTGAGGAGGTTATAGACATTGCTCAAGAGATTGAGTTAGTTCGTCACTAGGAGCAAGATGAGATGAAGGCCAAGAGGCCTCAAGGATTTGTTTGTTATAGTGGTGCTCTTTCGAGCGGTCAGTTTCAGCATGGAAGAGGTCGTCTATTCAGACATGCTATGCCAGCTCGCACAGGTTATCGTGGGGCGTCATTGGGTCATGGTTCTCACAATTATCATCAGGTCTGGTCACTACTTAGTGCCCTTGTAGCTCAGAGTTCATCTCATGCTCCATAAGTTCAGGGCTCTTGTATGGCAGGTGGATCTGCTAGTCATTCTGGTTCTAGAGGTTCCCTTCTTTCCCCATCTCCAGCACCAAAGAGTTGCTATGAGTGTGGACAAATGGGTTATATATAGAGGCATTATCCTCACTATCTTAGGGGTTTATCTCAACAGAGGGGTCAGTCCTCGGTTTCAGCACCAGTTGCTTCACTACCACCCACCTACCTAGGGGTGTAGGTCACTCAGCTAGGGGTCACCCTAGAGGGGGAGGTCGCTCAGGGGGCGGTCAGGCCTATTTTTATGCACTTCTAGCTAGACCGATGCTATTTCTTCTGATATTGTTATTACAAGTATTGTCTTAGTCTACCATATCGATGCATCTATATTATCTGCTCCCAGTTCCACGTATTATTATGTGTCATCATACTTTGCTCCTTATTTGGATACATCTCGTGAATATCTTGTTTTATCTGTTCACGTATCTATTCTGGTGGGCAATACTGTTGCTGTAGACCACGTTTTACTAGTCATCTATGGTGACTATTGGGTGTCTGGAGAACCGAGTGGATCTATTATTGGTATGTATGGTAGACTTTGATGTTATTTTGGGCATGGATTGGCTATCTCCGTGTCATACTATTTTGGACTGTCATGCTAAGACAGTGACATTGGTTATGTCTGTGTGTCAAGGATTTAGTGGCGAGGTCCGACTGATTATTTTCCCAGTAGAGTAATTTCATTCTTCAAGGCCCAGTGTATGATTGGGAGGGGTTTTCTTTCATACCTAGCCTTTGAGAGGGATGTCGCTGCAAAGACTCCCAGTATTGATTTTGTGCCAGTTGTGAGGGATTTCCAGGAAGTATTTCTTGCAGACCTGTTACGCATGCCACTGGAAAAGGATATTGAATTTGGCATTGACCTGGTATCGGGAACTCAACCCATTTCTATTCCACCGTATCATATGGCACCACGGATTTGAAGGAGTTAAATGAGTAGCTTTAGGAACTCCTTGATAATGCGTATATCTGGCCTAGTGTGTAGCCTTGGGGTGCGCCGGTTCTATTTGTGAGGACGAGGGATGACACTATGAGGATGTGCATTGATTATAAGGAGTTGAACAAAGTAAAAATTAAGAACAAGTATCATTTTCTCGTATCGATGATTTTTTTGACCAGCTTCAGGGAGCAAGAATGTTCTCCAAGATTGATCTCTAGTCGGGTTATCACCAGTGGACGATCAGGGACTCGAATATTATTAAGACAGCTTTAAGGACCCAATATGGTCAATATGAGTTCTTGGTGATGTTTGTTTGGCTTACGAATGCCCCAGCAATGTTCATACATTTTATGAACAACGTGTTCTCTGGCGTATCTAGACTCATTTATCATAGTCTTCATTGATGATATTCTGGTATACTCGTGTAGTCAGGAGGAGCACGTGGAACATTTGAGAGTTGTGTTGCAAAGATTGAGAGAGGAGAAGCTTTATGCAAAGTTCTCCACGTGTGAGTTTTGGCTCAATTTTGTGGCATTCTTGGGGCACGTGGTGTCCAGCTAGGGTATTCAGGTTGATCCGAAGAAGATAGAGGCAGTTCACAGTTGGCCCGAACTGTCCTCAGACATAGAGATTTGTAGTTTTCTTTGTTTGGCAAGTTATTATCAACTGTTTGTTCAGGAATTTTTATTTATTGCATCGCCCTTGACAAACTTGACTTAGAAGGTTGCTTTATTTGTATGGTCAAATGAGTGTGAGGAGAGCTTTCAGAAGCTCAAGACTTCCTTGACTACAGCTCTAGTGTTTTTGTTTCCATCCGCTTAGGATTCTTATACCGTGTATTGTGATTCTTTGAGAGTTGGTATAAGGTGTGTATTTATGCAGAAGGGTAGAGTTATTGCATATGATTCTCGTCAGTTGAAGCCTTATGAGAACAACTACCATGTTCATGATTTAGAGTTGGCTTCTATTGATCCCGCGCTGAAGATTTGGAGGCATTATTTGTATGATGTGTCTTCTGAGGTGATTATTGATAATCGTAGCCTCCAACACTTATTCAAGAAGAAGGATCTTAATTTGAGGCATTGAAGATGGTTGGAGTTTCTAAATTATTATGATATTACTATTTTGTACCATCAATGGAAGGTCAATGTGGTGGCCGATGCTTTGATCCGCAAGGCTGCGAGTATGAGGAGTTTGGAATATATTCCAGTTTGGGAGAGACCTCTTGCAGTTGAGGTTCAAGCCTTGGCCAACTAGTTCATGAGGTTAGATATTTGGAAGCCTAGTCGGGCATTGGCTTGTGTGATTTCTCGGTCTTCTTTATACGATCGCATCAGAGAGCATCAGTATGATGATCCTCATTTGTTTTTCAAGGACAAAGTTCAGCACAAAAACGCTATAGATGTGACTATTGGTTATGATGGGGTGTTGAGAATGCAAGGTCAGATATGGGTGCCCAATGTAGAAGGGCTTCGGGAGTTGATTCTGGAGCAGGCCTATAGCTTGCAGTATTCTATTCATCCGAGTGCCGCGAAGATTCATCAGGATCTGAGACTGCATTACTAGTGGGGTAGAATGAAGAAAGATGTTGTGGATTTGTAGCTTAGTGTCTGAATTGTCAGCAAGTGAAATATGAGCATCAGAGACTGGGTGGCTTGCTTCAGCAGATGGATATTCCAGAGTAGAAGTGGGAGCGGATCACCGTAGATTTTGTAGTTGGGCTCCAACGGACAATAAAGATGTTCGATGCTATTTTGGTGATTGTGGATCGACTAACCAAGTTCCCTCACTTCATTTTTATGTGTACGACTTATTCTTTGGAGCGGTTGGCAGAGATCTATATTTGGGAGAATTTTCGGTTGCGTGGTGTCCCGATTTCTATCATTTTAGATAGGGGCACGCAGTTTACTTCATAGATTTAGAGGTCGGTGGAACTAGATTTGGGTACTCTGGTTTAGATGAGCACAACTTTTCACCCTCAGACGGACGGGTGGTCCGAGTGTACTATTTAGATAATGGAGTACATGTTACGTGCTTGTGTCATTGATTTCAGAAAGTCATCGGATGAGTTTCTACCATCGCAGAGTATGCTTATTACAAAAGTTACCAATCGACTATTCAGATGGCTCCATATAATGCTTTGCATGGGAGGCGCTGTAGATCTCTAGTTGGTTGGTTGGAGCTGGTTGAGGCTACGCTATTTGGGATAGATTTGGTGCAGGATGCTTTAGAAAATGTGAATGTAATACAGGAGAGGCTTCGTACAGCGCAGTCAAGACAAAAGAGTTATGTTGACAGGAAGGTTCAGGATGTGTCCTACATGATTGGTAAGAAAGTTCTATTGAAGGTTTCGCCCAAGAAGGGTGTTATGAGATATGGGAAGAAAAGGTAAATTGATTCCTCGGTTAATTGGCCCTTTTGAGGTACATTGGAGGATTTGGGAAGGTGGCTTATGAATTTGCTTTTCCACCCAGCTTGTCGAGTATGCATCTGGTATTTCATGTTTCTATGCCCCAAAAGTATACTAGTGATCTGTCTCATGTTCTGGATTTTAACACGGTTTAGTTAGATGGTGATTTGACCTATGATGTGGATCCAGCAGCTATTTTGGTGCGTGAGGTCCAAAAGTTGAGATCAAAGGATATAACTTTTGTGAATGTGCAGTAGAGAGCTCGGCCCATGGAGGAGGCTACCTAAGAGACCGAGCGGGAGATGCGGAGAAGATATCCTCACCTGTTTGAGTATTCAAGTATGTTTTGACCCGTTCGAGGACGAACATTTGTTTAAGAGCAGGAGGATGTAACGACTCGGCCAGACGTTTCATTAGTTACTACTCTCTTTCCCCTATGTCTACTTCTTATTGCGTTTTTCATTGCTTCTATGTGTGACCGGGTTGGTTGGCTCGAGTTCGAAGAGGTTTTGGTAAGGTTTGAGACATCTTTTGAGTAAGCTTAAGTGGAAAATCAATCAGATGTTGACTTATGCGTTAATAGGCTCGGAAATGAGTTCCTATAATTTGAATACTTTTGGGAGGTGATCTGAGGCTTAGGAGCGTGATCGGAATGTGTTTTGGAGGTCTGTCGTAGATTTAGGCCTGAATTGGCGAAAGTGGAATTTTTGCGTTTTCCAGTTGGTAGGTAAGATTGTGTTATAGGGGGTCGGAATGGAATTTCGGGAGTTGCAAGAGATTTGCTATGTTATTTGGGATATGTGTGTAAAATTTCAGCTTATTCGGATGTGATTTGGTAGACATTTCGTTCAAAAGAAGAATTCGGAAGTTTTTGGAACCTTAGGCTTTAATTCGATGTGTTTTGGGAGATTCGATATTGTTTGAGTTGTTTTGAACATTGGTATAAGTTTAGACAGTGGCATAGGACTTGTTGATTCTTTTGGTTGAGGCCCCTGGGGCCTTCGGGCCTTGGAAGACAGGAATAGCATAAACGGTCAAGGAATTGCACCTGCGATGGCGCAGGTGCGGATTAGCCATCGCAGATGCGGAAATTGAGGATTTAAGTGGCGACCATAGATGTTGCAACTTGGACCACAGAAGCGGTATCTGAACTGCATGTGCGAAATGCCTGCGCCATAAGGTATAAAGGATTCCTTCGCGACTTTTTAGTTGTTCTTCACCAATTCAGGTCGTTTTTCGAGCTTTTTGGGGGATGTTTAAGAGGGATTCAAGGGGTAATGTCTGGAGGTAAGATTTTTGATCCTCACAATCGATCCTATGGTATTATTTCATGGATTATGGCTATAACTATTGAAATTTAAGGGTAAAAATTTGGGGAAAATTAGAGCTTAGTATTGGAGACCTAGATTAGAGGATTTAAGGGGCCAATTGTGGTCAGATTTTTTATCTTTAGATATGTATGAACTCGTGGGGAGATAGGAGCTTAATGATGTGAAAATTATCGAATTCATATAAATGGGCTGGGGAGTCGGTTTGGTTAATTTCGGGATTCATGTTGTAAATTGATTATTTTCGTGTGTGCTTCATTCCCTTTGCATATTTTGACGTTGTGATTTTGATTTTGGATAGATTTGACGCGAGTTGAGGCCGATTGAGGGGAAATGGCGTCGCGAGGTAGAGTTTAGACCGAATTGAGGTGAGTAATGATAAAATATTATCCTAAGGGTATGAAACCTCGAATTTCACATCGTTGTGCCATAGTGAGGTAATCCACACGCTAGATCACGAGCATGAGGACGTGCCCCGTTAGGAATTGTGTCTTACTCCATCCCGTAGGATTGTTTTACTACATATTTGATTTAAAGTTTTTTGCTATCATCATGTTTTCGGCTAAATGTCATATTTAGTCCTCGTGCCAACTATTTGGACCCTTAGAGGAGTTATTCTGATATTACCTCACTGATTTGACTTTATACTTGTACTCAGTCATGCTATATTCTACTATTTTTATAACTTAGCCATGTTTACTTTGTTTTAACACATTAAATGACATTTTAAATGATAGATGGGATGAGAATCATGTTTTACTGTTTCCCGAGTGGCCTATGAGATTCTAATTGAGAAAGGCCGAGCTCCTATATTGTGAGGATACTTTTGGGTCATGTTGTATGCTGTAGCAGTGATACACTGATTTGATTATTAGGCCGAGGGACTAAGTTGTACGCCACAAGGTGGCTTGAGATAAGGCTGAGAGCCTAGTGATTATGCCACGAGATGGCTTGATGTTGTGCTTGGGCCGTAAGGGGCCCCTCCTGGAGTCGGTACGCGCCCAGTGAGCATGGGTACCCATTATGGTATGAGATATAGCCAAAGGGGATGTTGTGGTTCTATGTTATTTCCGAGGGGCTCATTCTGTTGATTTTATGCCCGAGGTGTGGTTTTATGTGTTTATCTTTTCAAGCTACCTGTCATTTACTTTTTTAACTTTAAAAAGGTATTTTAAAAGCTTAAGCTAAACTTAGGTGTTTTTATGAGATTCACTATTTTATTGCACTTTACTGGTTTTACTCTACCTCTTTAATGTATGTTATTGTGTTTTTACATGATTTTTACCGCTCAATATTTTTTTATTATTATTCACTGAGTTGGAGTACTTACTTTACTCCCTGCGCCCTGTATGCATATTCAGGCGCTTCAAGTCCCGCTAGCGAGTGTTGATTTCCTCCAGCTCAGGTGAATTTGGAGATTCACAAGGTAGTTTCTTGGTGTTCGCAACCTAGTGCTTCTCTCCCTATCTTATTTTATCTATTTTTATTTATGTAATAGATTATGTAAACTCTTCCTATTTTAATCGATTTGTTGATACTCATGACTGGTGGCACCCTGATGTCGGGCTGTGTTGAATTTTTCGAAAATTATACTATTTCATTATTTCTGTTGGGATTTGATCAAGATAATGACTTAACTATGCTATTTTACCTTTTAAAAATGAATTGTATGTTGTGTCGGCTTGCCTTGTCTTCACGAGAGGTGACATCAAGACCAGGTTCGGATTTAGGATCGCGACAAGTTACTGTGAAGGATAAAGGGTACACAAATTAAAGAAAATAATTTTTGTTAAAGGTTGCCAATTTGGAATAAAATACGGTTCGAGCTACAATGTCGGATTTAGACTAGTACCATATAAGGTACAATGATACTATGATGTATAAAGTGTACAAAACTATTAGAATTTTATGTAACTTGAGATAATTCTTAATTATGTGAGTAATTAATTAATTATCGAGTAAAAAAATATTACCTAATTACCTAATAAATGGATGAAGATTTAAATCCCCAACCCACGTGGCGGCAAGCCACCTCTTAAATAAATGACTCTTAGTCATTTCTTATTAGTTGGCAACCTAATACATTAGTGTCAAGACACTTCAAATTCCAAGACCTTCCATGATCTTGGCAATTGTAGTTAAATACACCCTCTCAATATAAGTTATTCCGGAAAGATCATATATATGTATCATAGCCTGTGCTTTTGGTGCCAAGGATACTTATAGTGTTCTTATATTGTAGAATAACAAATATTCATGAAACTAAGATATTTCAAACATGCTTCATTTGCATCTCTCATTATATTTTAATTGAACTTTAGTAGAATTGATTCCAAATACCTATCGGAAAGAAATCAGTCCAATCTCCTAAATGCAGTTAGGTACCACTACAAGAAATGTTCCTCCAATTCCTTATCAATCACTAGGTGACAGAAGAATGATGAAGTAGTGATTCTTCTATACGACATTGTATTAGGTGATATAGAAAATGAAATGGCACTACCATCCGACGTTAGAGATTTCCTACAAGTTTTAAACCAAATTCTTGCAACCAAATAATTCAACGAGAATTATTAGGTAACATAAAATTTTACGGTTCTAAAGGAGTACGGTGCAATCTTTTTTAAGAATATTATACGAATTTTTTTTATTCTAGGTATGTTAATAATATCCTTTTTTTCTTATTGGCATGATCTATATGACACAAGTGAAATCAGCAAATGCACAATTTCTATAAATTACTCTATTCGTACAAACATTAGAGATGTGTTATTCTTGTTTTCCCATAAGTCTTATTATTCTATCGTTTGTTTATAAGTATCAGAAAATACGTAAGTTGATAAAGTGTATTTTATAATATTAATTAGAGGCAAAATGGTCTTATGACACCGGAAAGATTTTATTGACGTACTTATCATGGATTTCATTCATTTATACTAACCCATGACCAGATGGCATTACATAAGCTTATATATTGAAATAAATGTATATGAGATATGGGAAAAAGTTATGCCTTATATATGTACCACCACCTAATCAGTTGGTATATGTTGATGATGTGGCCCACTGTGACCGAGACGATATGATGGGATGCTCTAAGAGGATTGATGATGTCATGTACACATATACCTATGCATGACATGACATTTATATGCACGTGTATGACACTATAAATGTTGCAGAATTTACAAAGTTATTTAGATTTGCAAGTGGATTTCTTTATTCCATGTTTCGTCTATGTCGTTTATGTACTGATTTTCATGCCTTACATACTTAGTACATTATTCATACTAACGCCTATTTTTCGAGGCCTTTGGTTCATGCCCGCAGGTGCAAGTAGGCAAACTGACGGTCCTCCTTTTTTGGATCCTTGATCAGCGAGAGTTGTCGTGCTCTACTTCATCCAGAACTGCTTTTGATTTTAGTACGATATGCTTGTCTACATATATGGTATGACGTGGCTCAATCCCATCTTTATACAATTGAATTTCTATTATAGATCTGTAGAAAGTTATATATAGTTGGATAGTATATAGCCTTCTCGGCTTTCATCTTTGGATATGCAGTTGTCTATAGCAGTCTGGTCGGCTCGCCCCACGTATTTTGTACGTATATGAATACAACGCCTTCTGGACAGGTTTTCCTCAGGCACGTTATTCTTGTAATTTCAACAAATGTTATTTATATTTATATCTCAGTCACGTACTCATGGGTGTTCGACAGGTAGGATTCGGGCACTCGTCGTGGACCATCAGTTTGGGTCATGAGAAACTATCAGTTGCTAAACCATATGATGGAACAATATTTGTAGCACCTTCTTGATGGTTAGATGAATCAGATGTTATGCTGGCAATGTGTGCATATTCACCTTTAGAATAAGAAGTATCTCCCCCTCTTTTCATGCCTCTAAAATCAGTGGGGAAACAATGAACTATAAAACAATTGTCTCTAGCGTGACCTTTAAGATAACAAAACTCACACTGAAGAAATGACTTTTCAAAGTTATTTCTGGGCTTATAACCACCATTGTATCTTGTAGTATGGACTCAGTTACTTTGTAGATTTGTTGGATCACCTACACCAAAAGTAGCATTATTTTTAGTCTGACTTTTCACATTAATGATCATTGCATACGCCTGGTTAATATTATATTTGTCTAGTCATGAAAATCTAATCCTTAGCATTATCAAAAGTGTCATTATCCCAGTAAGAAATTGATACAATTTTCAAAGCAAGATAATGTTCTGCTTTTTGTTTAGATTGTGAACAATCACAAGAAGGAGGAGAAACTAAAGCCTCATATTAATCCCACAATTCTCTAAGTTTCGAAAAATATTAAGACACAGATAATAGACCATGTGTTAGCTTCCAAATTTCCTTGTGTAAGTATAAGGATCTAGATACATTAACCGTATCAAACCTCTCATGAAGATCTTTCCCAACCTAGCGAGCATCAGAAGCGTATATCGCATAACTAACTAAATTTGTAGCCACAATGTTCATTATCCAGGCCAACACATGCATTACACCTATCCCGTAGCTCATATAGGATAGGATGAATGATGTGTTTTCTACAGGTTCCTAATACAAAACCTAATTTTTTTACCATGCAATACAATATTCATAGATCTACCCCACAACGAATAATTCTCTGAACCTCGAAGTTGAACTGAAATGAGAACTGCACCTTGTGTATCGGACGGGTGGATATAGAGAGGGTGATTGGGATGAACTAGGACTACATTGAGATCAGGTAGTGTTGGAATGCCTGGGGAAAGGGAAGCGGTTTCTTCGATAGTTATTGTAGTAACCAATTAGAAGATCCTCAAAAATCACCAATTGAAATTGAAGTTTTTAGTGAATCGAGATTTGTGAGAGTTTTCTACTTACTTCTCTTCACAACGAACTTCTCCAAATTGTTGAACCAGTTAATGTCACTAGTGCTCTGATAAAATGTTAATGGAAGTTAGTTATGAAGATGAGTGTCACACCTCCTTTTTTGCACACCCAAAGGGGGTATGAGGATGTTTTTTTCCATTAAAGTGACATTATTCGAAATAAAATTATTTATTTATTTTTAGAGTCACCACTTGGGATAGTATGTTTTATGGTGTCCCAAGTCACCGGTTTGTTTTAAATTCCAAATCAAGGAAGAATCAACTTTGCTTGTGAAGTCTGCGAACCAGAAATTCTGAATAAGGAATTTTGTATACCGAGGGAAGGCGTTAGGCACCCCTGGATTCCATGATCTACCACGGTCGCTTAAACTATTATAATTTACCTATTACCTGATTTTAATACATGTTTTAGCCTATGGAATGATTTTAAAATTATTAACTGCTTTTAATTATTTTAGGAAGATTGAATGTCGTTTACAACATGTCTTTAGATCGCGTCACATGAAATAAACCCGCAATCCGAAACACATTTTATTCAAGTTTTTAAGATTAAGATTTAGGTTACAAGAAATGCGCACCCGAGTCTAAGAAGGTAGTATTATTAAATAACGCGCCTAAAGCAACTAACGCGTTGTTAGCTTTGCGGGAGGCTACTAATATTTTCTAAGTTGCACTTCCCAAGTTCTAAGTATTTTAAAAGGATACATTTAAATAGGGCCACGCATTTGTTATTTTGTTTGGCATGGCGCACCTAAATCCATTTTTAAAGGATGTCCTAACTAAAATTGGGAGATTCAGGAATTGCTAGTGTCTATTGTGATTCACCTCCATTCAGGAATAATAATGCTACTATAGCTAAAGTTCTAATGAATTAATTTAAAGGGCCCATATGGGAAAGAATCAATGTTGTTCAAGGGATATCCCAACGGTCTGAATCCCGTTTGAAAGGGACAGTCATGCTTTGACTCAATACTAGGTCCAGACTTAGACCAAGACAATGGCTATAACTAGGCCAACGTTTGGCCCTGTTTTTATGTTCCAAGGATCCATACCCAAATCATGAATGCAAAAAAATTGATACTAATACATAAATATGAGATTGAAAGATATGAGCTTCTGATTTAAATCTTTTGACACAAATTAACCCAAAACACCATCAGAATCATAAAAACGCCTGGGCCTAAAAATGAGCCCAAACTCTAACAAGGATTACTTTCAATAAGTACAAGATCCTTATCTCAAATTTGCTACTAAACTCACAGGCCATCCTCTTTTTGTTACACTTTCAAATACAAATAACCACTTTGAAACAAATAACCACAAAACTAATGTTGTGGAAATTAGCCACTGAATGCATAGATCAGGATTTAATTAAGAGTCACTTAAAAGAAAAATCTATTCACCACAACACTAATGCTTGAACACAAGCATAGTAATCTTATAGTTATCTTATGCTCACATAATATTCCAGAATTTTAAACATAAACTAACATTTAAAACATGGTAGAAAACATATAAAACACTTAACATAGATTGCTAAAATTAACATACATTAGAGCTAACACTCCCAAATAGGATATAAATGAGTTCAACAGCCCGTATTTACGGTCCCTTGAATGTTCAACCAAACTAACAGAAAATAAATTTCCAATGACAATGAAAGAAAAACTTGAATTCATAGAAATACTATTACTATGCTAAGGTGAACAAGCTAGGCTAAACACTTTTACACTACATTCAGAATTTAGAAATTCCAAACAAATAATTGATATTGAAGAATTAAGGTAAACAGTTGTTCATTCATGTAACTTCAAGCAATTATAGCTTTCCTACTTTTTGCATCTCATCCCCTAGAGAATCAAGGAATTCATGGAATTTGAAAGCAACACAGGAAACGATCAGCAATATAACAGTAGCAGGAGCAGTGTTTCAGCAACAAAATCAGCCTAGAAATGATCACTTTAAACCAAGTTTGAATCCACAACAGTAGCACACAAAGCTCAACATCAAAAATGACATGCTCACACTTGCCCCTCTTCGCTCGCAGACACGGTGAATTTTCGTGCAAATATAAAATGAGCAATCATGAGAGATTTTTTCCCACTTTGCACTTCATGAGAAGTATTTTTGAAAATGTCTTACTGAACCTTGCTTTAGAGATTGCCTACTATCTTTGGCTATAAAGGAATCAGGTCAGTGTAGTTCTGGATGTTTTGATAACTGGGACTACCAGAAGCTGTGATTTCACTGCCACTATTGCTGCTACTGCTTGCTGACCTCTTTATTACACCCAAAAAAACAAGGAAAGTCAAAAGCTAAGCTAGTTAGGCCTATCAACTTCGAGTTACAAGATTCCTATTTATAAATCTCTTGGAGCCTTATATTGAGTCTTGGCTAGATCTTGGTACAGAATCTGATCTTAATCTATATTCTCGTCAACTACTGTGTTGGTTCTTTCTTTTGTCTTTTGGATCAAGGCGGGACATGCGAAGCTTGTGACTTCAATCAAATTTTGAGCAGTCTATGTCCTTCTCCACTTCAACACGTTGAGTTTGCTTCTTTTTGTTTTTTTTCTTCTTTTCTTTAATATGGATTGAGACTGATTCTTCTAGTCATTCAAATCTTGTTCCTAGAGGTAAAACCTGCTCAGACACCAAAACAAACAAAAGAAAAAAAATTTCTTCCCCGGTTTTCACTAGGAAGATTTTGTGAGTTATTTTCAAAAAAATCTAAACTATTTCTTTATTGAAAGCAATAAAATTCAGGACTGTGTATCCTTGGGAGTATGGAGGGAAGCCCTAAATTGGAAGGATTGTCAGATTATGCTTGAACATCGACTAAGTTATGCCAGAAAAGAAAAAAAAAAGGGGTCCTTGGGTTGTGCTAGGAAAGTTCATGTGTTATGCCTTGATAAAAGATAAAGGTCCTTGGGTAATTCCACGATAAAAAAAAGGTCCTTTGGTTATGCTAGGTAGGGTCCACGGGTTATGCCAGGATAAAAGAAAAAAGGTCCTTTCGGTTATATAAGGGAGATCCATGGGTTATGCTGGGATAAAAGAAAAAAGTCCTTGGGTTATGCCAAGTAGGTCCACGGGTTATGCCGGGATAAAAGAAAAACTTCCTTAGTTTATGCCAGGGAGATCCATGGGTTATGCCAAGGATAAAAGCAAAAAGGTCCTTGGGTTATGCCAAGGAGGTCCACGGGTTATGTCGGGATAAAAAAAGGTGATTGGGTTATGCGTGGGAGGTCCACGGGTTATGCCAGGATAAAAGAAAAAGGTCGATTATGCCAGGGAGATCCATGGGTTATACTGGGGTAAAAGAAAAAGGTCCTTGGGGTATGCCATAAATATCCACGGGTTATGCCGGGATAAAAGGAAAAGGTCCTTGGGTTATGCTAGAGAGATCCACGGGTTATGCCGGGATAAAAGGAAAAGGTCCTTGGGTTATGCCAGGGATGTCCAGGGGTTATGCCGAAACAAAAGAAAAAGGTCATTGGGTTATGCTAGGGATGTCCACAGGTTATGCTGGGATTAAAAGAAAAGTTCCTTGGTTATGCTAGGGAGATTCACAGGTTATACCGGAATAACATAAAAAGGTCCTTGGGTTATGCCAAGGAGGTCCACGGGTTATGCCGGGATAAAAGAAAATGACTTTGGTATGCTGGGATAAAAGAAAAAGTTAGGGGTTTAGCCAGGAAGGTCCATGGGTTATGCCGGGATAAACTAGGGAGTGAATCCTATAATGGAAGATATTTGCAGGTTATGCTGGTGTTGACTAGGGTGTGGGACCCTTCATTACTATGATTTTGAATTTTCTTCTTCCTCCTTTTTTAGTTTCAGAAAAAGAGTAAAATGCAGAAAATAATTCGAAGGAGACTTCCCTTTTGGATTGATTATTGCTGCAGAGCTATTTCTAACCCTTGTGTGGTTTCTTGTTGTTGCTCTTGCTTCTGGTATGGTTTCTTGGAGTCCACCTGTTTCAAATTTCAAACAAAGAACAATTGTTAGTTTCTTCATTAGGAAAATAATTTTTCAATGCTCTGTATCCTCCTCCTACTGGATTTTCAACGAGGTGATCTACAAATGCTTGTCCCTTTACTGCCTTTTGACTTACATAGACGACGTCAAACTCACTCAGTTATATCTGCCATTTAGGCAACTTCCTAGTAGGCATGGGCTTCTAAAATATGTACTTCAGGGGATAAATCTTGGATATTAGGTATGCAGTGTAGGCACAAAAATAATGCCTTAATTTCTGGGATGCCTAGGTCAAAGCACAGCAAGTACATTCAAGCAGAGAATACCATGCTTCATAAGGTGTGAATTTCTTACTCAAGTAATATATGTCTAGCTCCTCTCTTCGTGTCTCATAATGTTGTCATAAAACACATACAAAGGCTCTATCTAACACGGATAGATAAAGTAGCAAAGGTCGTCCTGGTTTTGGAGAGTCCCGAACCAGCGGCGTGGATAGGTACTCGTTGATCTTGTCAAAGCTTGCTGAAAATCCTCGATCCAACTTGTCTCAGCATCCTTCCTTATCATCTTGAAGATTGGTTCACATATTACTGTGGACTGCTATCAATCGACTGATGTAATTAAGCCGTCCCAGGAAGCTCATCACGTCTTTTTTGGTTTTAGGTGGCGGCATCTCCTAAATATCTTTGACTTTAGTCGAATCTAGCTCGATCCCTTGGAGACTGACAATGATCTGTATAACTTTCCTGCAGGATCCCCAAATGCACACTTTGCGGTGTTCAACTTCAAATAATAACTTATGAGCCTGTTGAAGAATTACCTAAAGTCTGCTATGTGATCTGTGGCCCTTTTGGATTTGATAATGATGTTGTCCATGATTGCTACCTACTCCGCAGTACTAAAAAGTAAGAAGAAAGGGTCACAATAGCTTTTACCTGATTTTTCGGTCGAGATCGATTTTCACAGAGAGCTAGGAAGGGAGTCAAGTATCTATCTAGAGTAGAATTGGGTATTTGTTCCAAATATCACTTCCAATCATATTTTGGGTTTTTCATTAACAATCTACTAATATCAACTACTAATTATAGATTTGCAACTAGATTACGCTAGCGAAAATTACTAAAGGTTGTATCTAATGGATAAGGAGGCACCAGGGTAGTGACTTTCACCTAGGTGGCTAATTGAGGAGTAATTACTTCTAAGGCACGAATGACATGATTGGGGAAATATTCTATTACCGTTGCACAATTTTACCCACACTCACACCTCTTAGTAAAGAGAGTGATTTTGCCCAATTGACTTTCTCATGACCAAATGGGTAAGAAATTTTTCTCAAGCAACAAGGGTTCAAGTCAGGTAATCAATCTCTCGTGGTTTAACCCTTTAATTGGGACTGTCAATTATCTTGAGTCCACCGAAATTCCTTGTTGGTCAATTTTTGAGACTTAAGCTCTCTTCCTCAAGAAGAACCAACTCAGCATAGACAAACCATTGATTGCAACCACCAATTTATAAACTAAACAATAAAATTAACTCAAATAACGAACACCCATAGTCAATCTTGCCCTAAATGGCAACACCCATCAATTACCCATACTAAGGTTGAGCCACAACCCTAGCTAATGGGTTTAGCTACTCATGTTTGAATAGGAAAATAGAGAAATAGATGAAGAGAAAGACATATTAATTAAACACTAAAGTAAATACAGAGATTCTATTTCTATTTATACTAAGCTAGAAAAATTAGGCAAAAATTCCCCTGCGGGGTCAGTGCGGACCACAAAAAATGGTTTGCGGCCGCACTAGGCTCTTGACTCTGAAAAAATAAACTCTCTGAACTTAGGCTTCGCCGACTGCACAGAATAGACTGCATCCACGGAGGCAGCAAGCATTGTCCGCACAAACACGACCGCGGACTGCATAGGCTTGAAGATAGGCACTTCACATCTCCCTGAAGTTTGCTTTCAGGGACCGCATAAAATTGCAGTACGGCTACGATGTCTTTAGTGCCAACCGCATAATATGTATTGTGGTCGCACTACTTTCATACCTTAAATTCTATATCTCTGTATCTCTCTAGTGCGGACTGCACAATGGGTAGTGCGGCCGCACTAGTCCTGTTTGTCCTGAGCTGTATTGTCTTTCTTACTTGTGCGCGTTTCACTCCTTTTGACCCAATCCTTGACATCTCGTCACTTTGGTTACCAAACCTGAATCAAATACAACTTATGATCCTTTCGGGATTATTTTGTGAGAACTAATATCAAAACGTACCCAAGAAGGTGCATGAAACACGTAAAAATTGCTAGTTATCAACTCTCCCAAACTTAAGCATTTTCTTGTCCTCAAGCAAACTAAATAAGACCCACCCTTTAAGGGAAAATCAAAGAATTTTTCAGCCATCTTAAAGTAACGTCAACTTGCATCAATTGGAGCTAATAATTGCCCTCAATACAAATCGATCATTAAAAACTTTTAACCTTTGACAATCCATGGATCAACTGTGACACAAGAGCATCAAGAGTTGACTCATTACATCAAAGAATTCTCTCAATTACTTTGGTCATTGTGGAATCCAAACTCGCACATCATCAACTCTCCCTAAGCAAACCTCACATTTTAGAGTATTGACACATAAATCGAGGTTAATGGTAATTCACTCATATCTCTCAAGAAAAGGTCCCAAGTCCGGCTCTAAGTACCATATGCTTGCCCTTATGTAAATATCAACTAATGCAATATCCATTCGACTTAAGATCATATAGGCTTTTGTGGAGTCTTTGTGCAGGCTTTTGGTTCAGGGTAGGACATGTTTTTGTTCAAGTGGGTTTCATATTCCCTTTAGCACTTCTGCTTATTCATTTGGAACAATTCACTTGACTCTTTGAGTCATTTCAATTCTTTCTAAGGGATTATAGAGACACATTATCACTCTTTCTTATGCATTTCAAACCTTTTCTCCTTTTTCAACTTTCCAAACCTTTCTTTATTTGATTTTCTTGAATCCATTTTTATTCTTTTTTTTCATATTGAGTGATCTTTTTGTCTTTTGCTTTTCTTTCCTTTTCTTCATTTATGTGCCTTTGACCACTTTGTTTCCATCCTAGTCTCTCTCCCCAAACTTATAATTTGGCCATGTGCTCAAGAAAAGACCGGGTTCAAAAAAAGGGTATCTTTTAGAGCCGGTATAGGCTTGTATTATGGTTCTTGAAAGAAAATGATCTAAATCTCAAAACGGTTAACTAGGGACCATATTGTTGGTAGGCAATGGAATTTTTCCAAACTATCATTTGGATCAAGAAGAGCCTATAATCATGTCTAAAGTCAACATTCACTTAGGATTTTGCCTCAACGAACACTCAGGGCAAGTTCTAGGCCAATGGCTCGGGACTTGGACTCGCAATTCAATTTCTCACCACACAAGCCAAAGGATTGCTAAAGACATAGAGCCGGAGGCCATAGATATAGTTTGTGCATTAGTGGTCCCAAAAAATGACTTGATGATTATCGGACACACAAGAGTCTCAAGGTCACGACTTTCACCATCCTAAACACAACATTTTGTCTTTGACCATGGGATCAAAGGCAAATGTGCTAGGCCCAACTAAAGCTTTGCTTGAGGTCCTTTATCTATAAACCACAAACAACAAAAACAAAAAACGAACTCACACCCTTAAGAAGGTTCTCGCCATCCATCATTTCGAAGAGACACTCGGTCAACACAACATTCCACCTTTAGAAAGAACCATGGCATTAAGAAAGCCAAAGGCTTATTGAAAACGTCAAAACAAAACAAAAATGCTATTAAAATAAATAAGAAGCTAGGAATGGAAAATTTTTGCATTAGGGGATTTGAATATACAATGGGGAATGAAAACATACAATGATGTAACTTTATATACTGACCCATAGAATGATACTGAAAATGCAATAAAAGTAGCTAAATATCAAATTATATACAGACCAAATATGAAAATCAAGAAAGCATAAAGTGTAACAATATATATAATAATCCCAAAATGTAGGGCACATCCCCTCAAATAAAAGTTGGCATTGTCCCCAATGCCAACTAGTCCAAATAAGCACTAATAAATATTAGAAAAAAAAATATGACAGCTCCCTAAGCCCTGTCGGTTTGTATAGGATCATGGATGGTCCTTTGGTCCTCTATGTGCTCGCGAACCTCAGGCTGGTTCCCGGTGTCCTGCTGCTCAAGTGCTGGGACTTGGATCTGGACAGGTGTTGGATCTGGTACACCCTCTGGCTGACTGGAGCAAGTCTCCGCTAGGTCTGCTAACTAGATGATGGCATCATCTGCTCTCAGGATCTTCCACCTCTTCGAAGGCCGTTTTGACTGCTGCGGCTATGGATCAGCTGCTGGAACTAGGTCCTAAAGTAATAAATCTAAAGGCAGCTACCCTGCCTTCAACTTGTCAACATCTGCCTGCAGCTCCTTCACAAACTCCTTGGAGGCCCATGTTTTTTGCAGCTTCTTGTGTTCCTTAGCAAGCTCCTTGAGAAACTTATTATAAGAATCAACTGCCTTTGCTAAAGATCCTAAGTACTGAGGATTTTCTTCTAGTTCTCAAGAATCTCTTTCAAAGCATCCTCAATGGATTGTGGGACATGTGCTGGTTGAGGTGTTGACGTAGCTGCAATTGTGGTGGTCAAGGTGGACAACTTGGATGAACATGTATACATCCAGTTGTTGATATTCTGAAGCGTCTGAATCGATAGGTCGGCAGTGACAGAATGGACCCAAGAATATGGAATCTCCAAGCATGTTGATAAGGAAGGGCCAAGAGGAATGGCTAAAGATGTAGATGGTCTGGGAGGCATCTCGTTAGAAGTAGAGAAAAGCTTAGTGGGGGTCTCTACCACAACAGGCTCTTTAGACAGACCAGTTGGGGCAGAAGTGGGTGCTTTGTAGTTTTTGTCCTTTGGGTTGTGAGTCCCCCTCATGTTGTACCAGGAGAACGGTGATGTCGCCTTTACCTTGATGCCATAAGGCCTCTTATCCACTTGTATGTCCCGGAAGTACATAGTAAGGGTATTGGGGAAAGGATAGTTGTGGTCACTCTTGGCACCCACTATAGAGATGATACACGACATCACATTCCACACGTTGACGGGGTACTCCGCCATGATGGACGCAACCATAACAACCTGGTAGAGAGGAAGGGTTTGGTAATAAGTAGTAGGGCCTTACCGGCTGCACTCGAATGTCTCCAACCCTTCGCTAAAAAAATTAGGGTCCTTCATATTATTTTGACCCTAGTAGTCAACCACTATGGAATGATACCTGGGATTGTCAGGTACTGGCCTAACCATGGTCGGAATTCCTCGTCTATCTCCAGCTTTGCCATATATAGAGACTCGTCATCTTCATTGAAACCCAGGTATTCATTGAGCTACTTTCTGTTAGACAATACCTTGAGGTTATGAACCTTGGTCACTTTAGAACCCTTTACGATGTGGGCTAAATTACAATAGAACTCCTTGACCAAGAGTTCATTGGCATCCACGCAGTCATCTAAAAATTTCTTCCAGCCCACTATCATTCTTAATTGTCTATGCACATTGGGGTTTAGAGGCAGAATGTCTATGTTTATAAAACTCCATTCTGGTATCAATTTTCTCACCAACCATTCCCTAAATTTTTTGTACGCCACCTGGCTCACGAACCTATCCTCCCAAACTTCGAGTTTCTAGTTCGGGCAATGCACCTGAGGATCACAACCTTGCACCTCCTCCTATCCCCTTGCACAACCTTCTCACCTCCGTGTGCACTCTCCCAGAATAATGAAGTTGGGGGGAGGTGGAGTACTCACCACTGCCGGCTTTTGAACCTTCAGATGACTTAGTGGGAACCTGCTCTGCTGCTTGGGCAGTGGGTGATAGTGGAGGAGTGGCATCAGTCAACCTCATTCTCCCCGGCCAATCTTCAACATATTCTGGCACGGAGTTGGAGGAGATGTTCTAGGAGGGCACGTACTCATTCCCGACAAATCATAGGCTCAGTCAATTGCGTTAATTTCTTTCTTCATCATTTATACGTTTTCACTCGCTTGGAGATTGAGTCGAATCATTTTCTTGCCTTTGCCTCCCAGGGAGGATTCACCTCTCCCAAGTGGTTTTGATCCATTACCTCTTTCTTTTACCATTATCTGCAAACAAAATCATCTTAAATTGTTAGTATCAACAGAAGCAGTGAGCAACAATTCTGCACAAAATTAAAAAGTTGCAGACAGGTTGCAAAAATAATCTAGTCTGGACCGTACAAAATAGAGTGCGGCCGCACATGGACCACCGTGGACCATACAAAAATGACCACGGTCCGCACAGTAATGGAGTTCAGAATACCCTTCGTCTAAATTTGATCAAGGCAGCCTGCACAAAATGGTACCGTTGTCGCACTGGGCCTGTGCGGACTGCACAAAATGTAGTGTGGCCGAACTAGGCATGAGTCATCTTTCAAAAGTTCATCACCGTGGTCCGCACGATGTGGTATAGCGGATCGCACTAGGGCACCGTGGTCTGCATAGGGTGCCAATACTTTGCACTGAGTTTGGGTTGATTAGATTTGTTATTAACTTCAAACCTTCACCTAATTAAGGTCCCTACTCAATTATCCATACCATTATACTCACCAAGTCCACCAGAATTAACATTTAAACTAAGCTAATCTAACAATTAGTGAACTACGGGAAGAAGAAGAAGCTACAGGCTAATATAAATGAAAATAAAATGAAATTTCACAATTAAACTAACAAGATTGAATGAAACGTTACCAAATATTGAGATGAAGTACAGTTATCAATGCTGACCAAGAATTAGGGTAAAAATAGAATATGAACGGTGGTCAAATGCTATGAGTTTCAAATTTTTGAAAAGGGTAAAAGCAGACCCTTAAGGTCTATTTATAGAGAAGCCCATGGGGCCCAGCCTCACCTACCAATGCGGATCGCACAAAATAGACCGCCTGCACTGCCTTATTTATTTAAGAAGGCAACCTCTGCGGTGCACACATTACGGACTATGGCTGCAGAGGTCCACCAAAGTCACCATAAAATATAGTGCAGCCGTGGTGGAAAACTTCAGAGAGGCATTATCTTACCCACACCACTGCAGTCCACACAGAATTTATTGCGGCCGCCGTAGAAACCTCGGAGACCTGTGTATTTTTCCATCATGTCTTACACTGCATCAACATAGCCCTGCAATATCTCACAACTAATTAGCCCAAAAATCAATCCTGCACTACAAAGAAAAAAAAGAGAAAGAAAAAGACATGGGTTGCCTCCCAAGAATCACCTGATTCAACGTCACAGCACGATATATGTTACCATCATATCATTTAAAATGAATGAGCGCCACCACGTTGCTGTCATTAACCTTTCCAAGATAATTCTTGACTCGATGCCCATTAACTTTGAAGACTTCACAATTTTTGTTCCTTAGGTCAAGGGCACCAAAAGGGGTCACAAACACAACTTCAAATGGCCCACTCCACTTTGATCTAAGATTTCATGGAAACAGACGTAATCGAGAATTGAACTAAAGAACCAAAGAACCAACTTTGATATCATTTCTACGAGAATATTTATCATGAAGGTACTTCATTTTGTCCTTATACAAGAAGAACTGGAGTAGGCATGGAATCTAAACTCATCAAGTTCATTGAGTTGTTCAACACTAAGATTAGCTCCAACATCCACTTCAAAATTCAACTTCATCAAAGACCACATGGCCTTGTGCTCTAACTCAACCGGTAGATGGAATGCTTTCCAAAACACTAACTGATACAGAGACATACCAATAGGAGTCTTGTACAACGTCCGATAAGCCCATAGAGCATCATCCAACTTCTTCAACCAAGCGGTCATATTAGCATTGACTACCTTCGACAAGATACTCTTGATTTCCGTGTTAGAGAGTTCCACTTGACCACTAGCTTGAGGATGATAGGGGGTAGAAACCTTGTGACTGACACCCTACTTGAAAAGCAACGTGTCGAATGCTTTATAGCAAAAGTGAGACCCCCCATCACTAATAATCGCATGAGGAGTGCCAAACCTTGTGAATATGATCTTTCTAAGAAATGCAACAACACTTCGGACTCCATCGCTAGGCAAATCCATGGCTTCAACCCACATTGAGACATAATCAACTGCCACAAGAATCTAAGTGTTCCCACAAGAGCTAACAAATGGACTCATGAAATCTATGCCCAAAACATCAAAGATATCCACTTCAAGAATGGTAGTTAGAGGCATCTCATCCCTTTTTGAAATTCCGCCCACTCTTTGGAACTCGTCACACCTCTTCACAAAATCACCCGCATCATTGAAAATGTATGCCAATAGAATCCACAACTAAAAAATTTATAATCTGTCGTCGACCCGCCATGATGAGCACCATAGGGCGAGGAATGACAAGCCTCCAGGATGCTCAATTGTTCTTCCTCTGGGACACATCTACGAATTACACCATCCGTGCAAATCTTGGACAAGTATGGCTCATCCCAATAGAATCCAAACTATCCTGCTTGAGCTTCTTCCTTTGGGTAGAAGAGAGCTCATGCAGGATTATTCCTGTAACAAGGTAATTGGCAACATTGACGAACCACGGCATATCCTTAATTGACTCCGCAAGGAGTTGCTCATCGGGAAATGAATCATTGATCTAAAGGCCATCACAAGGCCTCCCCTCCTCCTCCAAACGGGACAAGTGGTCGCCACTTGATTCTCACTACCTTTCCGATCCAAAATTTCTAGATCAAACTCTTGAAGTAGTAACACCCATCTCATCAATCTTGCCTTTGAGTATTTCTTTGTCATCAAATATCTAAGAGCGACATGATGAGTGTGCACTATAATCTTGCCCTCTATAAGATATAGTCGAAACTTTTCCATTGGTAACATTACAGCCAACCACCTTTTGTCGATGACTGTATAGTTCCTTTGAGCCTTATTCATGTTCTTTCTTGCGTAGTGCACTGGATGAAACATCTTTTTAATCCTTTGACCTAAAACAGCCCCTACCGCAATATCACTTGCATCACACATGAGCTCGAAAGGCAAGCTCCAATTTGGTACGGTAATGATAGGGGTAGTGGTCAACATAAGCTTGAGAAGCTCGAATGCTTGCATACATCCCTCATCGAACACAAACTTAGCATCTTTTTCTAGCAACTTGCACAATGGGTGTACCACTTTTGAAAAATCTTTTATAATCCTCCAGTAAAAACCTGCGTGCCCAAGAAAACTCCTTAGCCCTTTGATAAAAGTAGGGGGAGGAAGATTTGAAATCACCTATATATTGGATTTCTCAACTTCAATTCCTCGCTTTGAAATTTTGTGACCCAACATTATACCCTCTTAAACCATGAAATGGCATTTTTCCCAATTGAGTACCAGGTTTCTGTCTTCACACCAGGCCGACACTCTATCCGAATTACCCGAACACTCTTCAAAAGAATCCCCAACTACACTGAAATCATCCATGAAACCTCTAAGATATCTTCTACCATGTCGATGAAAATAGCCATCATGCGTCGTTGGTAGGTCACCGGAGCATTACACAATCCAAATGACATCATAGAGAAAGCTGACGTGCCATACAGATATGCAAAAGTTTTCTTCTCTTGATCCTCTAGGCCAATTAATATTTGATTGTACTCTGAGTATCCACCCAAAAAGCAATAAAAATCATGCCCCGCAAGACGATCTAGCATTTGATCAAGGAACAGCAATGGCAAATGGTCTTTTCAGTTCACCTTGTTTAGCGTATGGTAATCCATACATACTCTCCATCGGGTGACTGTCTGGGTAGTAATACGTTTATTGTTGTTATTGTTCACCATAGTCGTACCTCCCTTCGTCGCTACACATTGCACCAGAGAAGTGCACGAGCTATCAAAAATGGGGTACACAACCCCAGCATCCAACTATTTTATCACCTCTTTCTTCACCACTTCTTTTATATTCTCGTTCATTTTCATTGATGCTTAAAAGAAGTTTTTGCATCATCCTCCAAGATAATTTTGTGCAAACAAAATGCGGGGATTATTCCCAGAATGTCAACTAGAGTCCATCCAATTGCCCTTTTCTGTTTTTGAAGCACTGCCAAAGTAGCCTCAACTTGCATGTTAGTAAGGCAATAAAAGCCCATCCCATGTAAAGGATTCACGCACTCTACTCTGCTTGTATCATCATTGACATCCATATTTAGTAGCATGGCCTCATGAGGATCCTTTACGTATATCATAGCACTGGTATCATCCACAATCATAGTTGTGACAAGGTCTACAAATGAGCAAACCTCGGTGCTATTGGGTTACTTCATGGATTTGCAAATATGGAAGACGACCTTTTCATCACCCACTCGGAAAGTGAGCTCACCTGCTTCAATATCAACCAATGCCTTCGTGTTGCGAGGAAAGGTCTGCCTAAGGTGACGTTAAAGGTGGTCTAGGTAACGGTTCCTTAGCTTTTGGCACAACCTTCTCGGGCATGTGAATCACGTGTTCCCTAGATGGATTCACGGCATCTTCAGTTTCATTTCGGCCTCCTCAATGTGAATCCTCACATCATTGTTCACATTCTTTTCAGTCACATCTTCAACAACCAATGGCACTTTATCATCTTGAAACTTAAGATTTTCATCAGAAATTTGCTTTTGTTTGGAGGCATTCACATCACCGCCTCTCCCACTTCTTATTGTAACCGTCATCACATGATTGTTGTTCCCACCCTTCGAGTTTACTACCGTATCACTTGGTAGAGCACCCTTGGGGTGAGTGTTCAAAGCTTGCGAGATTTGGCGTAATTGCACTTCTAAGTTCCGGATAAAGGTATTGTGAGAAGCCAACAGAATCAGAATCTTGGTTCTTCTTCATCATCTACTCGAACATCATTTCAATTCTACACAAATCACTTCCATATGAACTAGGACCTTAATAAGGGAAAGGGTGTGAGTTGTTCGGTTGTCCGTACATTGGGGGCCTTTGAAACCCTTGTCCCAAGTTGCCTTGGTTTCCATTGTTTTTCCACCCGCCTTCATTGTTGGTGTTGCTCCAATTATTGTTATTTCCATTCCAATTGCCTTGGTTGTTATTTTGATTACCTTAATTGTTGTTTTGGTTGTTGTTGTTCCAATTTCCACCACCTTGTTGTTGACTGTTGTTATTCCAATTGCCACCACCTTGTTGTGTATTGCCCCAATTTCCTTGGTGTAATCATTGTTTGTTTGAATTTATTGCCTTGATAGTTGCTAACATATTGAACCTCTTCACTTTGGTCATTATAACACTCATTTGAAAAACCACCACCCTCATTGTCATATTGTTAACAATTCCCTTGAGATTGTTTCCCTTTTTGCTTTATCTTAAGCATAGTGACACCTTCCATGGTGTTGACTTGGCTTGTATTTTGGACTTGTTGCAACTGCGCCTTCGAGAATTGTTTCATAATGGTAGTAAGCTCCGCAACAGCTGGACCATGATCATGCAATTCTTTATGCAAATGGATGACTGTAAGGTCACCATAGGGAACATTCTCTCTACTCTGCCATGCTAAGAAGTGTCAGCCATCTCATCAAGTACATCATATGCCTCGTTGGTAAAAGTTTTATGGATCATGGCTTTGGTCATGTCGTTATTTGGGCATTCCTTCACCATAGTCCTATACTGCTCCCATATTTCATGAAAAGGTTCGTTGGCTCTTGCTTAATGGCTAATATTTCATCTCGAAATACAGCCATATGGCTTGGTGAAAAGAATTTGGCAATAAACTTATCCTCTAACTCATCCCAAGTTGTGATGGAATGGTTGGGGAATCTCTCGAGCCAATCTAATGCCTTTCCCCGAAGTGAGAATACGAAAAGTCTCAATCTCCCCGCATCCTCGGACACATTCGTCTTCTTGCTACCCCAACATGTATCTACGAACCCCTTGAGATGTTTGTAGGCATTTTGATCTACAGTAGCCGTGAAGTAACCACACTACTCTAGTAAGGTCCACATCAAATTGATAATCTTAAAGTTTCCCGCCTAGATTCAGGGTAGGACAATAGCATTTCCGTAGCCCTAGTTCAGTAATACTCTGGAAGCCACTCTTGGAGGTGGCAGGGGAGGGTCTAGAACATTGTCATTTGGATTAGCATTGGCATTCCTGCCTCTCCGTTGTCCTTGAGGTGGAAGAGGCATCTCATCTTGCTCAAGATCAACTACCTTCTCCCTCGCTATCACGTTTCCAATAGGGTCGTTAGCGTTATTTAAAGCCATGTTGGTACGTGAGTAATGTAACAAACAAGTAAGTAACAAATAAGGAAAGAAGAACAATACACAAAACTAACTAAATAGATAGCCAAAACCATTAGCTTTCCAGCAACGGTGCCAAAAAGTTGATCGCTACCTACTCCGCACTACAGAAAAGTAGGAAGAGAGGGTCATAATAGCTTTTACCTGATTTATGGGTCAGGATCAATTTCCACATAGAGCTCGAATGGATTCAAGTATCTATCTACTGTAAAATTGGCTATTTGTTCCAAATATCACTTCCAATCATATTTTGGGCTTTTCTTTAACAATCTACTATTATCAACTGCTAATTATAACTTGCAAGGACATTATGGTACACGAAAATTGCAAAAGGTTGTATCTAATAGATAATGAGGCACTAGGGTAGTGTCATTCACCTAGGTATCTAATTGGTGGGTAATTGCTTCCAAGGCACAAATGACATGATTGGGAAATATGCTATAACCATTGCACGATTTTACCCACTTTCACACCTCTCGGTAGAGGGAGTGATTTTGCCTAATTGACTTTCTCATGAGCAAATGGGTTAGAAAATTTTCTAAAGCAATTAGGGTTCAAGTCAGGTAATAATCTCTCGAGGTTTAACCCTTTAGTTGGGACTATCAATTCTCTTAAGTCCATTGCAATTCATTGTTGGGTGAATTTTGGAGACCTAGGCTCTCTTCCTCAAGAAAAGCCAAGTCAACTTAGTACAGACAAGTGTTTGCAACCACCAATTCATAAATTTAACCATAAAATTGAAACAAATAACAAACACCCATAGTCAATCTAGCCGTAAATTGCAACACCCATCAATTCCCATACTGGGGTTGAGCCACAAACCTAGAAAATAGGTTTAGCTACTAATGCTTGAAGAGAAAAATAGAGAAATAGATAAAGATAAAGACATATTAATTAAACACTAAAGTAAATACAGAGATTCTATCATTAGAACTAAGTTAAAATGCCCAAAATGGCTACAAAATAGCTTCTCACGAGTGCAGCTCAAGTCTGAAAATAGTTGATTCTCCATTTATAGATAAAGGGTCTATTTATACTAAGCTGGAGAAGCTGGACATAAATGCCCTTGCGGGATCATTGCGGACCACACAAAATGGTGCGCGACCTTACTAGGCTCTTAATCCTGAAAAATCAACTCTCTGAACTTAGTCTCCACGAACCACATAGAATAGACTGTGGTCGCAGAGGAAGCTAGTGCGGTCCATACAAACACGACCGCGGAGTGCATATGCTTGAAGCTAGTCACTTGACATCTCTTTGAAGTTTGCCTTCGCGGACCCATAAAATGGAATATGGTTGTCATGGCCCTCATGTAAGTATCCCCAACATTCTTCAAACCGAATGGCGTCATCTTGTAACAATATACACCCTGAGGCATAACAAATGTTCTAGTCTTGGCATCTTCTTTATCCATCCAGATTTGGAGATAACCAGCGAAGCAATCGACAAAGGACCGGAGTTCATGCTTGGCGCAATTATCAATTAGTATGTGTATATTTGATAGTGGAAAATTGTCCTTGGGACTTGCTCTGTTTACCCGATAATCAACATATATCTTGACCTTCCCGTCTTAAACTAGCACAATGTTGGCTAATCATGTTGGGTACTCAACCACCCTGAGAGCCTTGTCTTTGATCTGCTTGGTAACTTTCTCCTTGATCCTTAAATGCATGTCCTGTTTGAATTTTCTATGTTTCTGCTTGACTTGCGGACATATGGGATTGGTAGGCAATTTGTGAGATACTGTAAATGTGATCATACTGGTTATATCATCATTTGACCATGAGAAGATATCCTCATATTCCTTTAGAAACTAGACGTATTCTTCCTTCTCGGTTGGCGAGAAGTGAATGTTGATGCGGGTCTATTTGATAGTCTCGACGTCTCCCAAATCTACTGCTTCTATTTTGTCCATGTTGGATTTAGGCTTGTTCTCAAAATTCTCAACTTCTCTGACAATTTCCTCAAGTATCTCATCTTCTTCCTCTAAGTCATTATTCTCATGTTGTGTTGCCTCATTACATGTCACAGTTACTAGTTCATTAGGAAAAGTAATAATAACACTATAGAAGGGAAAGGAATAAAAATATTAATAAATAATGATAAAGGACAAATGCATTAGATTTAAACAAACACAATTTTCAAAACAAAGCTTGGCTCGGTGGATCGAGCATTTATTATGAAACAAGGAAATCGTAAAACAAAATTGCTGGAAATTTAAAATTCCTGCAATGGCTATTAATTGTTCCAAGCTACCTAGGACTCAGCCGGCCCGGGATGGTGTAGCGTTCCAATTCTAAGAATAGTACCCTTTTCCACAGTCTGAATGGTGAGGACTTCTTCCCCTTCCTCCTCGATTATGGAACACTATCCATGTCCTCGTCTTCCAAGAACATATCATTCAGCCAGCTAGCGCTTCTTCTGCATTTCCCCATATTGTGTCAGCCTGATGGAAAGCTTGTTCTAGACATGGTATTAGTTTCTCAAGAGGGTAATATTGTCCACGTCATGGAGGCGACCACTCAATGTACTCTTGCCATGTATACTGGCATCCGAGCCCAAAGGTGGTACCATGATTTTTTAGCCGTATTAGCTTGTTAATACCCTACAGGTTCTTCCCCAACCCTTTGTCGGGTTCATATCTGGACCATGCTAGTATGCTTTCTGTTTTGTTACTCCACCATTTATCCTTCTCGACAACATTGAACCATTTAATGTGACTGGTGTTGATGGGTTACTCCCATCCCCATGAATGATTACCTCCTGGAGGTTCCATGCAAATTTTACGGCTTGATATTGTGTGGAGGCCACGACTCTAGCAGAAGGGATCCATGGGCATCCCAACAAAACATTATATGAAGCTGGTATGTCAAGCACTTGGAATTTAACATCGAGTCAAGTTGGCCCCATCTACAAGCAAAGGATGATTTCCTCGATCGTGGCCCTCTGAGACCCGTCGAAAGCTTTTACATTCATGCTTTTAGTCCGTATTTCATGGAAACCTTTGTCCAACCTTTTCAAGGTGTCCAATAGACACATATTTAGATGTGAACCTCCATCAACTAGACCTTGGCAATAAACTTATCTTCAAATTTTACCGTAATATGCAATGCCTGATTGTGATTTATACCTTCGGGTGGCAACTCATCTTCATAGAAGATAATCTTTTGGATCTCCAACACCTGACCGACCACGTTTGCCATTTCTCCACTAGTGATATTAATGGGTACATAAGCCTCGCTCAGTACTTTCATTAAGGCATTCTTCTGTTCTTCTAATTTTATTAGTAGTGACATGATAGATATCTGAGCAGGGACCTAGTTCATATGGTAAATGAGAGAATACTCTTCCTATTCTTTCCTCCACAGTTCATCTGGCCCAGTCTCAATGACAGGTTGTCTGGTTGTGGCATTCTTACTTGAACCTCCCAGGTGTTGAGGTGTATAGACCCTTCCAGTTATAGTCATTCCTTATCTGGTGTAAGATTTCTCCATCTTAGTCTTCCCTTTTTGCCAATCCTCGGCAACATAATCCCAAGGTATTGCATTCAAGTTTAATAGGGGTGCGGTTGAAAACATCACAATAAACGGCGTGATCATTTCAAGTTTCATTGGAGAGGAGTTAGCTACGGGCGAAGCTACTTCTACCTCAAATGCAATTGATGTAGTTACCTCAACATCAATAGGTGCCTGAGTCTAAACCACGATAGGAGTAAGTGTGAATGCCACCTTGAATTCATCACTTTCTCGAATGCGCCCGATTGACCCCTCAGGGTCTCATTCTTTATTTGTTTTAATAACATGTACACTGTCACCTCTATGATCAGGGAGGGGACCGTTGCAGACATTAGGTGCAGTTTCTTTTGCTTGTATGACCTTGTGTTCAATGAGTGTTTAGTCCTTATCCTTCAGTTTTGGCATTCAACAGTGGTGTGCCCTTTTATACTGGAGTGGTATGCATGGGATTGTTTCGGATTATCCTATTAGGCTGGATTTTCTAATGCCAGAGCAAAAAATAGGAGTGTCATAGCCTACAGCCTTTAACCTTTCATACAATTGGTCGATGGGCTCATCAATGGCGGCGTATTGTCTGGGCAGCTTGCGGTCAAGAGTTGGTGGTGATTGGAAGTAGGATTGATGGGAATAATATGTGTGATGGACAATGGATGATTGATAATATCTGGGAGATAAAGGTTTTTATGTAGGTTGTGATGCTTAGTATGTAAGTAGAGGTGTCTACTAAGTGAGTGGAGGTTTTGGGCCCTAGACCACCATTACTACCACAGCATCTCTCTTCTTTGATATGTCGTCTGATTGGAGTGCCTTATTTGAGGTTTATTGTACCTCAAAATTCGTTGCCATGCTGCTCTTGATTCTATCCTTGATCCTTTCCTCGAGCTTGATTACATCAGAGAATTTGTCATTTTCAATGACCATTAGTCTCAAAATATTGTGGATCTTGTGCCCTGACGAAGAAATGATTTATTTGTTCTTTGTCTAGAGACGGCTTGACCTTTGCTGCTTCTGAACTCCAACGAGTAGCATATTCGCGGAAAGTCTCCATAGGTTTCATTATGAGATTCTAAATGTAGAAGACATCAAGTGCATTCTCTGTGTTGAAGTTGAACAGGTCCATGAAATCTGACGCATGCTTACCCAATTGGACCATTCTTTTGGATTCTTGCTGATATACCAAGACAAAGCGTCCCCAGTTAGGCTCCTCATAAAAAGCTTCATTCGAATCTTTTAATCTTTTCCAACCACGAAATACTTGTCACACTAGGTCCTTAGGTAAACCCTGGGATCACATGTACCATCGAACATTTTGAACTTTGGAGGTTTGTACCCTTCTGCAAATTCCACATCGAGCTGTATGCACAGATCTTCATAGTTCAAACCTTATATTCCTCTATTGCCTTCAACACCTTGAACTCGGCTTGTTAACTTATTGATTTCTTTGGCCATGTTCTTAATGAGCAGATCCTTTTACAAGGTTCCGGTGCGTAGGAGGATGGCTGGGTAAAATGTGGTATTGTTTCCACATATATGGGGTTGCTCTGATGGGTGCCAGGCAATTGGGTATACTGATAGTCATGGTGGAGTTTTGTGGATCGGGATGGAGTGGTGGTATAATTTGGAGAGTGTGGTAAGTGGTGGTTGGTGGGTACAAGATTGGTTGATGATGATGTTATGGTGTAGTTGGTACTGGCAGCGGATTGATGTTTTCTGGTGGAGTTGCATATTGATTTGGTACAGTAGGATTTTGTAGCTGTTGTTTTTATGTGTTCTGAGGAGGTGTTGGGTTCTTTGTATTCTGTTGGAGGATATCAGGGACATTAAGGGTGAGTGAAAAATTTTCCAAATTGTGACCTGCTCAAGTTCTCCTTGCAGTTCTAGTATCTTTTGTTCCAGTTTCAAAATCATGTCATTCGGGGCAATAGTATTGCAACTGTCGGAGTCTCTACGTTCTCACCGTTTTCCTTTCGTATTCCACTTATGTCGCCCATCTTTGCTTCCTCTCTGCTTTTTGTGTTGCTTGAAGGAGGACTAGTGGAGCAGTACAGGGAGAGAAAGAAGGATTTGCATATGGTTTATATTGACCTTGACAAAACATACGATAAAGTTCAGAAGGAGGTCGTGTGGAGGTTTTTAGAGGTTAGCGGTGTTACATCATACATTAGTGTGATTAAAGATATGTATGATAGTGCTAAGACTCAGTTGAAGATAGGTGGTGGTGAGTCGGAGAATTTCCCTATGATGATGGGGTTGAACTAGGGATCGGCTCTTAGCCTATTTTTATTTGCCTTGGTGATGGATACATTGCCGCGTCACATCCAAGGGGAGGTGCCTTGGTGCATTCTATTTGCCGATGATATAGTTATGACTGACGAGATGCATAGCGGAGTTAATGCAAGGTTAGAGGTTTGGAGACAGACCTTGGAGTCTAAAGGTTTCAAATTGAGTAAAACTGAGACGGAATACTTGGAGTGAAAGTTCAGTGACGGGACCCATGATGCAGACGTAGAGGTTAAGCTTGCTGCTCAAGTTATCCCCAAGAGAGCGAGTTTTAGTTATCTCGGGTCTATTATTCAAAGTAACAGGGAGATTTATGAAGATGTCGTGCATCGCATTGGAGCGGGATTGATGAAGTGGAGGCTCGCTTCCGGTGTTATGAGTGATAGGAATGTTCCACTAAGACTTAAAGGTAATCGGTTATGTTGTATGGGGATGAGTGTTGGCCAGTAAAGAACTCTTATGGGTAGAAGATGAGAGTATCAGAGATGAGGATGTTGAGATGGATGTGTTGGACTACCAGGAGATATAAGATTAAGAATGAAGATATCCGAGATAGAGTGAGAGTAGCCTCCATGGAGGACAAGATGTGGGAGTCAAGGCTGAGATGGCTCAAACATGTTAAGAGAAGAAGCATTAATGCTCCAGTTAGGAGGTGTGAGAGGTTGGCCATGGAGAGTATGAGAAAAGGTCATGATAGGCCTAAGAAGTATTGGGAAGAGGTGATTAGGCAAGAAATTGCTCTGCTTCATCTCACTTGATAGGAGGGCGTGGAGATCGAGGATTAAGGTAGAAGGTTAGTTGGTAGTATATAGTTGTTCACCGATAGCCTTAGTAGTGCACATGTTGCTTCATACACTTAGAATTTTATTATGTTATGTGGCTTTGTTCTCCTCAAGTATCGTATTCCCTATTGCTATTATTTGGTGCCACATATCCTTTATCTTTTCCTTCTTTTATTTTATCTTCCTTCTATCTTCCTCTCTTGCTTTCCTCTTATTCTTCTTGACCTTTCTGAGCTGAGGGTCTATTGGAAGCAGCCTCTCTACAGAATTAGAAATGGGTAAAGTCTGTGTACAGACTACACTCCCCAGACCCCATTTGTTGGGATCAAACTGGGTTTATTGCTGTTATTGTTGTTGAAAGAGGATGTGCTCGAAGGCCTATAGATCTCGTATGATATGTTGATGAGGCCAGTATGGTTGAACCAACCTAAGGGGATTTGAATAATAATAATAAACAAACAAAAACCAAAAGGTAACAAGTTAGTAGGGCTCCTGAAGTGTTTGCCGTATTTAAAGATACATTGCAAAATATAAACTTATATCCTTATTTGGGAACCTCATTGTGACCGGGATAGGCCTAGCGACAAATAAATTTGGAGAACTTTAAGTGTCAATAAATTCTTCATTTTCATAATACAAAAGTCGACGAACCCAAAATGAAACTAACATAATAATAAAATAAGTCTCTATTGGCACTTGGCCTTATTACATTTTAAGAAAGGCAAGTAAATCTAATCTATTTGGTCCCACAAGGACCTTTCCACGATTCAATCTTTTGGACTCTATCAAATAGATCTCCCAGCTCGCGCAGTCCCAACAGCAAGTAGGCTCGGGCTAGATGTCCTGCCTCAGCTTCCTCAATATTCTGGCAGTATTCAATCCTCTTTAAGACTATGCCCTCCAGCTCCACTATTTCTCGCTCCAGATATTCCAGTTTCCTGTTAGAAGTGACTGCCATCTCTTTCCACTTTTTTATCATCCTCCACGTTCCTCTCATGTATTTCCCAATGCTCATTCTATAAGCGTGGACCCTCTTACACAGCCTATTGTATTTGACTTGGGCTTCAGCTTCCTCGTCTATGATTATGTTCCCTCGACCAGTCCCCGGTGTTACCAATCCTTTCATATTGTCCTCCAACCATACCGGATAGAGAGGCTCGTCCCGTGCGTAATATTTGTCAGGATCACGAGTGCTTTTCTCCCCAATGATTTGCAATGCCACATGTTCTAATCTTGGCACTTGTAAGGAATGTCGTCGTCTTGGAAATCCTACCTAAAATAACCCATCTTGACGACCCTTGGTACAAATTATTTTCTGCCTGCTTGCTTCATAACTCGCATAGGTATATATAGATATATCCATCCCAACTCAATAAATACCAAGTGTGGAGCATCCCTAGAACTGATATAAACTCGTCCGTTTGAAATCATTACACAATCCATTGCATATGTCCCTCGGCCAGATTGTCGAAGAACTCTACCCATTCGCTGCCACTTTCCAACTACGCAAATCTTTCTAGAATGTAGTTCATCTACTTAGGGTCATAGAATTCAATGTGGTCGTTCCAAGACCTTCACGGAAATTCTTGACGGTAGCAACCCTTTTTTTGATGCTCCAAGAACCATCACGGTGGCAATTAGTTACAACCCTCGAAATGTTTGACCCATCTTTGATAACGTTCCACGGCCCTGTAGTTGCCAACTATGATCATGAGGACTATCGTATATGTCTATCCATTAATCCATTCCATACTAGTTTTGGTGATCATGGCCAACCTAATGTGGATTCTTCCCTTTTTCATTAGGAAGACTATCAACCCTAGAAAACACACAATGAACACGAACAACCAGCGATGGATATGACCCAGTAAAGTGGGGGCGATCTCATCATGTTAAGTGGGGAAAGACTTGCTATAGCCATACCTCTCTTGAAGGTATTCAAAAGGTATGTAGGAATCTTTCAAGCACACTAGGTCGACATTATTTTTCTGCCCCATAATCTTCAAAAATCCTTTACCCATACGGTTTTCTGGCACCAAAAGCCCAGGACTGTCACTAGTCAACCCTGTAAGTCCTCATATTTCCTCTAGAAGCGGTGTCATCTCTATGTGATGGAAACAAAACATAGCTCTTCACTATTCCAGAATAGGGTAGCAACTTCAATCAATTTGTCGTTTTGTTCAATATCTAGTAGGGAAGGCAAGTTACCCAAGTACTTTTTCACGTGCTTCTTTTCACTCGAGGAAAGATCCTCCCACCAATCTAGATGCAATGGAGGGATGTTTCTAACCATACTGAATTTGGGTACCTTGTGCCTCATTTTCTGTAAAACAAAAGGGTTAGACCTTACCCTCATCGGACATGACTATTTATACATTCATGATCAGCATATAGGCTTTTAGTTCTACAAATTAGTTAACAAAATATGATTTAGTCCATTGGGATTATGGAAAACACGATGTACTTTGGATAAGGCTTGTCTTAAAGGATCATTATGTAGAAACAGAACTGATTCGACGAGGTTTGACCATGATGCATGCACAATTTAAACAGAGTAAACTTTCTATGGGGTTTAGACTGCTACCCTCAAACGGACAACATGAAGGAGAAGGCACGGAACCATCAACTACACCATTGGTTGGCTGGTTTTACCACAAATAAGCCTTTTTCGAATTTAAGGGTAGTAAATAGGGAGAACGCACCTAGTCATTAAATAGTTGCTATAGGATTTGAGAAACATGAGGGGAATATGATGAGGAGCTCGATTTATGCAGCAATTAGTAACATGTAGTCAAGTATTTTCACGTAGGAAAAATAAATACAGTATTTAAACGATTGAAATACAGTTACAGGAAAAAGAAAAGAGACAAATCAGTTTCAGGGCAATAAAGAAATCAAAAATGTTTATAAAATAGACAATTAAATTCAAATAAGGGATAAGGGTACGAGATAAGCATGCTTGGACTAATTTGTAAAGACAAGTTTGTTATGGTTTGAGCCTAAGATATCCCCAATAGAGTCTCCATGCTATCGCGCCCCCTTTTTCCCTCCCCTTTTTGATGGGAAAGAGGTCCGAGTTTCAATATTCACCGGGTGTAATGACTAATTTCCTTTTGGGAATTGGGTATTTGAAGAGTCGCCACCTAACAAATTATGGTTGGTTAGGGCACCTAGAGCGATTAACTCTTGGGTAGGTTTGCATTACCGGAGATTAGGGTAAGGGAGTAACCTCGAGGGGAAGGTGTTAGGCACCTCTATAGGACCACAACCGTGGGTCCCGGCCGAACTTATATTCAAAACTTAGTCCATATAAATGATTGAATCAAATAAGTTGCAATTAAAGCATGTTGGATAACACAAATAGTAATAACAGGTTGTAAAACAAAAGGTTTGAATAAAGAAAGTATTTAGTAATAAGGGGTTCTAGATTGGTTATCATATAGGATCACCCCATGCAATATTTGGTAAACACTCCTCACTGAGGGGATACACGTGACATTAATGCGTAGTCATCATTTTCCATGCCTAACCTTCTCATCCCATTATTGATCATGCAATGCGAGTGTTTAGTCGATGATTCCTATTGCAGGTTGCTACCGGTCTCTCCTTAATGGTCCTGGTGTAAGGTCCCGTGAAAATTTCTACTCAAAACTCGAGATTTCATTGGTGCACCCAGTCTTTTATGCGTCCGTGTTGAGGAAGGTAGTAGGAGATCTGTCTGTTATTGTGCTATCTCAGACTATTAAGGTTAATGAAGAGATGTCATACGAGGAAGTTTCCATTGACATTATTTATAGGTAAGTTCAAAAATTGAGAAATAAGGAAATTGCATCCGTGAAAGTGTTATGGCGGAACCAACAAGTTGAGGTAGCCACCTGGGAAGTCGATGATGAAATGAAAAAGAAGTACCCAAATTTGTTCGAATAGTGATGTGATAGATTTATGCCTTTAGGCCCTACGAATTTCTATCTTTTCGTTCGATCTATGTGAAAACTATCACGTTTTGGTTGTACATATGTTGCCTTTGCGGCCATGGATAGTATCGTACAAGTTATGTTATGTCTCATATTTAATGGAATGTTTAGTTGCCGATATGGTATGTTTCTGGGGCTCTCTGACAGGTGGATAGGCTAAATACAAAGAAAACTCTAGCATAATTTTTGGAAATTTAGGGAATTAGCTAAATTTGGAGACTGTTAATATGTTTCGGGTTGTAAAGAGAAGAAGATTGCACACAAACTATTAATAAGTGAATCTTGATCCTCATTCGAGGATGAATGATCTTAAGTAGGGGAAGATGTAAGGCCCCGTTAAAATTTCCACTCAAAACCCGAGTCTCGTAGGGCCAAGTTAGGGTCAGGTGTTAGAAATTCATAAAAATCCTTTGCGTCGAGCTTGCTTGCTACGATTCGGACCCTTTGAGTTGATCACTGCATTAGAAAGTCAAGAGATAATGTTTTCTAGAAAAGTGCAATTTTACGGTCGCATATCAGGTATGCGAATCGCATATTTGCCGCATAGTGAGTCTGTGTGTTTGTAAAATTGAGGTCAAATATGTGATCGCATAACAAAAATTCAGACCGCATAATCGTCACATAATTTATTTGGGATTTTGTGAGGGTCAACTCTACAGTGCATTATGCGGCTACAGAAAGGGTATGCAGATCGCATTTCTGCCTCATACCCAGATAGTGTGTCTTGGTTTTGGGGAGCATTTTTGCGGTCCAGTATGCAGGCCTCATGTTAACTTTGCGATCGCAGATCTGAATCGGGGCTCCTATTTTCTCGTTTTTAAATCCAACCCCACCCCATGAAGAACGCCCCAATAGACCATTTTCTGTTACTTTTCTCAACATAGTGAGAGAGAGAGAGAGAGATGGAGGGAGGGAGTTCTAGAGGGAGAAGGGGTGATATTCATCAATATCTCTAATACTTGACCAAATCCTTAAAGATTGTTAATTGAGCCTACTAGGTCTTTATCTTAATTCGTAAGAACTGTGCCCTCATCGATAATTTTGAATGTTTCTGTTAAAAGAAGTAATTAGCGAATGGGTACATGGGTATAAGGCTAGTAATCTTGCATGCATAGGAGGTAATGATATATGGGGAGGATGAGAACTAAAAAGAAAGGAATAGGGGTATAAAATGATAGAAATTTCTCTCAAAAAGGACCTAAGATTCACAATGCACCTTTAGCGTTTGATAATATGCCCAAATGAGCTAGAATGTCTCTAATTCTTGGTTCAATTATAAATCTTGCACAATAGATCGAAGTGTAAAGACTTCCAGAATTTTGTAAGGATTAAGAAAATCTACATTGAGGTATGTATGGCTAAGACCCCCTTTTATTAGAAATTGAGCTCCATTGGCGATTTCGCAGGTAAGGTAAGACTAGAAATGGTTGATGTATTGCTTGTTATTTCACATTAATTTATATGTAATTATATGGATATATGCATAAAGGATGTGCCTCAACGTGAGTAATATATTATTCTTGATATTGAGAGAAGCATGAAGAATACGAACTATTTGTAGAAAATGCTTAGGCTATAAGCAAGGTTAAAACTTAAATTGTCATGCTAACTATATGGAAACTTACCTGTGCTTGTAACTTGAATTGCTTATGTGTGCCTATGACCGTGAAATTGCAAGATGGATATTGAAAATAGAACGACGTGATAATTGTGGCCCTATATGCCAATGAATTGATATGAGCAATGTGAGAAAAAGATTTAAATGAGATGATTAATTAGAAAGGAACAATGCCTAGATAAGGTGGACTAGCGGATCAGGCTGTGATCGGACACCATGCCGCACACATTCTGGTAATGTGCTAACACTGAGTTCCAGAAAAGGGAAAATGAAAGGGTGACTAAGATATATGCCCCAAATGAGACGACCTAGTTAATCGGGTTGTGATGGAAATGCGCTCAAGTTCGCAGTGGTATTGAGGACAGTGATGAACGTATGAAAGAAATGCCCAAACTAAGTTGTGAAAATTATGTGGAAAATTATATGGTTCATTTATTTGATGATGTGGTGTTCGGTTAGAACCTTGATTTACTCTTGTGATTTGCTTGTTCATGCTTGATAGTTTTTTCTTGTAAAATGGTGTTTTGTCATACATACTAGTACTATTCCACGGTACTAACGTCCATTTTGCTGGGGGTGCTACATTTCTAAATTAATGTAGGTAGCTCCATTGCAGATAGTGCCGATCGCGCGTAGCGAATTATCTTCTTCTCAGGTCTTGGTGAGCCCTTTTCTCCTTCAATGGTCATATTGTATATCTTGTGTTGTTGCAGACTTCCACTTTTACGGTATAGTCGGGGCTTTGTCGCCATATTATCATAGTTATCTTTTGTATCCTTAGAAGCTCCATAGATACATGTTTGGGTTCTGTACGGGTAATTGAGAAGTCCATGAACTATGTTGAAATTTCCAAACTTGTGTTGTCTATAAATTGTAACTCTATAGGAATCTTGGAAACTAACCTTAATTACGATTCAATGTTGTGATATGAAATGAAATAAATGTGTTAAGCGTACCATCTTTCCTTGTCTAAATAAATGAGAGCATGATGTCCTTGTTCATATTGAGTTGGGAAGGAAGTGCTTGATAAGCCTTGTTCAGTTCGGTTCACTCGATTGAGCACCGGTTGCACCTCCCGAGGTTAGAGCTTCACACCTGGAAAGGGTTAGAACCTCTACCTATAGGTAGTTCTAGACGTACCCCTAAGGTTTCAAAAGGAAAAAATTCTAAGGTGCCAGTCAAAAGAATTTAGGACTTTCACACATAAACATATAAACAACATTACTAAGGTCTTTTATTAGACGATGTCCTAAAGCAAGATATCTGAGTGAATATATTGACACAGACAATCCCTTTTTTAGACTCAGAAGTTACACCCTAGTAGTTTCCTTGGGATTCTTTTAAAAACCTTTTATGATCAAAAAATGTTAAACGATAGAGAGAGTTTTAGAGAATGCAAGTTTGAAAATGCACTAAGGGCTTGCCTATATGCAAGATAGTGATGTTGTGTTAATGCAGAAATAAAATAGGTTTTAAAAAAGGATTCTCTTAATAACTATATGCATGATTTCTCATGAGATTGAGGCAATTTGAAAAGAACTTGTTCCAAAAAATTCTTAATACTCAATAAGAACTATTCAGAAATTAATTAGGCATAATTAAATTGATTATTGGACAAAATTAGACAGAACTACGAGTAGGGGTCCTATAGGCATGATATATAGGCGTACTACTGATTTTAAACGATGTGCACGTATGGAAACATGTAGAATACTCGTTATAACTACATCTGAATTAAGTCCTACAAGCATGGAATCTATTATTGAGCTGATGTTAAGACATGATTGTTTGGAACCTATATGCATAGTTTCTAAACATGATAGAATGTAAAACCTTATAGACATAGTTTCTACTTAATGGGAAAACTAACTTAAAAGTGAAATCCTATGGACATGATTTCTATTTGGCAAAGCAATTAGATTAAAGAGCAAAATCCTACGAGCATGTTGTCTATTTAGTGGAAACGGACTTTAAAAAGTGCAGTCCTAAGAGCAGGATTTCTACCCGTATTACCCTAGAAAATATGCATCTACCCACCTTTTTATACTAAATACCCTAATATTTGCTTACAAATTATCTCAGTCCAATGAATGAATTGCATAAATAGAAATAGAAAATCTAAAAGCTATTCTATAGGGAGCCTTCAATTAGGCCTAGACTTTCTAAAGCCTCTAATGACCTCATATGCCTCAGTTCCATAGATAAATCGGAGTCTAGGTTCATCAAGGTTCCCTAAGAATCTGAAGGATCTTGGCCATTGCTTACACCCAGATTTAGTAACCAAAGGTTGAACATGTGCAATATAGAAAGGCCAACCTCATGCCAGAGTTCAGAGGGTTCTCAAAAGGATCAAAAGGCAGTACACATACTAGAGAGGGCAGAACTTATTGACTAAGATTATAGTGAGAAATGATGGACACAAGTTGAATAGGCTTTTTATTAACAAAGTCCTTTTTGAAAGTGAATCAGTAAAGCAACAGAGTTTGTTTTAAAAAAAGAGATTGGAGTAGTCAAGAAATTCCAAATACCTTAGGATAGGTTCATACACAGCTAGTATACAGAACCAAGTATACTCAGTAGTCACACACAGGGGTCAAAGGGGTTCGGGACACATATAACATACATATACCTCAACAAACGGTCCAGGAATGGCTTAGACATGCTCAGAAACAGATGACACTGGCATATTCACAAAACCAGACATGAAGTACACAACCACATAGAGGGGTGATAGGGATTTGGGTATTCATGGGATATGGGATGGTGAGTACATAATAAATAAGAGATAAGACATTCTCAGAAACACACATAAACGGAATATTCTAATCTAAAGGATATGGAAGACATACAAACATGCTAGTAGTGTAATTCTTAACTACAAACTCACAGCAAAACAGTAAATAGAAGCAAACTAGAAATAAGAGTAACCTCAAAAATAAGAGAAGCATGTCGTTATTAGAACTATTAGTTGAGGACATACCAGTGAAGATGAGAGTAATAAGAATTAATGAAAACAGAGTAAATGGTTAGCCTTGGCTTGCAGCCGGCTAACAATAGCAAATAGCATAAAAGATAGAACAAAGAGATTTTTTTCAATGTAAGAGATAGTTTTGAACCAGGTGTTCGTGTGTTGTGCTAATGAAAGACCAGAGTACTTATAGTTTGAAAATAGGTAGTAAATAAGGTGAGAATCATAGTAACATTGTAATTAAGGAACTCAGAATCAGTCAGTCAGAAAATCAAGGGAAGTACTCCCTAAAGTTAAAGGAATCAATTAAAACGGTAAGAACCACTATCATATAAGGCAAGAAAAATCAGTACAGGACTAACAAGGAAAGAAGCAAAGTTTATTAAGCATAGGTTAGTCAATTAGGACTAAGTTCAGAAAACTCTGATTAAGGAAATGATTTAGTAAGAATAATGTACCACAGCAAATAAGTTAGGGAATCAATCGATTTAAACAAGCGAAGTAGAATTTTAGGGTTTTAAAAGAAAATATTTTAATCGAACCATCAATTAAGGAAATCAGAAGCAGTCAAGAGGTAGTCACGATTCTATACTTCAACATATCAATAGAGAAGATCAAACTGATGTAGCAAACAGTCAATGTTAGCAATATCGACAGAAAGAGGCAAGAGATGAACAATAACGATGAATACAATCACATAGAGGTGGTATAAGTAGGCTAAGGACTCAGTAAAACCTATTCGAAGCACGGTAACCATAGAACCTTAACAAGAATTGAGTAGTCATGCTAACACACAAAACCAAAGCAAAAAAGATCTTAAAAATTAGGGCTTTTTAACATATGCAAATTAAAAAGCAGTAAGAAGATATAATCACTCAAGATAAGCAAGGAAAGAGGTTTAAACCTAAAGAAAAATTAGCTTAAACTGGTGTAGAAGAAACTTCGAGAAACCCTAACTTTAAAGAAAGTAAAAATCGCTTAAAGTTGATAATTTTTAAAGAGAGGTTTTATAACAGTGTAGAACATAGAAAGAAACTGACTTGCATCGTTAAAAATAGCACAGATCTAAGAGGTTCAAATGAAAGTCAGGGTTTAAAAGGAAATCCAAATAGAAATGGAAGAACCTGCTATAAACTTCAAAGATCGTAACAAATATAGTGTGATTTTGTGAAAAATCACGCCGGAGAAGCCATGAACAACCAAAACAGCAACCCTAGACACAAGTCAACACGGTCCATGACCCTTGAAGGCCTCAGAGATGATGAGCAAGGCGAGGGGGGAACCATTGGAGGCTTGGGGTTGAAAGGCGGCCAACGGAGAAGACTGGAGAAGGGAGATGATTGACAGTTGCTAGGATTGGGTTGAGAGAAGGGAGGACATGAGAGGATTTGAGGGTGGCGGAATCTTAGAAATGATATAGGGTTAGGGGTTATGGGTACTAAAAAAGGTAAGAGGTCGTGTGGAACGTTGATCTGGGAGATCAACGTCTACGATGTACTCGAATAGGTGGGTTCTAGGTATGGATAGGTGCATATAGGATCTGGATTGGGTTAATCGGACATGAAATTGGACTGGGGAATGGGTTCAACTTGGGCTACAATTGATAGACAAATCTGGCTATAATTTAAATATCACTTTTTCCTATTTAATTTATAATAAGTAATGAATAATTTTTTCAAAATTAATTTTATGTTCCAAATTGATTTAAAACATGTAATTGTCATTAAAAAATATACAGACCAATTTTACTCATATAAAATGTAATTATACACTAATTGGGCTAATACTACAACTATATATAATTTAGCTTAAAAATAACAAACGCAATTATAAAAATGCATAAAAATTATATTAATCACACTTTGGTATAAGCATAGAATGAATAAATCACCATAACAATAATATAGTAAATAATTATTGGGATTTTATGGATAAAAGGAAAGAAAATAAATCAATTTAAATCCTTAAATTCATGAAAAAAAATTACAAAAAAATATATGCATTCTTATATATGCATATATATGCTATTTGAAGGTATTTATGAATATTTAAAATATTTAGAGAAAAATTTAGTATCAACATTACTCACTTCCTTGTTTCTACACATGCTCCCCAATTTGAGTCACAAAATGCTGACAATTTTGTTCTTCCATCTGCCGGCATAAATAGCCCAAGACCTACAGTGCCCTTAATATATCTACATACTCTTTTGGCTGCATCCATTTGAGACTGCTTAGGAGCATGCATGTATTGGCTAACTACCTGAACTACAAGGTAGTATCAGTCCTAGTCATAGTTAGGTATAATAGTCTGTCAATCAGCCTTTGGTAGTTGCTTCTATCTTCTAGTTCTTTGTCACTTGAGTTATCATTAGTGTGAAAAACATGTCTAATTCTGTAGAGGAGAGCTTGTGATTGAACTCTAGAGGAGTATCAACTGTTCTACTACCTGTTAGTCACATTTCATATACTAGCTCAAGTGCATACTTCTTTTGATTCATCAAAATTCCTTCCTTGGATATCAAGAACTCAATACCAAGGAAAATCATTAGTTCTCCTAGATCCTTTGTCTTAAACAAGGCTTGTAAATATTTCCTCACTTGTTGAATGAGTGCTAAGCTAGTTCCAGCCACCAGCAGATCATCCACATAGACCAACACTATTACAAGATCACATCCCACATTATGTATGAAAAAAGAACAATCATAGTGCGATTGAACAAATCCCATGTTCATCGGTGCATTACTATGCTTCAAGTTCCACTGTCTAAGAGCTTATTTATGCCCATAAAGTGACTTATGAAGCTTGCAAACCTTCTGATGCTGCTGTAACTCCCCCTGGCTGGCAAAGCCATCTAGGATGTACATGAATACCTCTTCAAGGAGATCACCTTAAAGGAAAGCATTGTGTACATCCGTCTAAAAAATATACCATCTAGAAGTTGCAGCCAATGCCACCACAGATCTAACAGTTACCATTTTAGCTACGGGAGAGAAAGTCTCGTTATAATCAAAACCTTCTAGTTGACTATATCCTTTGGCAACTAATCGAGCCTTATACGTTTCCACTTCACCCACTTTAAAGATCCATTTACACACTATAGGAGTCTTACCTTGAGGAAGACCAATAATGGACCAAGTCTGATTAGCTTTGAAGCCTGAAATCTCGGCTTTCATAGCCTCAATCCACTTGGGATCCGCCTTGGCCTCATTATAAGACCTTGGCTCAGTAATGGCTGAATAAGATACAAGTAATGCTCTAGAGAGAGGTGAGAGATGATTGTAGGTTGCACACTATGAGATAGGGTGAGCACAGGAAGAAGACTTTGTCAGCATATTATAGTCTTCCATCCACATAGGAGGTTTAGTCTCCCTAGAATATCTTTTTATATCACCATGAGCACGTAAATAAAGAGAAGACGAGGAATAATTCATAGTAGGAGGAGAAGAAGGGGAGAATGGACTATGTTGGTCACTCAAGGAAGGCTTAAAAGAACATGGAGTAGCATATAGACTGAAGGAGTCAAGAGTATGGAGAGTAGGACATTTAGCATCTTTGAACTCTAATACTGGAAACAAAGGAGATGGGTTTGTGTGTAGATGTTTGAATGGAAAAATATTTTCTTATGACACAGTGTCTCTGCTATCAATGAAGTATTGAGGGCTCAGGTCATACAAAACATAACCCTTTTGTACATAGGAATAGCTTAGATGAACAGCATGAATTGCTCTAGGATAAAATGATCTGTTTTCTTCAGGTTCTTGCATAACACAGACTCCCAAAGACTCTAAAATATTGCAAAGAAGGGAACTTGAGAAACAACTTTTCTAAAATAGATACGCCCTTTAGTGTAGTAGTAGGCAGCCTATTCAGAATCTACACAATAGTAGTGACACGTTCTCTCCAAAAATTTAGGGGGGTACAAGCCTAAAACCTTAAGGCCCTAACCATATCAAGAATAGATCTATGTCATCTTTCAACTCTACCATTTTGTAGGGGGTGTATACACAAGAACTTTGATGAACTATGACATGTTCTTGTAGTAGTCCTGTGACTTGGTTGTTAAATAATTTAATACCATTGTCTGGCATTAGAATCTTAAATCTACTGTGAAGCTGATTTTTGACTAATAACAGGACAAACTGTACATGAATGCTCCTTCAACCTAACATTAGGAATACTTTCTATCTTCTTTAAAACTCTTAATGGTGCATGACCTAACCTCTTATGACGCAAGACAATCTCATCTAGATACTCAGTAGAATTCTTATTTTCTAATATTGATCGGTAGATTTATGTTGTGAGCCATATGATTGGTAGCACCTGTATCCATAATCCAATTATTGCTCATTATATAAGACATAATAGTTGTTATGTTAGCTATAATATTCATTATTTCTTAATTAGCTATAGTTTCAACCTATTATATTTGTTCAACCTATGTAGGATCAGATTGTGTTGATCTTGAATAGAGAAAGGTGTTGAAGAGACACCTGTTGGTTGTTGAAGAGCTATGTTACATCTCGCATTTTTGGACGTCAAAGTTTCATCTTCAGTTAATCAACGTAGACGCGGGGATGAGATTATGTTAAGGTTAACATATTTATGCTACTTATAACAATCAACAAATAGGTTCCATGAAGGATAAAGGGTACACGAATTAAAGAACATAAGTTCCATTAAAGGTTTCAAATTTGGGATAAAATATAGTCCGAGCTATATTACCCAAGTCATGAACTAGTATCATACAAGGTACCATATGACTATGATAGTATGATGTATAAAATATATTAAAAATAAGTAAAATTTTAAGTAACATAAGATAATTCGAGGAAAAGGTTGCACCGCACAAAATAAAGCATTATACTGAATCATGACTAGATGACATTATATATACGCATATATATAAATATACGTATATGGGATATGGAAAAAGGTTATGGCGTTATGTATGCACCACCACCAGATCAGTTGGAATATATTGATAATATTGCCCACAGTGGCCGAGATGATACAATGGATGCTCTTAGATGCTTGATGATGTAATGTACACCTATATGTATGCATGACAAAATATTTATGCACGTGCATGACACTATAAATATTTAAAAATTTACGAAGTTATTCAGACTTACATGTGGAATTCTTTATTCCATGTTTTTATCTTTGTCTTCTATGAACTGGTTTTCATGTCTTACATACTCAGTACATTATTCGTATTGGTGCCTCATTTCTCAGATTCTGCATTTCATGCCCACGGGTGCAGGTAGGCAAGCTGATGGTCCTCCTCCTTAGGATCTTTGATCAGCGAGAGTTGGCATACTCCACTTGATCCATAGCTGAATTGTATTTTGATACGATATGCTTATATAAATATATGGGTAAGATGTGGCTCACTCCCATCTTTGTGCCATAGTATTTTTATTAGTGAGTTGTACAAAGCTATGTATAGTTGGATAGTATGTGACCATGTCGGCTTCAAACTTTGGCTATGCAGTTTTCTACAACAAGCTTGTCGGCTCACCCCACGTATTTTATACATATATGTATATATGTCTTTTTGAGAGGTTTTACTCATGCATGTTATTCTCGTAATTTGTCAGATGTTATTCATGTTTATATCTTAGTCGCATACTTATGGGTGTTCGAGAAGTAGGACTCGGGCGATAAGTAGTTGTGTAATGACTCGGTCGGTCATTTCATGAGTTAGCGCTCTGTTTCCCCATTTCTTCTTCTTATTGTATTGTTTTTCGGCTCTACGGGTGACTGGATTGGTTGGCTTGAGTTCAGAGAGGTTTTGCTAAGGTTTGAGACACTTAGTCGCTTTTGATTAAGCTTAAGTTGGAAACGTCAATCGGACACTGACTTATGTGTTAATGGGCCTGGTTGTGAATTATGATGGTATGGATAGCCTTTGGAGGTTAATTGGGACTTAGGAGCATGATCGTAATGTGTTTTGGTGGTTCGTAGTAGATTTTCTCTTGAATTGACGAAAGCGAAATTTTTGCGTTTTCGAGTTGATAGGTGAGATTTTTATATCGGGGTCGAAGAAGAATTATAGGAGTAGTCGTAGTTCCATTTTGTCAGTTAGGATGTGTGTGCAAAAATTCAGGTCATTTGAACATGGTTTGGAAGCCGTTTTGATCAAAAGCAGAATTCGAAAGTTTTTGGAACCTTAGGCTTGAATTCAATGTGTTTTGGATGATTCGATATTTTTTGAGATGTTTTGAAGATTGGTATAAGTTTGGATAGTGGTAGAGGACTTGTTGGTTATTTAGGTTGAGGCCACGAGGGCCTCGAGGTGATTTCGGGTGCATGGGATGCCGCAGGCGTGACCCCCGTAGATACGGAAATGAGTCACAAAAATGGACAGAGCGTAGGAAGGCAGGAACCGTAGAAGCGGTTGAGGAACCGCACCTATGATGGCGTAGATGCGGATTAGGCATCATAGATGGGGAAAATTGAGGATTTAAGTGGCAATGGCAAATGCGGCCTCTGGACCGCCGAATCGGTATCTAGACCATATGTGTGAAATGCCTAGGCCACAAGGTATAAATGGATTCCTTCAAAATTTTTGAGTTGTTCTTCACCATTTCAAGTCGCTTTTGGAGCTTTTTGGGAAAGTTTGAAGAGGGATTCAAGGTGTAATGTCTGGAGGTAAGACGTTTGAACCTAATAATCGATCCTATGATATTATTTCATGGATTAGGCCTGTAACGATGGAAATTTAAGGGTTAAAAATTGGTAACTAAGGTTTGGTATTGGAGACCTACACTAGACAATTTGAGGGTCCAATTGTGGTTGAACTTTGGACTTTTTATATGCATGAACTCGTAGGGAGATAAGGATCTTAATGATGTAATAATTATCAAATTCCGAGACTTGGGACGGGGGTCGGGTTTGGTTAATTGCGAGATTTATGTTGTAAATTGATTATTTTCGCATGTTATGAGGATACTTTTGGGTCGGGCTGCACACCAGAGTAGTGATACACTGATTATGATTATGAGGCTGAGGGCCTGAGTTGTACGCCACGAGGGGGTTTGATATAAGACTGAGAGCCTAGTGAATATGCCATGAGATGCCTTGATATTGTACTTGGGTCGTAAGGAGCCCCTTCTGGAGTTTGTACACCACAAGTAAGCGCGGTACCCATTGTGATATGAGATATAGCCCGAGGGGCTATTGTGGTTTTATGTTATGGTCTAAGGGGCTGATTCAATTGTTATTGTTCCTGAGGGGCAGTTATGTGTTTATCTTTTTCTAGCTACCTATCATTTACTTGTTTATCTATTAAAATGGTATTTTTAGAAGCTTAAACTGAACTAGGGTATTTTTATGAAATTTATTGTTTTATTGCACTTTACTTGTTTTACTTGTCTCTTTATAGCATGTTGTTGTGTTTTTACGTAATTTCTTATCGCTCAGTATTTATTAATTATTATTACTCACTGAGTTGGAGTACTCACTTTACTCCCTGCACCCTATGTTCAGATTCAAATGCTTCAGGTCTAGCTACCGAGTTTTGATTTCTTTCGGCTCAAGCGGATTCAAAGATTCACTAGATAGCTGCTCGGCACTCGCAACCCATTGCTTCTCTTCCTATCTTATTTTTCTCTTGTTTTAGTTCTATAATAGACTATGTAGTATCTTTCTATTTTGTTCGGTTAGTAGATGTTCATGACTGGCAATACCCCGATGTCGTGTAGTGTTGATTTTTCCACAAATTATACTATTACACCGTTTCTGATGGGATTTACAACAACAACAACAAACACAATTTGATCCCAACAAGTGGGGTCTAGGGAGGATAGTATATACGTAGACCTTACCCCTACCTAATGCAGGACACCATTTCTGTTGGGATTTGATCAAGTTAATGACTTAATTATGCTAGTTTAACTGTTAATAATGAATTTTATGTTGTGTCGGCTGGCCTTGTTTTCACGAGAGGCGTCATCACGATCAGGTACGTGTTGAGGATCGTGACAAGTTTCCATGAAGGATAAAGGGTATACGAAATAAATAAAATAAGTTTCGTTGAAGGCTGCCGATTTAGGATAAAATACAGTTCAAGCTATAATACTCGATTTACGGACTAGTACCATATAAGGTACCGTGATAGTATGAAGTATAAAGTATATCAAAAATAAGTAAACCTTTAAGTAACTTGAGATAATTCTTAATAATGCAGTTAATTGATTAATTACCAGATAACAGGGCATTACCTAATTACCTAATAAGTGGATAAAGATTTAAATCCCCCTCCCTCATGTGGCAGCAAGCCACCTCTTAAGTAAATAACTCCTAGTCATTTCTTATTATGTGGGAACCTGATACATTAGTGTTAAGACACCTCAAATTCCAAGATTTTCTATGATCTTGACAATTGAAGTTATATACACCCTCTCAATATAAGTTATTCCAGAGAAATATTATATATATCGTAGCCTTTGCTTTTGGTGCCAAGGCAACTTATAGTGTTCTTATATTGTAGAATAACAAGTATTCATGAGACTAAGATATTTCAAACATGTTTCATTTGCATCTTTCATTAAATTTTGATTGAACTTTAGTAGAATTTATTCCAAATATCTATCGGAAAGAAATCAGTCCAATCTCCTAAATGCAGTTAGTAGCACTATAAGAATTTTCCCCCAACTCCTTATCAATCACTGGGTGACAGAAGAATGATAAATTAGTAATTCTTCTATCCGACATTGTATTAGGTTATATAGAAAATGAAAAGACATTACCATCAGGCGTTAGAGATTTCCTACAAGTTTTCAACCAAATAACTCCAACGAGAGTTATTAGCACCTTAGCAACATAAAATTTTGTGGTTCTAAAGGATTACGATGTAATCTTTTTCATGAATATCATACGGATTTTTCCCTACTCTAGGTATGTTAACGCTATCGCTTCTTTCTTTTTGGCATGATCTATACGACACAAACGAAATGAGGAAATGCGCAATTTCCATAAAAAATTTTATTCGTACAAATACTAGAGATTTTTTATTCTTATTCTCCTTAAGTCTTACTAATATTAATCTGAGGAAAAAATGTCTTATGACACCCAAAAGATTTTATTAACGTACTTATCATGTATTGCATTCATTTACACTGACCTACGACCAGATGGCGTTACTTACACGTATATATGGAATATATGTACATGAGATATGGGTAAAGGTTACAGCGTTATATATGCACCACCACCTGATTAGTTAGTGTATGTTGATGATGTTGCCCACTGTGGCCGAGACGATATGATGGATGCTCTCAGAGGCTTTATGATGTTATTTACACGTATACCTATGCATGACATCACATTTATATGAACGTGCATGACGCTATAAATGTTGTAGAATTTACAAAGTTATTCAGACTTACGAGTAGATTGATTTATTCATTGTTTAATCTATGTCTTTTATGTATTAATTATCATGCATTAAATACTCAGTACATTATTTGTACTAACGCCCAATTCCTTAGGGCCTGTGTTTCATGCATGCAGGTGCAGGTAGGCAAGCTGACAATCCTCTTTCTTAGGATCCTTTATCAACGAAAGATTTTTTGCTCCACTTGATCTAGAGCTTCTTTTCATTTTGGTATGATATGCTTGTATACATATATGGGTGTGTCGTTTCTTAGTCCCGTCTTTATATAATTGTATTTCTATTAGAGGTCTGTAGATAGTTATATATAGTTGGATAGTATGTGGACTTATGGGCTTTCAACTTTGAATATGTAGTTGTCTATAGTAGTGTTGTCGGCTCGCCCTACGTATTTTGTACGTATATGTATATACGCATTTTGGATAAGTTTTCCTCACGCACGTTATATTCGTAATTCAGCAAATATTATTCATGTTTATATCTTAGTCGCATACTTATGGGTGTTCAGAAGGTAGGACTGGGAACTCATCGTGGATCATCGATTTGGGTCGTGACAAGTTATCAATTGCTAAACCATATGATGGAACGACATTGGCAGCACCTCCTTGTTGGTTAGATGAATCAGATGCTATGCTGGCTATGTTTGCATAGCACCATCGGAATAAGGAGTGACTCCCCCTCCTTTCATGCCTCTAAAATCAGTGGAGCAACCATGAAGTTTAGAACAATTGTCTCTAGTGTGATCTTTAAGATAACAGAAGTCACACTGAAGACATGACTTTCCAAAGTTGTTTCTGGGCTTATAACCACGATTGTAACTAGCACTGGGGACTCAATTACTCAGTAGAGAAGTTTAAGACCACCAACGCCAAAAGTAGCATTATTTCTTCTCTAACTTTCCACATTATTGATCATTGCATATGCCTGGTTTATATTATGTACTTGTCTAGTCATGAGAATCTGATCCTTAGCATTATCAAAAGTGTCATTATCCCAATAAGAAATTGATACAACTTTCAAATCTAATAATGTTCTGCATTTTTTTATATTTTGAACAACCACATGAAGGAGGAGGAACTAAACCCTCATATTCATCCCACAATTCTCTATGTTTTGAAAAAAATTCAGACACAAATAATAGACCAAGTGTTAGCTTCCAAATTTCCCTGTGTAAGTATAAGGATCTAGATATATTAACCTTATTAAACCTCTAGGGGCCAATTGTTGTCGAATTTTAGGACTTTTGATATGGATGAACTCGTGGGAAGATAAGGAGCTTAATGATGTAAAATTTATCAAATTACGAGAAGTGGGCCTGGGGATCGGGTTCGGTTAATTTCGGGAGTTATGTTGTAAATTGATTATTTTCCCCTAGACTTCATTCCTTTAGTATATTTCGGCGTCTTGATTTTGATTTTGGATAGATTCGATGCGAGTGTAGGCGGATTCGATGGAGAAATGCATCGCGGGCTAGATTTTGTATCGAATTGAGGTGAGCAATGATTGTAAATGTTGTCCTGAGGGTATGAAACTATGGACTTCACATAGTTGTGCTATATTGAGGTGACCCACATGCTAGATCACGAGTGTGGGACCGTGCACTATTGGGAATTTTGACTTAGTCTGGCCCGTAAGACTATTTTACTGCGCATTTGATTGAAAATTATTTGCTATCATCATATTTTTGGCTAAATTCCATATTTGGGCCTCGTGCCAACTATTTGGACCATTAGGGGAGTTTTACTGATATTTCCTCACTGATTTGACTTTATATGTGTACTCAATCATGCTATATTCTACTGTTTTCATAACTCGGCCATGTTTACTATGTTTTAACACATTAAATCACATTTTATTATAATTGGGTTGAGCATCATGTTTTAGTGTTACCCGAGTGGCCTATAGGATTCTGACTGAGTAACGCTGAGGTCCTGTGTTGTGATGATACTTTTGGGTCGGGATGCATGTCGCAGCAGTATTACACTAATTATGATTATGAGGCTGAGGGCCTGAGTTGTATGCCACGAGTGGCTTGATATGAGACCTAGAGGCTAGTGATTATGCCATGAGATGTCTTGATATTGCGCTTAGGCCGTAAGAGGCCCCTTCCGGAGGCTGAACACCCACAGTAAGCGCGGGTACCCATTGTGATATGAGATATAGCCTAAGGGCTGGTATGGTTCTATGTTATTGTGCAAGGGGCTAATTTTGTTGTTATTGTGCCCAAGAGACGATTTTATGTATTTATATTTTCTAGCTGCCTGTCATTTACTTTTTTGGCTGTTAAAAAGGCATTTTTAGAAGCTTAAAATGAACTAAGGCATTTTTATGAGATTCATTGTTTTATTCCACTTTGTTGGTTTTACTCTACCTCTTTATGTTGTTATGATTTTATATGGTTTCTTATCACTTATTCTTCATTTTTTATTATTATTCACTGAGTTTGAGTACTCACTTTACTCCATACACCCTGTGTGCAGATTCAGGCGTTTCAGGTCCCGCTAGGAAGTGTTGATTTCCTCCAGATTAGGCAGATTCGGAGATTCACTAGATAGCTCCTCTGCATTCACAGCCCAGTGCTTCTCCCTCTATCTTATTATCTATTGTTAATTCTGTAATAGACTATGTAGACTCTTCATGTTTTAGATGCTAATGACTGTTGATACCCCGATGCCGGGTAGTGTTGCTTTTTCCGTAAATTATACTATTTCACTACTTCTATTGGGATTGGATCAAGTTAATGACTCAATTATGATATTTTAACAGTTAAAAATGAATTGTGTGTTGTGTCAACTGGCCTTCTCTTCACGAGAGGCGCCATAACGATCAGGGTCGGGTTTAGGATCATGACAAGTTTATATCAGAACCAAGGCTACATAGGTATCACGAGTCATGAGTAGATTTAGTAGAGTCTCGCGGATCGGTATGGAGAAGTCTATATTTATCTTTGAGAGGCAACAGAACCATTAGAAAAAACTTCATATTCTTAAAATTCTTGATATGCGAATCTGTTGATTCGAGTACAGAACTTCTGTTATTTTATTCTCCTACAGATGGTGAGGACACGCGCTACCGGTTAAGATGGACGACCACCATACAATCATCTATGGCCACTAGAGGCCGAGGAAGCGGTAGGGGTAGGGGTGTGGCCTGCACAGTAGCTAGGTAAGCACCTGCAAATCTACCAGCTACCCTTGTTCAGGATCGGGTCCCAATTATGGACGCTACAGCAGCACTAGCTCCGGCACCAGTTTGCCTATTGTGATTCTGGGTCTTCAGGAGGCCTTGGCTCAGATTTTGTCAGTATGTACTGCCCTAGCTCAGGAGCTCTTAATGACTAAAGTCACAGCTACTTCTCAGTCTGGGGGAGGTAATAAGACTCCCGTCGGTCGCACACCTGAGCAGCTCGTGCAGGGACTTAAGACACTGGGGGCACATCTGGCCCAGCCAATTACAACTGCTTAGGACTATGTAGGTCCTACCATGCCAGAGGACGAGCAGTGCATGTTGGAGAGGTTTGGTATTCTTCAGACTCCAACTTTTCGTGGTGCAGAGGGTAAGGATGCCCCGGGGTTTCTTAGACAGGTGTCAGCGGATTCTTCACAAAACGAGTATTTTGGAGACCAACGGGGTCGCTTACACTATTTTTCAATTGTTTGGAGCCGCCTTCACTTGGTGGGAGGCTTATGGGAGACGTAGGTCTATTGGTGTATCACCCCTTACCTGGCAGCAGTTCTCTATTCTCTTTTTGGTGAAGTATGTGACTTCGTCTCGCAGAGAGGAGCTGCGCATGCAGTTTGAGTGGTTTCATCAGTGAGAGATGGCTGTGATGCACTATGAGAGTGAAAATTTCAGATTTAGCACGTCATGCTATTTGTTTGGTTCCAACATATAGAGAGAGGATTAGGAGGTTTGTTGATGGCCTCTCTAATCAGCTTCATATTCTCATGACCAGGGAGAGGGTGTCTGGTGCTACTTTTGTGGAGGTAATAGACATTGCTCAAGATATTGAGATAGTTCGTCACTAGGAACAAAATGAGAAGAAGGCCAAGAGGCCTCAAGGATCTGGTTGTAATAGTGGTGCTCTTTCGAGCTGTCAGTTTCAGCACGGAAGAGGTCGTCTATTCAGGCATGCTAAGCCAGCTCGGACAGGTTATCGTGGGGCGTCATTGGGTCATGTTTCTCACAGTCCCATTAGGGCCAGTCACTACTTAGTGCCCTTCTAGCTTAGAGTTCATCTCATGCTCCATCAGATCAGGGCTCTTCTATGCCTGGTGCATCTGCTAGTCATTCTGGTGCTAGAGGTTCCCTTCAGTCCCCGTCTCCGGCACCCAAGAGTTTCTATGAGTGTGGACAGATGGGTCATATATAAAGGTAGTATCCTCACTATCTTAGGGGTTCATCTCTGCAGAGGAGTCAGTAATCGGCTTCAGCACCACTTGCTTCACTACCACCCACCCGCATAGGTAAGGGTGGAGGTCAGTCAGCTAGGGGTCTCCCTAGAAGGGGAGGTCGCTCAAGTGGCGGTCAGGCCTATTATTATGCACTTCTAGCTAGAGTGATGCTATTGCTTCTGATGTTTTTATTACAAGTATTGTCTTAGTCTACCATATAGATGCATCTATGTTATTTGCTACCCGTTCCACTTATTATTATGTGTCATCATACTTTGCTCCTTATTTGGATAAACCTCGTGAATCTCTTGTTTTATCCGTTCATGTATCTATTGTGGTGGGAGATACTATTGTTGTAGACCATGTGTACTAGTCATCTATGGTGACTATTGGGGGTTTGGAGAAGCGAGTGGATCTATTATTGTTATGTATGGTAGACTTTGATGTTGTTTTGGGCATGGATTGGCTATCTCCGTGTCATACGATATTGGACTGCCATGCTAAGACAGTGACATTGGTTATGTCTTTGTGCCAAGGATTAAGTGGCGAGGTCCGACTGATTATGTTCTCAGTAGAGTAATTTCATTCTTGAAGGCCCAGTATATGATTGGGAGGGGTTGTCTTTCATATCTAGCCTTTGTGAGGGATTTCCAGGATGTATTTCTTGAAGACCTGTTGGGAATGCCGCTGGACATGGATATTTATTTTGGTATTGATCTGGTTTTGGGAACTCAGCCCATTTCTATTCCACCGTATTGCATGGCACCACAGATTTGAAGGACTTAAATGAGTAGCTTTAGGAACTCCTTAATAAGGGGTATATCCGGCCTAGTGTGTCGCCTTGGGTGCGCCAGTTCTATTTGTGAAGAAGAAGGATGGCACTATGAGGATGTGCATTGATTATTAGCAGTTGAACAAAGTAACAATTAAGAACAAGTATCATTTTTCTTGTATCGATGATTTGTTTGACCAGCTTCAGGGAGCAAGAATGTTCTCCAAGATTGATCTCTAGTCAGGTTATCACCTGTGGAAAATCAGGGACTCGAATATTATTAAGGAAGCATTAATGACCCTATATGGTCAATATGAGTTCTTGGTGATGTTTTTTGGGGTGACCAATGCCCCAACAGTGTTCATACATTTGATGAACAACGTGTTCTCTGGCGTATCTAGACTCATTTATCATAGTCTTCATTGATGATATTTTGGTATACTCGCATAGTCAAGAGGAGCACATGGACCATTTGAGAGTTTTGTTGCAAAGATTGAGAGAGGATAAGCTTTATGCAAAGTTCTCCAAGTGTGAGTTTTGGCTGAGTTTTGTGGCATTCTTGGGGCACGTGGTGTCCAACTAGGGTATTCAGGTTGATCCGAAGAAGATAGAGGCAGTTCAGAGTTGGCCCGGACTATCCTCAACCATAGAGATTTGTAGTTTTCTTAGTTTTGGTAGGTTATTATCGACGGTTAGTTCAGGGATTTTTGTTAGTTGCATCGCCCTTGACAAACTTTACTTAAAAGGTTGCTTCATTTGTATGGTCAAATGAGTATGAGGAGAGCTTTCAGAAGCTCAAGACTTCCTTGACCATAGCTCTAGTGTTTGTGTTTCCATCAGCTTAAGATTCTTATACCGTGTATTGTGATTCATTGAGAGTTGGTATTAGGTGTGTATTGATGTAGAAGGGTGGAGTTATTGCATATGATTCTCGTCAGTTGAAGCCTTATGAGAAGAACTACCCTGTTCATGATTTAGAGTTGGCTGCCATTGATCCCGCGTTGAAGATTTGGAGGAATTATTTGTGTGGTTTGTCTTCTGAGGTGATTATTGATCATCGTAACCTCCAGCACTTATTCAAGAAGAAGGATCTTAATTTGAGGCATTAAAGATGGTTGGAGTTTCTAAAAGATTATGATATTACTATTTTTTACCATCCATGGAAGGCAAATGTGGTGGCCGATTCTTTGAGCCGCAAGGCTGCGACTATGGGGAGTTTGACATATATTCCAGTTGGGGAGAGACCTCTTGCAGTTGAGGTTCAAGCCTTGTCCAACTGGTTCATGAGGTTAGATATTTTGAAGCCTAGTCGGGCATTGGCTTGTGTGTTTTCTTGGTCTTCTTTATATGATCGCATTAGAGAGCATCAATATGATGATCCTCATTTGTTTGTCAAGGACAAAGTTCAACACAAAAATGCTAGAGATGTGACTATTGGTAATGATGGGGTGTTGAGGATGCAAGGTCAAATATGGGTGCCCAATGTAGATGAGCTTCGGGAGTTGATTCTGGAGGATGCCTATAGCTCGCGGTATCTATTCATCCGAGTGCCGCAAAGATGTATCAGGATATGAGACAGCATTACTAGTGGGGGAGAATGAAGAAAGACGTTGTGGGATATGTAGCTTAGTGTCTCAATGGTGAGAAAATGAAATATGAGCATTAGAGATTGGGTGGCTTGCTTCAGCAGATAGATATTCCAAAGTAGAAGAGGGAGCGGATCACCATAGATTTTGTAGTTGGGCTCCCACCGTCTTTAAAGAAGTTCGATGCTATTTGGGTGATTGTGGATCGACTAACCAAGTTCCCTCACTTCATTTTTATGTGTACAACTTATTGTTTGGATCGGTTGGCAGAGATCTATATTTGGGAGATTGTTCAGTTGCATGGTGTCCCGATTTCTATTATTTCAGAAAGAGGCACCCAGTTTACTTCATAGCTTTACGGGTCGGTGCAACAAGAGTTAGGTACTCAGGTTGAGTTGAGCACAACTTTTCACCCTCAGACGGACAGGTAGTCCGGGCGTACTACTTAGATATGGGATTAAATGTTACGCGCTTGCGTCATTGATTTCGGAAGTTCATGGGATGAGTTTTTACCGCTCATAGAGTATGCATATAACAAAAGTTACCAGTCAAGTATTCAGATGGATCCATATAAGGCTTTGTATGGGAGGCGCTGTAGATCTCTAGTTGGTTGGTTTGACCTGGGTGAGGCTAGGCTATTGGGGATAGATTTGGTGCAGGATACTTTAGACAAGGTGAATGTAATACAGGAGAGGCTTCGTAAAGCGCAATAGAGACAAAAGAGTTATGTTGACAGGAAGGTTCAGGATGTGTCCTACATGATTGGTAAGAAAGTTCTATTGAAGGTTTTGCCCATGAAATGTGTTATGAGATATGGGAAGAAAGGTAAATTGATTACTCGGTTCATTGGGCCTTTTGAGGTACTTTGGAAGATTGGGAGGTGGCTTATGAATTTGCTCTTCCACCCAGATTTTCAAGTATGCATCCGATATTTCATGTTTCTATGCCCTAAAAGTATACTGCTGATCTGCCTCATGTTCTGTATTTCAGCACGGTTTAGTTAGATGGTGATTTGACCTATGATGTGGATCCAGCAGCAATTTTGGAGCGTGAGGTTCAAAAGTTTAGAGCAAAGGACATAACTTCTGTGAAAGTGCAGTAGAGAGCTCGGCCCATCGAGGAGGATACCTAGGAGACCGAGCATGAGATCCGGAGCAGATATCCTCACCTGTTTGAGTATTCAAGTATGTTTCTTGACCCGTTCGAGGATGAACATTCGTTTAAGATTAGGAGGATGTAACGATTCGGCTAGACTTTTCATGAGTTACTGCTCTGTTTCCCCTATTCCTACTTCTTATTGCTTTGTTCATTGCTTCTATGTGTGACTGGGTTGGTTGGCTCGAGTTCGAAAAGGTTTTGGTAAGGTTTGAGACAGTTTCTTTTGAGTAAGCTTACGTGGGAAAAGTCAATCGGATGTTGACTTATGTGTTAATAGGCTCAGATATGAGTTCCTATGATTTGAATACTTTTGGGAGGTGATCTGAGGCTTAGGAGCGTGATCGGAATGTGCTTTGGAGGTCGGTCCTAGATTTAGGCTTGAATCGGCGAAAGTGGAATTTTGGCATTTTCCAGTTGATAGGTAAGATTTTGTTATAGTGGTTGGAATGCAATTTAAGAGTTGCAGTAGTTCTGCTGTGTTATTTGAGATATGTGTGCAAAACATTCGGATGTGGTTTGGTAGACTTTTTGTTCAAACCCAAAATTCGAAAGTTTTTGGAACCTTAGGCTTGAATTCGATGTGTTTTGGGTGATTGGATATTGTTTGAGTTGTTTTGAATATTGGTATAAGTTTGGATAGTGGTATAGGACTTGTTGATGCTTTTGGTTGAGGCCCCGGGGGCCTTGGGCCCTAGGAAGACAGGAATAGCAGAAACGATTAAGTAATTGCACCTGCGATGGCGCATGTGCGGATTAGGCATCGCAGATGCGGAAATTGAGGATTTAAGTGGCGACCATAGATGCGGCAACTTGGACCACAGATGCGGTATATGAACACCATGTGTGAAAGGCCTGGGCAATAAGGTATAAAGGATTCTTTCGCGATTTTGAAGTTGTTCTTCACCAATTCATGTCGGTTTTGGAGCCTTTTCGGGGATGTTGAAGAGGGATTCAAGGGGTAATGTCTGGAGGTAAGACTTTTGAACCTAACAATCGATCCTATGGTATTATTTCACGGATTATGGCTATAATTATGGAAATTTAAGGGTAAATAATTGGGGAAAATTAGAGCTTGGTATTGGAGACCTAGACTGGAGGACTTAAGGGGTCAATTATGATTAGATTTTAGGACTTTCGATATGTATGAACTCATGGGGATATAGGAGCTTAATGATATAAAAATAATCGAATTCCGAGACATGGGCCCGGGAGTCGGGTTTGGTTAATTTCTGAATTTATGTTGTAAATTGATTATTTTCGTGTGGGCTTCATTCCCTTAGCATATTTTGACGTTGTGATTTTGATTTTGGATAGATTTGACGCGAGTTGAGACCGATTCGAGGGGAAAAGGCGTCGCGAGCTAGAGTTTGTACCGGATTGAGGGGAGTAATGATTGCAAATATTATCCTGAGGGTATGAAACCTCGAATTTTACATTTGTGTGCTATAGTGAGGTGATCTACATGCTAGATCACGAGCATGGGGACGTGTGCCGTTGGGAATTGTGACTTAGTCCATCCCGTATGATTGTTTTACTACATATTTGATTAAAATTGTTTTCTATCATCATGTTTTCGACTAAATGTCATATTTGGTCCTCGTGCCAACTAGTTGGACACTTAGGGGTGTTTTACTAATATTTTCTTACTGATTTAACTTTATACTTGTACTCAGTCTTGCTATATTCTACTATTTTTATAACTCAGTCATATTTACTTTATTTTAACACATTAAGTTACATATTAAATTATAAATGGGATAAGAATCATATTTTACTATTGCCCGAGTGGCCTATGAGATTTTGATTGAGTAAGACCGAGGTCCTATATAGTGAGGATACTTTTGGGTCAGGTTGCATGCTGCAGCATTAATACACTGATTATGATTATTAGGTCGAGGGCCTAAGTTGTACGCCACACGGTGGCTTGAGATGAGGTTGAGAGCCTAGTGATTATGCCACGAGATGGCTAGATGTTGTGCTTGGGCCGTTAGGGGCCCCTCCTGGAGTCTTTACGCGCCCAGTGAGCATGGGTACCCATTATGATATGAGATATGGCCCAACGGGCTGTTGTGGTTCTATGGTATTGCCAAGGGGCTGATTCTGTTGCTTTTATGCCCGAGGGGTGGTTTTACGTTTTTATCTTCTCAAGCTACCTGTCATTTACTTGTTTAACTTTAAAAAGGTATTTTAGAAGCTTAAAGTAAACTAAGGTGTTTTTATGAGATTCACTATTTTATTGCACTTCACTGGTTTTACTCTACCTCTTTAATGTATGTTATTGTGTTTTTTCATGATTTTTACCGCTCAGTTACTTTACTCCCTGCGTCATGTATGTAGATTCAGGCGCTTCAAGTCCCGCTAGCGAGTGTTGATTTCCTCCAGCTCAGGCAAATTGAGATTCACCAGGTACTTTCTCGGTGTTCGCAACCTAGTGCTTCTCTCCCTATCTTATTTTCTCTCTTTCTATTTATGTAATAGACTATGTAAACTCTTCCTATTTTAATCAGTTAGTAGATACTTATGACTGGTGACACCTGATGTCATGCAGTGTTGAAGTTTTCGAAAATTATATTATTTTACTATTTCTGTTGGGATTTGATCAAGTTAAGGGGTTAACTATGCTATTTTAACTTTTAAAAAGTAATTGTATGTTGTGTCGGTTTGCCTTGTCTTCACGAGAGGTGCCGTCAAGACCAGGTTCGGATTTAGGATCATGACAAGTTGCCATGAAGGATAAAGGGTACACAAATTAAAGAAAATAAATTTTGTTAAAGGTTACCGATTTGGGATAAAATACGGTCCGAGCTACAATACCGGATTTATAGACTATTACCATATAAGGTACCATGATAGTATGATGTATAAAGTGTACCAGAATTATTTAAATTTTATTTAACTTGATATAATTCTTAATTATGTGGGTAATTGGTTAATTAACGAATAATGAAACATTACCCAATTACGTGGATAAAGATTTAAATTCTCATCCCACGTGGCAGCAAGACACCTCTTAAATAAATGACTCTGTCATTTCTTATTAGTTGGCAACCTAGTACATTAGTGTCAAGACACTTCAAATTCCAAGACCTTCCATGATCTTGACAATTGAAGTTATATACACCCTCTCAATATAAGTTATTCCGGAAAGATCATATATATGTATCATAGCCTGTGCTTTTGGTGCCAAGGATACTTATAGTGTTCTTATATTGTAGAATAACAAATATTCATGAGACTTAAGAAATTTCAAACATGTTTCATTTGCATCTCTCATTATATTTTAATTAAACTTTAGTAGAATTGATTCCAAATATCTATAGGAAAGAAATCAGTCCAATCTCATAAATGCAGTTAGGTACCACTACAAGAAATGTTCCTCCAATTCCTTATCAATCACTACGTAACAGAAGAATGATGAAGTAGTGATTCTTCAGTACGACATTGTATTAAGTGATATAGAAAATGAAAAGACACTACCATCAGACGTTAGAGATTTCCTACAAGTTTTCAACCAAATTCTTGCAACCAAATAATTCAACGAGAATTATTAGTACCTTAGCAACGTAAAATTTTGCGGTTTTAAAGGAGTACGGTGAAACCTTTTTCAAAAATATCATACGGATTTTTTCTATTCTAGGTATGTTAACGATATTCCTTTTTCTTTTTTGGCATGATCTCTATGACACAAGCGAGATCAGCAAATGCACAATTTCTATTAATTATTCTATTCGTACAAACATTAGAGATCTGTTATTCTTTTTCTCCCATAAGTCTTATTATTCTATTATTTGTTCATAGGTATCAGAAAATACGTAAGTTGATAAAGTGTATTTCATGATATTAATCAGAGGAAAAATGGTCTTATGACACCCGAAAGATTTTATTGATGTACTTATCATGCATTTCATTCATTTATACTAACCCATGACCAGATAGCATTACATACGCTTACATATTGAAATATATGTATATGAGATATGGGAAAAGGTTATGGCCTTATATATGTACCACCACCTGATCGGCTGGTATATTTTGATGATGTGGCCCACTGTGATCGAGACGATATGATGGGATGCTCTCATAGGCTTGATGATGTCATGTACACATAGACCTATGCATGACATGGCATTTATATGCACATGTATGACACAATAAACGTTGCAAAATTTATAAAGTTATTCTGATTTACAGGTGGATTTCTTTATTCCATGTTTCATCTATGTCTTCTATATACTGATTTTCATGCCTTACCTACTTAGTAAATTTTTCGTACTAACTCCCTATTTTTCGAGGCAAGTGTTTCATGCCCGCAGGTGCAAGTAGGCAAACTGACGGTCCTCCTTCTTAGGATCCTTGATAAGCAAGAGTTGTCGTGCTCTACTTGATCCAGAGTTGCTTTTGATTTTTCTACGATATGCTTGTATACATATATGGGTATGACGTGCCTCAATCCCATCTTTATACAATTGAATTTCTATTAGAGGTGAATAGAAAGTTATATATAGTTGGATAGTATATGGCCTTGTCAGCTTTCAGCTTTGGATATGAAGTTGTTTATAGCAGTCTTGTCAGCTTGCCCCACGTATTTTGTACGTATATGTATATACGCCTTTTGGACAGGTTTTTCTCAGGCACGTTATTCTCATAATTTCAGCAGATGTTATTTATATTTATATCTAAGTCGCATACTTATGGATGTTCGACAGGAAGGATTCGGGCACTCGTTGTGGACCATCAGTTTGGGTCATGACAAACTATCAGTTGCTAAACCATATGATGGAACAATATTTGCAGCACCTTCTTGATGGTTAGATGAATCATATGTTATGCTGGCAATGTGTGCATATTCACCTTTAGTATAAGAAGTATCTCCCCCTCCTTTCATGCCTCTAAAATCAGTGGGGCAACAATGAACTATAAAACAATTGTCTCTAGCGTGACCTTTAAGATAACAAAACTCACATTGAAGAAATGACTTTCCAAAGTTATTTCTGGCTTATAACCACGATTGTATCTTGTAGTAGGGACTCAATTACTTTGTAGAGTTGTAGGATCACCTACACCAAAAGTAGCATTAATTTTTGTTGATTTTCCACATTAATGATCTTTGCGTACGCCTGGTTTATATTATATATTGGTCTAGTCATGAAAATCTGATCCTTAGCATTATCAAAAGTGTCATTATCCAAGAAAGAAATTGATACAACTTTCGAAGCAGATAATGTTCTGCTTTTTGTTTAGATTCTGAACAACCACAAGAAGGAGGAGGAACTAAAGCCTCATATTCATCCCATAATTCTCTAAGTTTCGAAAAATATTATGACACAGATAATAGACCATGTGTTAGCTTCCAAATTTCCTTCTGTAAGTATAAGGATCTAGATACATTTACCTTGTCAAACCTCTCACGAAGATCTTTCCCAACCTTGCGAGCATCAGAAGCGTATATCACATAACTAAAAAAGTTTGGAGCCACAATGTTCATTATCCAAGCCAACACATGCATTACACCTATCCCGTAGCTCGTATAAAGATGTATTTTATACAGGTTCCTAATACAAAACCTAATTTATTTTTATCATGCAATACAATATTCATAGGTCTACTCCACAACAAATAATTCTCAGAACCTCAAAGTTGAATTTAAATGAGAACTGCACCTTGTGTATCGGACGGGTGGATATAGCGAGGGTGATTGGATGAACTAGGACTACATTGTGATTATGTAGTGTTAAAATGGTTGGGGAAGGGGATCGATTTCTTCGATAGTCATTGTAGTAACCAATTAGCAGATCTTCAAAAATCAACAATTGAAATTGAAGTTTTCAGTGAACCGAGATTTGTGAGAGTTTTCTACTTTTTTCTCTTTGCAATGAACTTCTCCTATTTGTTGAATCAGGTAACGTCACTGGTGCTCTGATACCATGTTAATTGAGGTTAGCTATGAAGATGGGTGTCACACCTCCTTTTTTGCACACCCAAATGGGCTATGAGGGAGTTTTTTCTATTAAAGTGACATTATTCGAAATTAAATTATTTATTTATTTTTAGAGTCACCACTTGGCATAGTTTGTTTTCTGGTTTCCCAAGTCACCGGTTTGTTTTAAGTTCCTAACCAAGGAAGATTCAACTTTCCTTGTGAAGTCTGTGAACGAAAAATTCTGAATAAGAAATTTTGCTAACCCAATGGAAGGTGTTAGGCACCCCCGGATTCCATGGTTCTAGCACGGTCGCTTAAACTGTTATAATTGACCTATTACATGATTTTAATACATGTTTTAGACTATGGTATGATTTTAGTATTATTAACCGCTTTTAAATAGTTTTAGGAATATTGAATGTCATTTAAAACATGTCTTTAGATCGCGTCACATGAAATGAACCCACAATCCGAAATATATTTTATTCAATGTTTTAAGATTTGGATTTAGGTTACATGAAATGCGCAACTGAGTCTAAGAATGTAGTATTATTAAATAACGCGCCTAAAGCAACTAACGCATTGTTAACTTTGCGGAAGGCTACTAAAATTCGCTAAGTGGCACGTCCCAAGTTCTAAGTAATTTAATAGGATATAATTAAATAGGGCCACGCATTTGTAATTTTTTTTTGCGCGGCGCACCTAAATTCCATTTTTAAGGGATGTCCTAACTAAAATTCGGAGATTCAGGAATTGCTATTGTCTATTATGATTCACCTCCATTCTAATTAAAAGACTTGAATAATAACGCTACTATAACTAATGTTCTAATGAATTAATTTAAAGGGCTCATATGGGAAAGAATAAATGTTGTTCAAGGGACAGCCCAACGATCTGAATCCCGTTTGAAAAGGACAGTCACGCTTGGACTCAAAACTAGGCCCAGACTTAGACCAAGAAAATGCTATAACTGGGGCAACGTTTGGCCCTGTTTTTATGTTCCAAGGAACCATACCCAAATCATGAATGCAGAAAATTGATACCAATGCATAAATATGAGATTGAAATATTTGAGCTTCTGATTTAAACCTTTTGACACAAATTAACCCAAAACACCATCAGAATCATAAAAACGCTTGGGACTGAAAATGAGCCCAAACTCAAACAAAGAACACTTTCAATAATGACAAGATCCTAAGCTCAAATTTTCTACTCAACTCACAGGCCAGCCTCTTTTAGTTACACTTTCAAATACAGATAATCACTTTGAAATGAATAACCACAAAACTAAGGTTGTGGAAATTAGCCACTGAATGCATAGATTAGGATTTAATTATGAGTCACTTAAAATAAAATTTTATTCACCAACACAATAATACTTATACACTAACATAGTAATCTTATTGTTATCTTCATGCTCACATAATATTCCAAAATTTTATAACATGGTAGAAAACTTTGAAAACACTTACCAGATTGCTAAAATTAACCTATATTAGAGCTAACACTCCCAAATAGGATATAAATGAGTTCAACAGTCCATATTTACAGTCCCTTGAATGTTCAACCAAACTAACAGAATTTAAATTTCAAATGAAAACGAAAGAACAACTTGTATTCATAGAAATACTATTACTATGCTAAGGTGAACAAGCTAGGTAAACAGTTGTTCATTCATGTAACTTTAGGCAATTATACCTTTCCTACTTTTTGCATCTCATCTCCTAGAGAATCAACTAATTCCTGGAATTTGAAAGCAACACAGGAAATGATCAGCAATATAACAGTAGCAAGAGCAGTGTTTCAGCAACAAAATCAACCTAATAATGATCACTTTAAACCAAGTTTGAATACACAACAGTAGCTCACAAACCTCAACATCAAAAATCACGTGCTCACAGTTGCCCATCTTTGCTGAGAGACATGAAGGATTTTCGTGTAAAGATAAAATGAGCAATCATGAGAAATGTTTTCCCACTTGGCACTCCATGAGAGGTATTTGTGAAAATGTCTGACTGAATCTTGCTTAGAGGTTGCCTACTATCCTTGGCTATAAAAGAATCAGTTCAGTGTAGTTCTGGATGTTTTGGTAGCTAGGACTACCAGAAGCTGTGATTTCACTGCCACTATTGCTGCTAATACTTGCTGACCTCCTTATTAAACCCAAAAAATAAGGAAATTCAAAAGCTAAGTTAGTTAGGCGTATCAGCTACGAGTTACAAGATTCTTTTTTATAAATCTCTTGGAGCTTGATCTTGAGTATTGGCTAGCTCTTATTGCAGAATTTGACCATTATCTTGATGCTCGTCAACTGCGTGTTCTGGTTCTTTCTTTTGGCCTTTTGATCAAGGCAGGATATGCGAAGCTTGTGACTTCAATCAGATTTTTAGCAGTCTGCGTCCTTCTCCACTTCAGCACTTTGAGTTCTCTTTTTTTGTTCTTTTTCTTCTTTTCTTTAATATGGAATGATACTCATTCTTTTTGTCATTCAAATCCTGTTCCTAGAGGTAAAACCTGCTCTGACACCAAAACAAAAAAACGAACGAAATTTTCTGCCCCAGTGTTCACTAGGAAGATTTCGTGAGTTATTTACAAAAAAAAATCTAAATTATTTCTTTATCGAAAGCAATAAAAATAAGGACTGTGTATCCTTGGCAGTAGGGAGGGAATCCCTAAATTGGAAGGATTGCCAGGTTTTTCTGGAACATCGACTGAGTTATGCGAGAAAAGAAAAAAAAGGTCTTCAGGTTATGCCGGGGAAGTTCACGGGTTATGCCGGGATAAAAGAAAAAGGTCCTTAGGTAATTCCAGTATAAAAGAAGGTCTTGGGTTATGTCAGGTAGGTCCACGGGTTATGCCGGGATAAAAGAAAAAAGGCCCTTTCAGTTATGCCAGGGAGATCCACTGGTTATGTTGGATAAAAGAAAAAGGTCCTTGGGTTATGCCTAGGAGGTCCACGGGTTATGCCAGGATAAAAGATAAACTTCCTTAGTTTATGCCAGGGAGATCCATGGGTTATCCCAGGATAAAATAAAAAGGTCCTTGGTTTATGCCAAGGAGGTCCACGGGTTATGTCGGGAAAAAAAAGTGAATGGGTTATGCTAGGGAGGTCCACGGGTTATGCCGGATAAAATAAAAAGGTCCTAGGGTTATGCCAGAGAGATCCATGGGTTATGCCGGGATAAAAGAACGTATCTCCAGGGAGATCCACGGGTTATACCAGGATAAAGAAAAAGGTCCTTGGGGTATGCCAGAAATATCCACTGGTTATGCCGGGATAAAAGGAAAAGGTCCTTGGTTATGGTAGAGAGATCCACGGGTTATGCCGGGATAAAAGGAAAAGGTCATTGGGTTATGCTAGGGATGTCCAGGGGTTATGCGGAATAAAAGAAAAATGTCCTTGGGTTATGCTAGGGATGTCCACGGGTTATGCTGCGATAAAAAGAAAATTTCTTGGGTTATTCTAGGGAGATTCACAGGTTATACCGGAATAACAGAAAAAGGTCCTTGGGATATGACAAGGAGGTCCACGGGTTATGCCGGGATAAAAGAAAAAGTCCTAGGTTATGCTGGGATAAAAGAAAAAGTCAGGGGTTTAGCTAAGAAGGTCCACGGGTTATGCCGGGACAATCTAGGGAGTGGATCTTATAATGGAAAAGATTTCCAGGTTATGCTGGTGGTGACTAGGGTATGAGACCCTACATTACTATGATTTTAAATTTTCTTCTTCCTCCATTTTTAGTTTCAGAAAATGAGTATAATGCAGAAAAGAATTCGAAAGAGACTTCTCTTTTGGATTTATTATTGCTGCATAGCTATTTCTAACCCTTGTGTGGTTTCTTCTGGTTGCTCCTGCTTCTGGTATGGTTGCTTGCAGTGCACTTGTTTCAAATTTCAACTAAAGAACAATTGTTAGTTTGAAATGGTGGTTGGTTTTGTGGCCTTGATCGTCTCAATTGCTTGATCTTAGCCCCACTCCTGTTGAAAGCCTTTGTTGCTTGCTGGTTTTGAATATTAATCTCACTCTCAAACCGAAGGGTTCAAGTATTAAGTTTTTCATGATGACTCGCCTATGTGTGGCTTTGACCCCTTTCACTTTATTCTGCCTTTAAGACCTTCATCCATGACTTTCTTTTCCTTTTCAAAAACTTTGCTTTCAGAGCATCAACCATCATGGCCAGTCGGGATTGGCTTGATGCACCCGCTGAGGCTTGGTACATTTCTTTAGCTTTGTTAGGCAAAGCCCTGTAAAGCCAGTCTTGCCATCTTTTCTTTGTATTAGTTTCGGGAACAAAGTTAGACCGAAAGGAATTCAAGTAAAAAGTAAGCAAAAGGTAGGAAAATTGAATTTGAAGAGAAGCTTCCCTTTCGGGGAGAAAGGAAGTACTCATCTGGGGTGCATGCACGCTTCAAGTAAATATGACATGCTTCTTTGACTAGGTGCGCGACCCGCACAAACTTCTCCCAACTTCTCATAAACTCATTAACCCGTGTTTCAAAACCAAGGACTCTTTCAGTAGTGGGAAATGTTTTCTCATCGACAGACGGTGCCCTTTGCGGGTTTTCGCCAATCAACCTCTCTCATTTCTCTTCTCACCGTTGCCCGATAGTGCTCCTTACAAGTTTTCACTAAACAGACTCTCTCATTTTCAATTTCTCTGCTCGTCGTCGCCTTATAGTGCCCGTAGGTTCTGATAAGACTCTCTCATTTTATTTCTCTTAGTTTGACTGTATCAGATCCTAAAAATGGTGTTTCCTGATTTTGATGCCTTTGCCAATTGATCAGAAGGACTTGGACAAGGTTTGGGTAAAAAGAATCTGGATGGAATTACAACTTTGGAACCATTCGATGGGCTTATTACCGAGCCATAATATCATCTGCCCCAGTTTTACTTTTTGGGGGAATAGGGATTTTTGTTTTGGTGTGACTGAACCCTAGAGAGAGGCTGTCTACGTATCCTTTCGGAATCAAGTCAGACGTAGTTCAGGAAGTTTTGGTTTTCTTTTGTTTTTTTCTATTTTTCTTTTTGTTTTATTTTTCTCTTTTCTCTTTTTTTTCTTCTTTTTTCCTCTTTTTTTCTTTTTTTTATTCATTTCATTTTTTTTTTCAATACCATTTTCAGGTTCCGAAGAGGGTAATCAAGGAAAAGTAACTGGCTCAAAAGGGTTTGCGAAAGATTGATAGTGTTTGGATAGCAAGAATGAAAGCCTCTGTCATCCCATTTAAATAGAGTCATCGCTGTAGAAAGCTTAGACATAGTATCTTTTTACTGCATTTGCATTCAGTGCTGCTTCGGGATTATCTCCTTCGATACCGCCCAGACACAATGCTCCTCTCGGCAATATCTTTCTGATGATGTACGGGCCTTTCCAATTAGGAGAAAATTTTCCTTTTTCTTCATGGTGATGAGGAAGAATGCGCCTTAACATAAGTTGTCCCACTACAAAATTCCTTGTCCGTACTTTCTTTCTATAAGCACGAGCCATTCTTTGTTAGTAAAACTGCCTGTGGCAGACTGCAGCAATGCGTTTTTCATCAATTAAGGTTTGTTGTTGCAAACGGGTCTTGACCCACTCAGTGTCATCAATATTGGCTTCAATGATGATCCAAAGAGAAGGGATTTCCACCTCCGTGGGTATTATAGCCCCAGTTCCATAAACTAAGAGGTATGGGGTTGCTCCTACTGACGTGCGCACCATGGTGCAATATCCCAGTAATGCGAAAGGAAACATTCATACCATTGCCTGGAACTCTGAATCATCTTTTTCAAAATTTTCTTGATGTTTTTGTTTGCTGCTTCGACGGCACCATTAGCTTTAGTAAATAAGGAGTAGAGTTCCTATTCATTATTTTGAATAGTTTGCATATCTCCTCCATCATACGACTATTCAGGTTCGCAGCATTATCTATGATGATGGTTGCAGGAATACCAAATCGATAGATAGGATTGGAGTGCACGAAACTTATTACAGTTTTCTTGGTGAAAGATTTAAGAGTGATGGCTTCAACCCACTTCGTGAAATAGTCGATGGCAACCAATATGAATCCCATTTTAAGATTTTTGCTCGATCGGCCCAATGACGCCCTTGCCCCAAGCGACTAATGGCCAAGGTGCTGACATTGGATGCAGTTCTGTGGGCAGTACATGAATCAAATCACCGTCAACCTGACACTGATTGCACTTTTGCACAAAGCTGAAATAGTCCTTTTCCATGGTTATCCAGTAATATCCTGCTCAAAGGATTTTCTTTGCAAAAACACACCCATTCATGTCGGGTCAGCACACTCCTGCGTGTACTTCATGCATGATCCTTCCGGCCTCTTCGGCATCAACACATCTCAATAAATTGAGATTCGGAGTCTTTTTGTACATGATATCACCACTTAGGAAGAAACAACTAGGGTGGCGCCTAATAGTTCACTTTTTGTCTCCACTGTCTTACTCGGGGTATTCTTGCATTTTTAGAAACCTTTTGATGTCATGGTGCCATGGCTGGGTTTTTGGTTCTGCCTCAACCGTAATACAATAACCGTGTCTTTCCCTGATTTGGATTTCCAAGGGATCAATGTGGGCATTTCCTGGGTATGGCAACATCGAGGCCAAAGTGGCGAGTGTGTCAGCTAGTTCATTGTGACAACAAGGGATGTACCTGGACTCTATTAATTTGAACCACTCGCTAACATCTTGCACATGTTGCTAATAATGGATAAGTTTAACATCTCGGGTTTCCCATTCTCCTTGGGCTTGCCAAATAATCAAATCTGAGTCTCCCATAATCAACAAATCTTCAATGTCCTGGTCAATTGCCATGTTCATACCCATGATGCAGGCTTCATACTCGGCTGTGTTCTTTGTGCAGAAAAATCGAAGTCGGGCTGTGGCTAGGTAATGTTGACCAGTAGGAGATCGGGACTACCCAAATTCCCACACCTCTTGCATTTACTGCTCCATCAAAGAACATTTTCCAAACAGTCGTATCCTAGGATATTGCCTCAAACAAGTTTACCTCTTCATCTGTGAAGTAAGTGTTCAGATGTTTGTATTCATCATCAACTAGGTTTTCAGCCAAATGATCCACTAACTCCTGGGCTATTATTGTTGTGCAAGTGACATAGACTATGTCAAACTCAATGAGCAGGATCTGCTATTTTCCTAATCTTCTCGTGGGCATTTGATTCTAGAATAGCTATTTCAGTGGATCCAACCTGGTTATGAGGTAAGTGGTGTAGGCTTGCAGATAATGTCTCAACTTCTATGCGACCCAAGTTAAAGCACAACATGTTCTTTCCAGCAAAGTATACTTGGCTTCGTAGCTGGTAATCTTCTTGCCCAAGTAGTATATTGCGTACTCTTTCTTTCCGGTAAAATCCTGTTGCCCGAGGACACAACTAAAGCAATTTCCAAGACTGTTAGGTACAAGAATAGAGGCCTCCCTGGTTCAGGTGGGACCAAGATCGGTGGGTTGGATAGATACGCTTTGATCTTTTCGAAAGCTTCCTGACATTCGTACGTCCATTTGAGTGCCGCATTGTTTTTCAGTAATTTGAATATGGGTTCACATGTGGAGTTCAGCTGATCAATGAATCAGCTGATATAGTTCAATCTTCCCAAAAATCTCATCACATCTTTCTTAGTTTTTGGAGGAGGTAGTTCCCGAATAGATTTCACATTTTTCATATCTAACTCGATACCTCTCCAACTGACTATGAAGCCCAAAAGTTTACCCGATAGGACGCCAAATGCATATTTGGTTGGGTTCAGCTTCAAATCATATCTGTGCAACCGCTCAAAGAACTTCTTCAGATCTTGCACATGATTATCTTGAGTTGTGGACTTGATGATCAGGTCTTCCATATACACTTCTATCTCTTGGTGCATCATATCATGGAAAATAGTGGTCATGGCTCTCATGTAGGTTGCCTTGGCATTCTTCAGACAAAAAGGCATGACTCTGTAGCAATAGGTTCCCCGGGATGTGGTAGAAGCTGTCTTTTCTGTGCCTTCTTCATCCATCAACACCTGGTGATATCCTGCATAACAGTCCACGAAGGACTATATCTCATATTTGGCCGGTTATCAACAAGGATGTGGATGTTTGGCAAGGGGAAGTTATCTTTCGGACTTTCCCTATTCAAATCTCTATAATCCACACATACTCGGGTTTTCCCATCATTCTTCGGAACTGGAACTATATTGGCTAGCCATATGGTATACCGGACCACTCGAATCACCCCTTCTTCCAACTGTTTCATGATATCTTCTTTGATTTATCACTGACAACAGTTTTAGATTTTCTTTGCTGTTGTTGGATTGGGGGGAAATCGAGATAAGTTGGCAGCTTATGAACCACCAAATCTACACTCAGTACCAGCATGTAATTATATAACCAAGCAAACATATCTTTGAACTCAAACATGAGTTGGATGAATGTGTCCCGAGTTTTATCATTTGCGTGAATGCTTATTTTGGTTTCCCTAATTTCTTCGAAACTACCCAAGTTAATCGACTCAGTGTCATTTAGGTTTGGCTTAGGTTTATTTTTGAAATGTTCCAGTTCTCGATTCATTTCTCTAAAAGCCTCTTCCTTGTCATATTCCAGTTCTTGGTTCATTATTTCACAACTAGAGAGTGTGTTTTGATTTCGGCCTGACGTCCGCAGATATGTCATGTTATTTAAATCCGCATTACTAGAAATCAAATAAGAAATAAAGATCACAAAAATCACAAAGATTAAAGAAAGATAGACGATAAAATATTAATTTCATTTTATTGAATTCGAAAGGTAATAGGGTTTACATTGGAAACTAAAAGACATGAAACTAAAGGAAAACATCCGAGTTACACCCTAGGATAACTCGTGATGTAGCAAAGGTGGCAGGACAGGTCTACTGGGACTCCCGCTGATTGGGAATGGCATAGCCTTCAAATTTTGCAATTTGGCCTAAGGTCCCATGTACATCACCTTAGCGGTACTTGATACTTCCCCTGACTGGACCATGTGAGTTTCATATAATATCCTCCTCATTGACCCACAGACCTTTTCAATCTCTTTAGTAGTAAAAGCCTCATCCTTTTCTTCTTCACTATATTTGGGCTTGACAAAGGTTTTGTAAAGGTGCGTCACCATCCGTGGTAGGATCCATCCATCAATCTTCCTACTATCCGCCCATTTTAAATTAGCTGGTGTGGCAATGAAGCCGACCCCAAATAAATTTTCACTAGCAGGCAGGGTGATCGGTTCGGATGTCCCTTGCAATGATTTCCCAAGTCCTTTCCCAGGTATAAATCAATGTTGGATCATTTCATTGACCACCATGATTGATGCATTAGAAAGTAAGGGTTGGGGGCACGGGATTCCTTCCTCGTACTGGTCCACGACCACAATTTCAAAGGCTTGATAAAATATATGATCACTCCCCTCCCTCCCTTCCATACATGGGACCGATGGGTCCCAATAAATTGATTGTTCATCTTCTACATGGACCATAATATCTTGATCCTCATGCTCGAATTTTACCATTTGATGAAAAGTGGAGGGTACAACCCCTGCCGCGCGGATCTATGGCCTACCCAAAAGAAAGTTGTAGGAGGTGTCCATATCTAGCACTTGGAAGGTCACTTCAAATTCCACTGGGCCGATGGTTAGGGTCAGGTTGATCTCTCTTATTGTGTCCCTTTTTATACCGTCAAAAGGCTGTTAGCAGATATGGTTGGGTCAAATTCTTTCAGTCCCAATTTCTATACGATGTAGTGTTGAGAGTGGGCAGATGTCCTCCCCAGAGCCTCCGTCTACCATAACTCTATTCATGTAGTACCCTTCATATTTGAAAATTAAGTGCAGGGCTTTGTTATATGCGGCCCCTTCTGGGGGAAAGTCATTCTTACTGAAGGATATTTGTTGATTGCAAACTTTCTTTCTGCCATTCTTTCCAATTGCTCCACAAAAGTCTCAGCAGGCACATGCGCTTCATTGAGGGTCTTGGTTAATACCTTCTGGTGTTCGAGGAATTTCATCAACAAAGATAGCAAGGAGACTTGTTCAAGAAATTTTTGAAGCTGGTCAATCACTTCATAATCCGTTGTCTTCATTTTCCGAAAGAAAGTCTCCGCTTTTTCAGCACTTACGGGCTTTTTGGATGGGAATCGTTTCCTGGTGGTGTTGTTCACCCCTTCCAAATTGGCGTACTCTTCAATAGGGTAGTTTTCTTCTCCTAAGATTTCTTTACCCTTATAAGTTACCACTGATTTATTGTAGTTCCAAGGCACCGCGCTAGGATCTGTCATAGGCTTCTATGGGCGCGGATAATAACCACGGGCACACTCAGCCTGGTAGGATTAATTGTCCCCCGCATCACATAAGCTCCTTTGGGCACATACATCAGAGTTTCCTTGTTTAGTTCAAACCTCCTGGGAGGACTCAAAGTCATCTTATTTTCCTTACGGCCTCGAGGGGCGTAGAGAACAGCATCTTTAGCAGGTGTGGCCCCAGTTCCTGCTTCAATTTTCTCATTTGATTTTAGGTGGGTGGTTTTGTTCTTTTCCTCCCCTTTGTCTGCTTTAGGACAAATTTTGGTTTCCTTTCTACATCAGCAATGGCGATGATGGCTTTCAACGCTGGGGTCAAATTCTTTATCCTCACAAATCATTCTGATTATCGGCCCGTTGTTGTGGGCTAGCAGTGGGTTGTTAGTCACATTGGGAATATCTTCATCCTTTAGCAGTATCTTCCTCTATTCTATCAAATCTTCCACAGCTCTTTTCAGAGTCCAATAGATTTTTGTACCATGCCCCTCAACTCCTGAGTGATAAGTGCATCGGGCACCCTATTGGTAAGAGGGTGATTCTGGATTTTGCCTATTTGGGGGCACAGGCTGCAACAAACCTATTTGGACATGCTTTGAAAAAGACTAGAGTAGGATTCCCAGATGGTGTAAAATTTGGCCTCCTGGGTGGTTCACGAGGACGGAAGTTATTTTGCGGAGGACGGGTGTTGTAATGGTTCTAGTGAGGAGGATGGTTTCTAGGAAATAGAGCTTGGTTCCAATTGGTTTGTTGTTGGGGCCGAACATATTCATGATCGCGTATCGCTGAGGAGCATAGGCCATGTCCTAGTGGGGGTAATAATGTTGCAGGGTTCTTTCTGGGAAAATGGATCTGGGAGCACGATATTTTCTTGCACCCGACGCTACCATGGATATTTATTCCTTTTTCATGCCCCTTGCTATGCCCCCAGATCCCCCATTAATGACCTAGGCGGTAGCTCTTATGGCAGATTGGCTTAAAATTCGACCCGTTTTCAACTATTTCGCCAATCTTGATGGCATTTGCGAACGGTTTACCCATAGCAGACATCATACTTTCAAAGTAATCGACTTTCTGAGATTGAAGAAAAACTATGACCATCTCGACCTCATCCATCAGAGGATTTACTCTAGATGCTTGCTCACGCCACTTAACCGCGTATTCTCGGAAGCTTTCCAATGATTTCTTCTTCAAGTTTTCAGTGAATTCCTATCTGGAGCAATATCAATGTTGTACTGGAACTTCTTGACGAACTATCTAGCAAGATAATCCTATATGTGCCAACAGGATATATCTTGATCTATGTACCATTCAAAAGCGATACTGATAAGACTTTCTCCGAAATAAGCCATGGGTAGTTCTTCTTTTCCGCCGGCCCCTCGCAACTGATTGCAATATTTCTTGAGATGAGCAATAAGATCACCCTGCCCATCGGACTTCTCAAATTTTGGGGTCTTGAATCCCAATAGTAAGTGCACATAGGGGAACATGCATAAATCAGCATAAATCAAACTTTGGATGTTCTTGAGGCTTTGTTCTATACTCCTCATATTTCTCATGATTTCTTCTTGCTTGGGAGTTTTGGGAGTCTTTTCTTGTCCCGCTGTGAACTCAAATTGAGGCGGCTGAGGGTAAATGTAAGAGAGGAACTGGGGAGGGTCCATTTGGAAGGATGTGGGTGTTTGGAATGAAAAAGCTAAAGGGTCAAAAGTGGGCCTAGGTAGTGTAGGCTGTGCTGTGGCTGAGCATGGTGGAGCAATGAAAATGTTTGAGGCTGAACCAGATATGAACACCTAGGGGCGAACCTCAGAAAGTGTTCCCACGAAATGAGCTAATATAGTTGGATGTCCTAGTGGGATATTTGGGTGACTGGTTCGAACATTAGAGGTACCACCCGCTCTAGGAAAAAGTTCTTGGAAGCCCGCGATTGTGCTTGTGGCTCTCTTTCGTTTTCCCAAGCATCCCACATTTCCATAACCCTAAGATGTAGGATTCTGTTCTTCAGCAGCTGCCGATTAGAGGTCGGGATGCCCGAGATGGGGCTATCATCTACAATGGGAACCGTTGGTAGAGTCATTTCCAAAGACATTCTGATGCTCCCCTTTGATCTAGTAAAGTATGGGTGTGAAGACAGGTTACCACGAAAACCAACCACCATTCAAAAAAAAACCTGGATTGGATGGGACAGCAGCAAACGGTTAGTTTGTGGCAAATAACAGATAGGTAATCGCACGTTGGGGTATGATGCACCTATACAGTTAGATGGCTTTCTACATGTTTTGTAACGGTTGCATGCTTCATCCTTTCTTTCCCTTATTCTTTCCCATTTTCTCTCCTTTTGATTTCTCTCTCTCTCTTTTCCTTGCTTTTCTTTTCCTCTGCCTTTTTTCTCATTATACTTTTTTTCATTTTTCGTTTCTTATTGGATTTATTTGCAAAATAATAATAGGATCCGATGAAGATTGTCTACGTATCATGGCGCCACGTGAATCGGATCATTACATAGTTCAAGAAATAAATGAATGCGAAAAGTAAGGAGATAATTTTTGGGAAATTTTCATTTTTTGTTAATAAAACTTTTATTATAAAATATGTAAAAATACTCGTCTTCTTGGAACTACAAACAGTCTCAACATAAAACAAAATACAGACTCGATGTTTGAAAAATCAGGAATACATTAAAGGCCCAACTGCTGGGCCTGCGAGGCATCATTCGGCCTCACCGCTGGCCTATGTGCGAGAACCCCTTGTAGTAGCTCCAGATCACTCATAACTTGATGGACAAAAGTCATCATTGCAGCAAAAAAGGTGGCACGAGTCATGTCCTCACACACTTGGCAGTTCATGGCAATGTAATCAGAGATGGTTCTAATCGTTTCTCTAATTCTGCCTTTTTCCTGAAGTAATCGCCCTATCTGCTGGTTCCAGGCATCTAACACTTGGGAGTCATGAAAGTTTTGATTTTGAAATTGTTGTATTTCTTCCTCCATTTTAGCCATAAGATTATAATAGTGCTCCCTATCAGCCTCGAAATCGTTAGCCCCTTTGACTGCCTCGTCCTCAAAAGTAGTTACCTTTCTTTCTTAGGCTGGTAATGGTCCCTTAATAGTTCCTCTTCATTTATTGCACAAATCGTGCTCGTTCTTCTGCCTTCTTTGTCCATTGTGCCCGGATTTTTGCTAGACTAACGAATTTTCTACGTCTTCTTGGCATTCAATGATTTTCTTTTGTAGAGTCTTTCATTAGCCCGGCTCCTTTCCGAGTTACTAGCAGCTATTTTCGTCTTGCGCATCTGAGCTTTGAGTGCCTCATTTTCCTGGTTTAGTGTTTTCTTTTCTCCCTCGCCGGTTGCGGCTTGAACACCATATTCAAACTGAAGCTCCATGACTTGCCTTTCCAATTGGCTTATTTTAGTCTTGTACTCGTTTTCCTTGGTCAACCAGTCCCATTGCACTTGTGCCCCATCGGTGAACTGTTGGACATGGGGTCTCTTTGTGGGCCTTTCAAGAATCCCGAATCTCTTGTCGAACCAAACAATGTACTTAGGGTTCGCTTCACCTCTAGCTCAATCTCGCACAATAGTCTTAGGTTCAAGAAACCTACATTCATTCCATAGTTGGAGAATTTTCCCTTCTGGAAATGCGGCTTTTGGTCCCAATTCAATGACATGTTTACTCAAATCTTAATCATTAGGGACGGTTTCAAATAATCCTACTTCGCACAAAACCCTGTAGGGAGCATAATGTTAGATGCTCAAGATGCCCATCAAGAGGATATAAGACACTTCAGCTGACATGTACACTGCTTCAGTGCCAGGAAGCCATTTAAATGCCCACTCAATTTTAACGGTAGTCAAGTATCTCAAATGTGTAAGCCAAGCTTCAGTTCTCGTAGGCAATTCAATACATGCTACCTGGCTTACAATTTCTTCAATGCAGCTCAAACCAGTCAAACCATAATTCATGTACCCAATCCAGTGACAGAGATGTTCTTGCATCCATAATTGTAGTAACAAATTGCAACCCTGGAAGAACTTTCCCCTTTCCTGATAGATAGTCAGGGCTCAGTAGAATTTAGACACGATTAGAGGAACCGCAGTGTAGTTGGATTTCTTGATTGCAACATTGATCATTCCTACAAGACCTATCTCTATATTGCCATCTTTTTGTGGACATACCACAACACCCAAGAAAGCTACATCCCGCCTTGCCTCCCATTTATCTTTATTTCTAGCGGGGGTAGACCAGTGTTCGGCTCTTCAAAGCCTCGAGCATTACCATATCAATGATACAAAAACTGGAGTGTACAATACCCTTCGGATAAATTTCCTTCCTGAATATCCCGACTAATACTCAACAAATCCAGAAACCTGTGGGGGGATACCGGTCTTAGTGGCAATGGATACTGACTTCTAAGATTTCCATTAAGGCCCGCATAACCTGCAACTTCGTTTAATGTAGGTGTGAGCTCGAAGTTAGAGAAACAGAACACATTGCGAATCGGGTCCTAAAAAAGTATTAAAGCTTCAATTATGTCCAACCTTGGCTTGATATTTAATAATAATCCGACGAGGCCTCCCAGAACTTTTACCATTGTTTCTTTGCTGCCTTTTCCTAGATCATCCCACCACATGTGGAGATTCAAAGGCATCTTATTAAGGATTGTGAATGGTTCAATATCATTCGCGCTCATCCTGCACATTTATTAAGGTGATTCAATAACTCATTTTGTCCTAAAAGAAAAAGTAACACCATTTTTTTTCAAAATATTCATCTTAAAAACAAGACCCTGGATTTGCAGATATGGCCTTTTAGCACTTTGGGAAAGAAGATTTTAAGGTTATGCACGCTAACTGTTAGAAATGACTCAAGGTGGCTGTTCTTGCAAAACAGCCTTCCGGCGCCCTTTTGGGAGAATTCGGTTTATTTCAGACAAGAATGACATCACCTGACTTGTTTGTGACAAAAATTAAAATTTTGTTGTTTTGGGTTATTTTTGTAAAAGGGAAGTTGGACCCGATGGGGGTTGCCTACGTATCCCACATCCGGCGAGAATCAAACTAGCGTAATTTGGGCAAATTTGACTAACTATTTTTGATAACAAAACTTTTCCTTTTTTTCCTTAAAAATTCGGCAAAGTTTCGGTACCATTTGGATATTGGTTTTTCAAAAAAGGGTGATTAACCCTAACACTGTTATTCTCTTTTCCAACTCTCTTCCATTATTCACAAGCCGGTCAACGTGCAAATCTAAAGCAAATAAATACACAAGTAGCAAGTAGGATGCATCAGGATGGTCTTTTCATTTTAGGGACACATGTCCTAGACAGACCCAACCTCTGTGTTAAGTCTTCTAAGTCAAATGCATGTGATGCAAACAAACGTTCCTATTAGGGGATCCGGCATGACGCTTTGTTATACTAGGTTTAAAACTTGGGTTTACTGTTCTAGACCTAGCTTACATGAGCAGACAACTCGAGCCTGGGGGCAGCGTACCGGGAATACAGATGCTTTACTAGCTTAGCAACTTGTCCGAACCTCGTTCTAAAATGGGAAAAGACTCTAAACAGAAGAGAAGTCACACGAAGTGCACCCTTCTCCATGATGTAGAAGACTCAGAGAGAGTAAGATTTCGTAGCAGTGTATATAATATCAGAAAATATCAGAGCGATAAAGCACATTAGGCTCGAACATGAAGGAAAATCAGATAACAGATGAAGCCAATCATAACAGCTATTCTAAGCTCGATTTCTTGAACCCTGAACCGAAGTTCTGGGTTTGGATCCTCAGCAGAGCCGCCAGGGCTGTCACGCCTCCTCTTTTACACACCCAAAGGGTGTATGAGGGAGTTTTACCAATTAAAGTGACATTATTCTAAATGAGATTATTTATTTATTTTTACAGTCTCCACTTGGGATGGTTTATTTTCTGGTGTCCCAAGTCACCGATTTATTTTAAATCCCAAATCGAGGAAGATTCGACTTTCCTTGTGAAGTCTGCAAACCTGACATTCTCAATAAGGAATTTTATTAATCCGAGGGGTGTAAGGCACCCCCGGATTCCGTGGTTTTAGCACGGTCGCTTAAACTATTATAATTGTATTACCTGATTTTAATACATGTATTAGCCTATGGTATGACTTTAAAATTATTAACCATTTTTAATTAATTTTGGGAAGATTGAACGTCGTTTAAAATATGTCTTTGGATCGTGTCACATGAAATGCACTCGCAATCCGGAACACATTTTATTCAACATTTTAGGATTTTGGATTTCGGTCACATGAAACGCGCACCCGAGCTTAAGGAGATGGTATTATTAAATAATGCGCCTAAGGAACTAACGCGTTATTAACTTTGCGAGAGGCCATGAAAATTTACTAAATGGCGCGTCCCGAGTTCTAAGTATTTAATAGGATATAATTAAAGAGGGCCACGCATTTGTGATTCTGTTTGTCGCGGCGCACCTCAATTCCATTTTTAAGGGATGTACAAACTAAAATTTGGAGAGTTAGGAATTGATTGTCTATTGTGATTCACCTCCATTCCAATTAAAAGACTTGGATAACTAATGCTACTATAGCTAAAGTTCTAATGAATTAATTAAAGAGCCCATATGGGAAAGAATCAATGTTGTTCAAGGGACAACCCAACGACCTGAATCCCGTTTGAAAGGTGCAGTCAGGCTTGGACTCAAAACTAGGCCCAGACTTAGACCAAGACAATGGCTATAACTGGGCCAATGTTTGGCCCTGTTTTTGTGTTCCAACGGATCCACACCCAAATTACAAATGCAAACAAATTGATACATGTACATAAATATGAGATTGAAAGATTTGGGGCTTCTGATTTAAACCTTTTGACACAAATTAACCCAAAACAGCATCAGATTCATAAAAAACGCCTCGACCTGAAAATGAGCCCAAACTCAAACAAAGATCACTTCCAATAAGGACAAGATCCTTAGCTCAAATTTGCTACTCAACTCACATGCCAGCCTCTTTTAGTTACACTTTCAAATACAAATAACCACTTTGAAACGAATAACCATAAAACTAAGGTGGTGGAAATTAGCCACTGAATGCATAGATCAGGATTTAATTAAGATTCACTTAAAAGAAAAATCTATTCACCATAGCACTAATACTTATATGCATACATATTAATCTTATAATTATCTTCATGACCGCATAATATTTTCAAATTTCAAACTTAAACTAACATTTAGGACATCGTAGCAAACTTTGAAAACACTTAACATGGATTGATAAAATCAACAGATATTAGAGCTAACACTATAAATAGGATATAAATGAGTTCAACAGCGCATATTTACAAACCCTTGAATGTTCAACCAAACTAACAGACTAAAAACTTCCATGAAAAAGAAAGAACAACTTGAATTCATAGAAATACTATTACTATGCTAAGATGAACAAGCTGGGCTAAACACTTTTACACTATATTCAGAATTCAGAAATTTTAAACAACTAATTAACATTAAAGATTTAAGGTAAATAGCTATTCATTCATGTAACTTCAGGCAATTACAGTTTTTCTATTTTTGCATCTCATCTCCTAGAGAATCAAGGAAAACCTGGAATTTTGAAAGCAACACAGGAAATGATCAGCAATATAACAGTAGCAGGAGCAGTGTTTCATCAACAAAATCATCTCAAAAAATGATCACTTTAAACCAAGTTTGAATGCACAACAGTAGCACGCAAAGTTCAACATAAAATACAACCAAAATCTGAACCCAAATCCTTGAGTACCAACTAGAAATTAAATCACATTTAGCTCTCAGCTATTCAGGAATTATTTTAGAGTGGGGATCTTAAGAATTTCAGGGGTGTTTAATAGAAAAGTGATTTTTTGTATTTTGTCAGATCCTATCTCTCTACTTTTAGCTCTTAAAATTCTCTCCCTTCTTTTTCTGCTGCAAGTAACTATGTCTTTATAGGCAAGTTACTAGGATAGCCAATATTAACTAGTTTTTTGCATTTCAGACCTCTCCTAGTTTTTTCTTTTTTACTACTTAACCCCCTGATTTTTTAACTTGTTGATCAAGCAAGTACACCATACAGCTTCTAGGAAACTTTGTGGGTGGTTAATTGAGAGATTCTCTTAGTAAAATACCCAGGTTACCCCTAATTACCCCTGTATTTACCCCCTAGTCTACCAAACAGGCTTGGGCTCAAACAATCGGGTATTTTGAACTAGGTCACAAAGGGCTTAAAGAATCCAAAACTGATTCTAAATTAACCCAAACAAAAAAATCTAATCCAAGTTCTGATCCACAAAACTATTTGACGGTAAAAAAAAAAGACAAATTAATTCTTTGTAGAGTATTACCTTGGCACTTATGAGTTAAGAAATCAAATAAAACATAATTGATCATGAACCAATTACTACTAACTAAACAAATTTCAAACGTGTTAAACAATTAAAATAGGACCCAAAATTAATCAAGCATGCATAACAGAGGCCCAAGACAACTACGAACTAACACAAAATCAAGAATAAACAAGAAGGGGAGACGAAATAGAAACACGGAAGAAAAATACGTAAATAAACCTGAGATGAACAAGGAAAATACCTAGAAAACTGGCTAGGAACCAATTCGACGAGCTATGGTGGACTTCGTCAAATTATTGACCAAAATAGCACTTAATTCATGTGGAAATACACGAATAAAGGCCATCATGATCCAAAGCTCTTTGTAAGATCCATTGATTCGGACCTTGGGATTTCTAGGGTTTTCTTTGATTTAGATTCAAGTAATTTAGGTAAATTTGAAGGGAATAGGTTAGGGATTTTGGATGAGGGGTTTGTGGTGATAATTTGGTGTTGATTTGGGCTTGAACAGAGGTGGTGCCGCCACCGGAGAACTGTGGCGGTGCTAGGGTTCATGGTTTCAAACTCATATTCGAGGAGTTCTGAGTATATTTGAGGGAAGCTGGTTGTGGATTAGGAATGTGGAGGCAGAGAGGAAGCTACTGTGTAAATTTGGGGTGGTTTGCAGACTCGCAGCCGCCGTAGGCGATGTCCGGCACAGCAGACGGCAGAGACGGCGGAGACAGCGGCATTAGGGTTAGTCTCTAATGTGAGGAGGAGAAGCGAGATGAGGGGGGTAGGGTAACGTTTGGACATATATATGTTAAGAGACCCCAGCTTCAGGATTGGCTGATCAAGAAAACCCGACGGTCCTGATCTAATGCCCACGAAACGGGGTCGTTTTCGTTATTATGTGGGGAAATCGGGTTTTGACGGGTATGGGCCGAGTATTTGGGTGGTTTTGGACGGGTTTGGGGTTTAATTTGGTTGAATTTGAATTGGGTCAGCCCAAGATTTGGGTATTTTATTTAATTACTCTATTTCTTTTCTATTTTCTTTATCTTTTTCTTTTTCAAATTGAAACTAAACTAAAATTGAACCTTAAAACTAAATTAATTAACAATATAAATTAATTAAAACTCATAATATTTACAAAAATTAGTTAAGTCCGAAATTGAAAGCAAAATGTAAAAAATTCGAAAAATTAAAAGTTAATATGCAAAGAGAGCTATTTTTGTTATTTTCTTTTTTTGGTAATATTAAATAACCGATTATCTTAGAAAAAATCTGAATACGAAACTGTACATCTTGATTTAAATTGCAATCTCCTAATATTTTTGTTTTAGACGCCCAAACATTAATTATGAGGAATTTTAGACGATTTTGTTTTAAATTATGTCTGAAAATATGATCTTTTTTTTATTGAATTCCTATTTATGTGCTATCTTCATTTTCAAAAATAACTACTAGTTTTAAGGATAAGATAGAAAAAATATAATTTATTTGTCTTCAACTTCTAAAACAATAAATAATTTGAGATAATTATATTTAAAAATCACGATAAATAATTTGATACGAAGTGACTACCACCGATGAAACCAATTCATAATTTTTGCATTAAATTAGCATAAAAATATAATTTCACAGCATCTGTTGGATCTACAGAAAGTACAAATAAAGGTCAATATGCCTCATTCAACTAATTTCGGCATCCTCTCATGCCTAAGAATCCTGTTTCTATGGTACACCTAAACAATCATCATTCTTATTTTGTAGCTACCAACTTGAGAAATCAAGTCAAGCAAATTCCTAAACACAAATCACTCCTTACACTTGAAAAATGAATCTTGACTTCCACATAAAAAGATCATTTGTTATCTTTCTTTTTGTGTTTTTCAGCCAACAAAAAGGTTCCAAGAATCAGGCAATCCATCTTTTCTATATTGAGAGAGTGTTGTAATGTCCAATAAATAAACTGGCTTTCTAATTCTGCTTAGGACTTTGTTCATTACAATCACTGGTGCTGGTGTCCCTGCTGGGTACCTTATACCGAAGAATGGTAGTGTTTCTCCTTTGCATGATTTTGTTGGTTCATTCCAATCCTTTCCCCTGGTTTTACAACAATGATTAGATGTTAAAAGTAAATAGAGTAAGTGTTGGATCAATAATTCCGAATCATATTGGCAGTTTGGGAAGTTGAAGTTGAAGGGGAGCCTGAGAGCAATTGTCAAGTTGTCTCCATATATAATCCAAGGGTCACGGGTCCGACCGGTAGAATCAGTAGCCGCCTATGCTTGTACAGGAGTAGGATGCTTATATCACAACCCTTAGGATGCGGCTCTTCCCTCGAACCTATGTGAACTCAGCGGCTGCTTACATCACAACCCTTAGGGTGCGGCTCTTCCCTCGAACTTATGTGAATGTGGGATACTTTATGTATCGGTCAGTCTATTTTATTTATCTATTACTCTCTGTTTCAATTTTGTGTGAACATATTATTAGAATATATTGTATGTATCTCTTTAATATTAGAACATTTTTTCATTATTGTACAGTCCTATAGTTGGTAGGATTTGATTTCTTTCATTATTGTATAGTCCTATAGTTGGTAGGATTTTATACCTCTATGTACTCTATATATACTTTTGTGAGCAATACGAGAAAATTAATTCTCCCAAAACTCTCTACATGGTATCATACGCCAGTGGCTTATCGCCAAAGAAACCTTAATTCTTCCCTACCCGCGCCGCCGCCGCCGACCTTCTCGGTCCACCTCCTCTCTCCGGCATCTTGCCGCGCCACCGCTGCACTAACCGGCAGCCCTCTCTCTCTCGCCGTCGTTCAGCGCCTCCTCTCCTTTGCCTCGCGCTTCAAGGCCGCTCCGACTTCAAACAATCTTCTCCAGCCGATTGCCATCAATGCATCGGCTCAGATCCCACTCAAATTAGATTTCACTAATTACCTGGCATGGAAATTCCAATTCCGAACCCTTCTTATGGGGTTACGACCTACTCGGCTTCTTGGACGGATCGAAGCCGTGCCCACCAGCCACTATCGTCGGCAAGGAGGTAACTTCCCCCAATCCAGCAAATCCTTACTGGATTCACCAGGACAATCTTATTCTCAGTGCAATCATCTCGTCGATCACGCCGATGATCATCTCCTTTATTGCCGCTGCGGAAACATCTAAAGAGGCATGGGATATCCTCGCGCGCACATACATCACTACTTCTCGTGGTCGTATCATGGCTCTCAAACAGCAGCTTCATAATCCGGTAAAAGGTTCTAAATCTGTTACTGATTTTATGCACGGTATTCGCGTGATTGTGGATGAATTATCTCTCCTGGGTGTTACTGTTGATTCTGAGGATCTTGTCATTAAGGTTCTCAATGGTCTTGATGATCCGTATAAGGAGCTCTCTCATGCTATCCAAGCCCGTGAATCTCCAATCTCTTTTGCTGAATTACATGACAAGCTGTTAAGCATGGAGGCTCAGATTACTGCTCGTGCACCGGCCTCCTCCACTGCATCTGATTTAGCTCCGCTGCCTTCGTCGCCGGACAGCAGTCCGGCCGTAACCGCTTCGGTGACCGTGGCAGCCGTCGTTCATCCTACGGTCGGGGTGGTTACTCCAACAATGGCCAATCTCGCGGGTACAATGGGAAGTGCCAGCTCTGCAGTGAATTTGGCCACTCCGCGCGCCGCTGTCCGTCCTATCCTATTTCCGGCGCCAATCAGCCCCCTTACGGTGGACCACTGCCGCGGCCAGCATACGCTCCGTCATCTTATCCGGCTGCTCACACAGCTCATCACTCTCCGACAATTCCCTCTACATCTGATTGGATCATGGACTCTGGTGCCTCTCATCACATAACCAATGATCTTGCCAACATGTCTCTTCACAGTCCTTACACTGGTTTCTATGATGTGGTTATTGGTATCGATGAAGGTTTAAAAATTACACATACTGGACAACTTTTCAGTTATTCCTCTCTTTCATTGCCTGGGGCTCTCTGTGTTCCACATATTCGTTAAAATTTTATCTTTATTGCTCAATTATGTCGTCACAATAATGTTAATGTTGTTTTTCTGATACTGATTTTCAGGTGAAGGATCGTCGCACGTGGGCAACACTCGTCAGCGGCCCACGTAGGAACGACGCATACTACTGGCCGGCGGCTTCCCGTCTACCGTCTGCCATCACGGCACAAAAGCACCCTGCGTCATTGTGGCATTCTCGGTTTGGTCATCCGTCAGCTAAAATCCTGCGTCATTTAGTGTCTTCTAGCAGTATAGCATCCAGTAGTGTGTCTGATTTTGCTTGTGTCACTTGCAAACTTCATAAGTGTCATAAGTTACCTTTTTCTGTGTCAAGTTTATCTTCTACTGCTCCGCTGGAGCTTATTTGTTCTGATGTATGAACCTCTCCAATTATTTCTAATGAAGGATTTAAATATTATGTCATTTTTGTTGATCATTTTTCTAAGTACGTTTGGTTTTTCCCTTTACGCCGTAAATCTGATGTCTTACAAACCTTCCCCACTTTTAAGTCCATTGTACAAAAATATTTCTCTGTTAAAATCATTACTGTGTATACTGATAATGGGGGTGAATTCCTAGCTTTACGCTCCTTTCTTGCCTCCCATGGCATCTCACATCTCACTTCACCTCATCATACACCTCAACACAATGGCTATGCTGAATGCCGTCACCCATATTGTCGACACTGGTCTCACTCTCCTTCATTATGCCTCTGTCCGTCTCATTTACTGGCCTTATGCCTTTGCCACAGCAGTCTATCTCATTAATCGTCTTCCCAAGACAAATCTCTCGATACTCTCCTCCTTTGAGTCTCTCTTCCATAGGCGCCCCAACCTTGCCAAACTGCGTGTCTTCGGCTGTCAATGCTTCCCTTGGCTTCAGCCCTACACCTCACACAAAATGGAACACAGATCTCGTGCATGTGTCCTCTCGGCTACTCATCTACTCAAAGCGCATATCTATGCTTTGATCCCTCAACGTCAAAAATCTTCGTCTCACGTCATGTCACCTTCCATGAAGATATCTTCCCGTTCTCCAAATTGCCTAACCCCAAGTCTCCACCCGTACCCATTCCGGTCACCCTAGAAGTCCTTCCGCTGCCTCCGCCAGTACCTGCCACCGCTCCCACTAGCAATCCTTCACCGGACGCACCGCCGGCGTCAACGGCCGAGCCACCGCACCTCTTACGGCACCGCCAGCGGCCCCCGCTGCCGCTACACCCACTATGCAGGCACCTTCATCCTCTCAGGGTGGTCATCTCATGCAAACTCGCAGCAAAAATAATATATTTACGCCCAACAAGAAGTTTGGTATGTCTGCTGTAACCTCTCCAGCTGTTACAGAACCTCCGAATTTGTCTAGTGCTATGTGTGATGAGCGCTGGCGCGCTGCTATGTCATTGGAGTTTGATGCTCTGCTACGGAATGGCACCTGGGATCTTGTTCCACCTGATTCTTCACAGAATGTTGTGGGCTGCAAATGGGTTTATCGTATCAAACGGAAGCCTGACGGTACTGTGGATAAGTTCAAAGCCCGACTTGTTGCGAAAGGCTTTCATCAGCGACCAGGTGTCGACTTCCAGGAGACTTTCAGTCCGGTTATTAAGCCGGCAACTTTGCGTTTGGTTCTTAGTCTAGTTGTATCCAAGGGCTGGCCTCTTCGTCAAATGGATGTGAACAATGTCTTTCTCTACGGGAGGCTTACAAAGGATGTCTATATGGCACAACCACCGGGTTTTGTTGACAAAGCCTATCCATCTTATATTTTTAAGTTATAGAAAGCTATTTATGATCTCAAACAGGCACCCCGGGCATGGCGCAGTGAGCTCCGCCAATGCCTTTTGGCCATGGGTTTCGTCAACACTACCTCTGACACTTCGCTATTCGTCTTTCAGCATTCTGGTATTACAGCCTATTTTTTGGTATATGTTGATGATCTCATATTGACTGGTAATAACTCTGCCTTCTTGAACCGTGTGATTGACTCTCTTGGGACTAAATTTCTCTTAAAGACATGGGTGATCTAAGCTACTTTCTTGGTGTTGAGGTTCTGCGCAGCTCCAAGGGGTGTTTTCTTTCTCAGCGTAAGTATGTTGTTGATCTTTTGACTCGTCATAATATGCTGGAATCCAAACCTGTTCAGACGCCAACAGCGGCGTCCACCTGCCTTTATTTGGCCGACGGCTTGGCTCCTGGCGACGCATCCGCCTATCGACAGGCCCTTGGGGGCCTCCAGTATCTCTCCTTCACTCGTCCTGATATCTCCTTTGCTGTGAATAAACTCTCACAGTTCATGCACGCTCCTACTGTCACTTATTGGGGTGCCGTTAAGCGTCTCTTCCGGTACCTGAATAGGACGCATGACTTCGCAGTCTGGCTGCGTCCTTCATCTGCTATACCTCTGCATTGTTTCTCTGATGCTGATTGGGCTGGAAACTGTGATGACCGCTCCTCAACTGGTGCATATGTTGTCTTTCTAGGGTCTAATCCTATTTCATGGAGCTCCAAAAAGCAGTGTTCCGTTGCACGATCTTCTACTGAGGCTGAATATCGTGCCATTGCTTCTGCTGCCGCTGATGTCCGTTGGCTTCATTCCCTGCTGTGCGAGCTTCATGTCCCTCTTCCGGCTGCTCCTCTCATTTACAGCGACAACATTGGCTCCACTTACCTCTGTGCCAACCTTGTGTTTCATTCGCGCATGAAACACATCTCTATTGATTATCGCTTTGATCGTCAATTGGTTCAGAATGGGTCTCTTCGTGTTGCTATTGTATCCTCTACTAATCAACTTGCTGATGCTCTCACCAAGCACTTATCTCGTTCTCGGCTTCTTCTGCTGATGTCCAAGATTGGTGTGTCCTCCGTCCCTCCATCTTGAGGGGGCGGATTAGAATATATTGTGTGTATCTCTTTATTATTGGTAGAATATTCTTTCATTATTGTACAGTCCTATTGTTTGTAGGATTTGATTTCTTTTATTATTGTACAGTCATATAGTTGGTAGGATTTGATACATCTCTGTACTCTATATATACTTTTGTGAGCAATACGAGAAAATTAATTCTTCCAAAACTCTCTACACTTATTTCCTTTTTGATCCATTCCATATAAATTTAAAAATAATTTAGCTTGAACTTGCAATTCTATCTTTAATAAGAAATTTTTATAATCACACAGATAGTCTAGCCTGTTTTGATTTATTTAGTAACACAAATTTCAACAGACACGAAGGGAGTAGCATTTTGGGAAGTGAGTGAACGAAAATGCGTCAAGAAAATTATTTAAAGAAATTGCTTACTCGTAATGAGTTGGGGAAACTCCTTGGAAGAAAACTTTGGTTTTAGTTGGGTCAACGTTTCGGTTGACCCATCTTGCCCATGTGTACATCCCTTTGTAATAAGCTACCAAACGGTTCATATCTTTGAATTGTTTGTTCCCTTCTTGCATGTAACGCCACCTGCAAAAATATTTGTTTGACTTTTAGTTTCGGTTCAGAAAAGATTACAATAATGACAAAGAAGCTAGATATTAAAATTGGATCTCATGACATCTGATTCAAACGATGACCTTCTACCACACAGTCGACAGCAAAAGTTAATCACGTATTTCACAATGATGGTATTATGGGGCAAGAAAATAAATCACATAATTGAATTAGTTTAAAAAGAAAATTAGGGATCTTATAGGAGAGTGGTGCAGCCAAACATCATTCTAGAAGCGAAATTGTCAACCAAAGTCTAGCCTACCAAGCACTTGCCCGCTGTTCCAAGTGAGTGGAGCGCTCCTTATCTTATTTTCACCTTCTAATGTTTCGAGTTTAAAATTCTTCTCTTGAGAGTACACTTGCTTCCACTTTATCCCAAGATTCATACATTTATTATGGCTTTTGGCTTATAAGTAATAATTTATTAATACTTTTAATTTTATTAAACGCGTAGATAAGTTAAAAAGTACTTATAAGTCAGTTTGACCAGTTTATAAGCTTAGCCAAACACTCTCTATATAGTACGTAATTAATGGGCTACCAAACTTATATTGTCTTTATCTACTTAGTTCCTTAAGCAGTCTAGTTCCTACCCCACCCCCCTCCCCCCAACTACTAAGAAGTAGGTGTGGTCTCCTTTTTCCCACAACGCCTATAATCTTCAATATTATTTCAAATTATTGAAACAAGACCTATGGACAAACACTTACGGATCGTTTGGTAAGGTGTATAAAATAATGTTAAATAAAGTATATTATTAAAGCAGAAAATAATAATGTATGAGTTAGTAATATAAATAATAATTATGCAGAGATTATCTTTTATCACTGTTTTATAAGGTGTATTAAAACTTTATATGCATTGCATAATTTTTAAGAAATTTAGTTATTAACAAAAATGCCTTTAATCATGTTAATGTATACATTAATGGTCTTGATATTGCTTATACCATATTTTATTATGTATTAATTATATATAAGATAATACTAAATAGATTGTATAACTAATACAAGTATACCAAATAAGGCAATAAAATATGGAGCGGCAAACGCTAGGATAATTTTTGTTTAACTTTCTCACCTCTGAGTGTAACCAAAAAGATTAGGCAATAAAATATGGAGCGGCCGTCACTTCGCCTTTATTATGCCGAACAACAAATTTAAAGTGGAACTTGAAACAAGCTGACCTTTGTTTAATTTCCATAATAATTATGACTCATCACCTTTCAAAAGATAAAAATAAAATACTTCACGAGGATAAAAGATAGTAGCTGTTACAAAATGGAACTCTATTTAGAGTGAATGTGTAAGAGTTTTAGTTTGAAGCTAAGTCATTTATCTTCCTATAAATAGAGGGGTCTTACCCCATTGTAAATCATCCCAAGTATCAATAAGAATACTCCTCTCCCTATTATCTCTATATTGTTCTTGTCTTTTATATTATTTCATAACACGTTATCAGCACGAGACTCTACCGTCTCAAAAATCGTTCTCAAGAAAAACTAAGGTATTTCTCTCTTCCTAATTTGATTTTCGATTATGTCTGACATTACGAAAAGAAAGTTCGTTGCCCTTGAAATTTCGGGCAAGAACTATATGACATGGGTGTTGGATGCTGAAATCCACTTAGATGCTATGGGTCTTGGAGACGCCATTAAAGATAGAGATAAAGCATCCACCCAAGACTGTGCTAAGGCCTTGATTTTCTTGCGCCATCACCTTGATGAAGGTTTGAAGATTGAATATCTCACCGTCAAGGATCCACTCATCTTGTGGAAAGGCTTAAAGGAGAGATATGACAACTTGAAGTTGGTCACTCTGCCACAAGCACGATATGATTGGGCTCATCTGAGGCTCCAAGACTTTAAGTATGTTTCTGAATATAATTCTGCAATGTTCAGAATTACTTCTAAATTGAAGCTATGTGGAGATAAAATCTCCGATTATGATATGCTTGAGAAAACGTTTACAACGTTTCATGCCTCCAATATGGTACTGCAACAACAGTACAGAGAGAAAGGCTTCACAAAGTACTCTGAACTGATTTCTCTTCTACTTGTGGCAGAGCGAAATAATGACCTGCTCATGAGAAATCACGAAAGTCGACCCACTGGGTCTACACCACTGCCTGTAGCAGATAAGGTGTATTCTCATTATGTCAATCATGAAAAGAGCCATGGATCTAACCATGGTCGTGGTCATAATCGGGGTCATAGCCGTGGACGTAGACAAGGAAGAAATATCCATGATGTCCGTCACCCCCGGAGGAGAGATAACCGCCGAAAGCAGAAACGGGATTATGAGGATCCTAAGGCAAAAAGTTTAGAAACTATATGTTATCGTTGCGGTGGAAAAGGGCACTGGTCAAAAGCTTGCCGTGTACCAAGACATTTGGTTGATCTTTATCAAGCTTCTCTAATGAATAAAGGCCCTGAAACAAATTTTGTCTCTGACGACAATTTTGACATCACCCACCTGGATGTGGCAGACTTCTTTGAGCAACCCGATGGGAAAATAGACCTCCTAATCGGTGATGGATCTGTGATGAAAGAAGATGGAGTTGTTTGATTTTATTTCACTTATTTGTAATAGTTAGTGAATAAACTAATAGTCATTAGTATCAGCTCGTATTAGTTAGTTTATGATATAATGTTAGTATTAGTTCTTTAGAATGTTTCAATATGCTCAGGTTTCAATAATATTTTTATTTTCCAGTAGCGGTAATCGACTAACCTAACAGTTAGTCGATTATCTAATATTTCGCATTAAAACTACAAAACAATCGATTGTCAATGTTCAACAATCGATTGTCAGTGTTCAACAATCGATTGTCTATGTTTAACAATCGATTGTCTTAAGACAGTGTGATCTGGAATTTTTCAAAATAGCCAACAATCGATTATCTATATTTAACAATCGATTGTCTTAAGACAGTGTGATTTGGAATTTTTCAAAATAGCCAACAATCGATTGTCTATATTTAACAATCGATTGTCTTAAGACAGTGTGCTCTGGAATTTTTCAAAATAGCCAACAATCGATTGTCTATATTTAACAATCGATTGTCTTAAGACAGTGTGCTCTGGAATTTTTCAAAATAGTCAACAATCGATTGTCTATATTTAACAATCGATTGTCTTAAGACAGTGTGATCTGAAGTTTTTCAAAATAGCAAATAATCGATTGTGTGTGTTTAACAATCGATTGTCAATGTTCAACAATCGATTGTATGTGTTTAACAATCGATTGTTTTAAGAAAATGCTTAAACTGAAATTTTCAAACTGCATAGTAATCGATTATGGAAAACATATAATCGACTATCTGATTTAGTTAGTCAACTGACCTCAGCAGATTTTGAAAATATTGTTTAAATGCGAAACAAACGAATTGAACTTGTTTATTCTTATGTTCGTATATTTTCTTTTGTGTGGCAAACTATGGGAATTAAATTGATTGAAGGCTCCTGAAGAGCAACTATAACTCTGCCTAAAGGAACGATATTTTAGAGAATGCAATGTTCTCCTCCAAGTCTAAGAAGAACTTGTTGAGTTTTAATGATATCAGTCAAAATGTTCTCCTCCAAGTCTAAAAGGAACTTGTTGAGTTTTAAAGATATCATTCAAAATGGATATCGGATTGAGACAATACATGAGTATAATCTTGAATACCTCATTTACTCATGAAAATGAGGCTGCCCACTTCGGCTTGGGGTCACGCCATTTTGCATGCAGCAATGCTAGTACGTCTCTGACTGACCAATTGACACAAATATTCCCCGTTGCAATGAGTTTTGGGTCATGAACCCAATATATCCAATTTAAGAATCTTTGGATGCGCAGTATATGTGCCTATAGCACCGCCATCCCGCACCAAAATGGGTCCGCAAAGAAGGTTAGGAATATATGTTGAGTTTGAATCGTCCTCCATTATTCGCTACCTCAAAACATTGACAGGGGATTTGTACACTGCACGATTTGCAGACTGTCAATTTGATGAGACACTTTTCCCAAAATTAGGGGGAGAAGTTGGTGAAACCAAACGGGAAATTTTATGGAAAAATGCATCATTATCTCATCTTCATCCACATACCTCTATTTGTGAAAGAGAGGTACAAAAGATTATCCATTTGCAAAGAATAGCAAATCAAATGCCTGACGCATTTACAGACTTGAAAAGGATAACGAAATCCCATATCCCCGCGGAAAATGTCCCAATCCGTATTGATGTCCCTGTTGAACAATCATCTAGTGTCATATCCAATGAGTCAAATGCACGCCTGAAGCGTGGCAGACCATTAGGTTCCAAAAATCGAAATCCTAGAAAGAGGAAAGCAAATGATCAAAATGACACTACGAAAGAATCTCATGAGGAAATTCATGATTTAACAAATTCTGAGATTCATGAAGAATCCATTGAGCCCGAGGCTCTGGAAAATACGGAACTATCCATAAATCCAATCAATATTGAGGCAAATATTAATCGAGTGGATATAGTGGTGGATAATGTCTTTGCTTATAATGTCGCATCTAGCATTATGCAAGAATGTGAGGATCTCGAACCTCAATCTGTTGAAGAATGTCGAAAAAGACATGATTGGCCAAAGTGGCAAGAAGCAATTCAATCAAAATTGAATTCGCTGGCAAAACGTGAAGTTTTTGGCCCTATAGTTGAAACACCTAATGGTGTCAAGCCTGTTGGCTATATATATGGCATGAATGATCGTTGGTCACGTACCTATTGTACGCCAAAGTATTTTGGAAATATGACTATTAAAGGACAACGATAATGCAAGAAACATATCTTGCATATAAGTTTAACATGACCATAATGGTATAACTTTCTCTTTAAGAAAGATATTCACCACATGGATGTTGATGAATCTGTGGTAGTACAAAATTAATTGAGAGCTCTAGAAGAGCCAATTATTACAATGTTGGAGAAACACAATTGAGTATTGTGCTGTAGTAAGTCTCAAAGAAACTTATTCAGTTTCCAAAGTACACGCGAAAGCGATTGATTATATTGAGACTATAAATAAAGGAAGGAATTGATATCTCCTATTACTACAACTTGTAGCGGGGTAATTTGTATATGAAAAGCTACCCGCTTTGTTCTCCAGTTTGTACTACACAAATGAAAGAATGCCACAATAAAGTGGATATCTATTGGTATAAAAACCCATGTCATAATAAACCTGAAGTTTATTGATAAGTGCACATGTCATGGTGTAAATTTGAAGTTTACCAATATTGATAATTTATTCAGTTGGCATTCGTGTTAGCCATCTCATTTTAAGTATGATGTGCAAATTCACATAGGTGAATATTAAAGAACTAGAAAGTTCTTTACGAATTCTCTTGTATCACTTGTTCTCATTAATGAACTGACCAACTAAAGAGTTCGGGTTGAAGCCCATAAATTCTGGAAATATCAAAGGTGAATATGGACCCATTCACCTGCCATGTATACCACATATAATGCATCTATGAAATGGTTACATGCGCAATTGTTATTAACCCGCAGCCTGGCCGGTGCTTGCGAGGTAAATTGCTCAGTAATCTAACTTCGAGCATAATTTCCAGATTTTCTACTCAAGATAGTTCATCTTGATAAGTTGGTTTATATCATAGTTGGTTTAGCAAGATAATTATTGAGTGCCTCCACTTAATAGCTAAACTGTTTCTTATGAGAACAAAGTTATATATATCAGTTTGATATACGTTGTATACGAGAGTATATTCTCCCCTCACAAGTGGTTCAGGGTCAGGAACCAAATAATTTCATCTTATTATTAATGTGCTGTGTATATTGACATGATAATGCACAAAGATGATTTCCCAAAGTTGAGGAAACAAGTTAGCTTTTCTAACATGAGGGGGAGACATGATAAACACTTGAGAAAAGGTTACATGGGATGAATTATCATTTGTATATGTAAATCCCAGAATATCATGAACCTGAAGTTCATAAAAGGGATAATTCAATTGCAACATATTGCAAAGCATGCTATACGCATTTGCTGACCCAAAGAAAGTGACTATATTCTCACTACAAATGCTCATATTAAGTCCCAGAAGGACAAGGTCTTTGATACGCTTAAAGCGTATAGACAAATACTTGATTCCATATGGAAGACATGTAGATTTGGACATATAGTTCAAATACTTGAAAGCATAAAGTCAAAGGTATGTATAATCAGTTTTCGATATCTTATTTGTTTAGCATGACATGAAAACTTGACATGCATCTAAAGTCTATTATGTGATTTATATGACTTAACTTGAAAGATTTAAGTTGCTTGAAGCATACACAATTCTTGGTCCTGAAGTACCACATCCTAAGTACAATTTGTGTACATATGTATCTTGCTATAACTATAAGCATGATGGCATTGAGAATACATCTATGAAGATATTGAAGAGTCATTCCACGACATTATATGAAGAAGTTCATATCTATCAAGAATGATGATTTCAAGGTGCGGAATATTTATTCAAGTCAATATGGTTGATTTATTTATCAAACATCTACCAAAGATTGTTTTGAAGATGGTGCACAAGATTGGAATGCAAATGCTCAAGGATATAAATTGATGTTCTTATCAGGCGGAGTTAATGCGCGTTGCACTCTTTTTCCCTTACAAGGTTTTGTCCCAACTGGGTTTTCCTTGCGAGGTTTTTAACGAGGCAACCAATAGGCGCATATTCAAACATGTGTACTCTTTTTCCTTCTCTTTAATTTTTCCCATTGGGTTTTGGTTTTAAGGTTTTAACGAGGCACATTGTTGAATAGACATTCAAGGGGGAGTGTTATAAATAGAACTCTATTTAGAGTGAATGTCTAAGAGTTTTAGTTTGAAGCTAAGTCATTTATCTTCCTATAAATAGAGGGGTCTTACCCCATTGTAAATCATCCCAAGTATCAATAAGAATACTCCTCTCCCTATTCTCTCTATATTGTTCTTGTCTTTTATATTATTTCATAACAGTAGCATATTAAAACTGGCAATTTAAAACCCCAAATTTATGAAAACCAAAAGTTCTAAAATACAACCATTTGGTGATGTAATAATATAAAATACACTCCCACTGAACATATTTCCATGTAAAGCATGCACAACTATTATTCATATCATTAGAAATTAGCATCCTATGTGGTAGAAGATACACATTTTTAATTTGTGCATGCCTAAGTTTGATCATCACTTCTCCCTCAAAGTTCTTAATTATTATGTTCCTCTATGTCATTAAATTGATAGTAAACAGAGCTTTTTATATTCAATTAATAATTTTATGTGTTTATATTCCCTTTTGAGACATAAGACCTTACTGTCCTTTTTCAAAACATCATTCTCCCTAATCCAAAGATGAATGATTAAGAGAAAACGAAAGAAGGACAAGATTTGTTAGTTGAGCAAAGATTTTAGAGAAAAAAATGTAAATGAACGTACATTTATCCAAACGACTATGTAATTAAAAATTTGACTACTCAAATTTGTATGCTTTATAAAAATATCACAAGTCTTTATTAAAATTGAGAAAAGAAACAGGCATAAAAGGGATACAGGCATGTAGTAAAAATTATTCGTTTCTTTTTTTTCTTCTAGGGAAAATTTCACTGTCCATTTAGCTAGCGTTGGCCATAGATCTCAAGTTATTTCGAAACATCTGACTTGGATGAAGTTTGATTTGAAGATGAAAATATTTTTAGACATATATTTTCAAAATATATTTTCCACTTGTATTTTGGCAAAACATATATATAATTCTCAATTTTTAAAATTTTGACCCAAAATCAGCAACTAGGATAATTTTGGAATTTAAAATTTCTTTTTCCAAAATATAATTAAAATTTATGGTCAAATATGAATTTAAAACAAATTCTAAATTTATTTTTACAAAATTCCATGACCAAACAAAATCTTGGAACTTTAGAAGTTATACCACCTTTGCCTTCCCAACTTAAAAGTTACAAATTTATTTTTTATCGTGTTAAAGTAACTAAAGTATGTGTAAATTATTACGAGAATAGGAAAAAATAGTAGCATGGGTGGAACTAAATTCACTAACCAGAAATGCAATTTCAAAAAGTCCTTTCCTTATGACTGCAGTTCTGGCCTTAGGCACCCATGACTGAATCAAGCAAGCTAATGACTGCCACATATTCAAACTCAATGAATCACCAACAAACATAATATTCTTCCCCCTATATTTCTCCAAAAAAACCAACCAATTAAACTTGCAATAAATTTTTTTTTTTTCAGTTAAAGCTTGGTATTCATATATAGCAAAAAAAATGTACAAGTGTTCTTACGAGTAACCAATTGGACAGCCAGCTACTGATGCTATTTACATTTCAATTTCTACGAAACTACCAAAAGAAGCGCAAACTCATATGTATTGAGTTCCACAAGTAACAACACAAAAATAGTTACGGAAAGTAGTTGAGTTGTCGTAGACCAATCTGCCAGCTTTTGCAATGTCTCCCACGAATGTGAAGGAGTAATGCAATCTCTCTAGTGGTTCTATCTTCATTATAAACCGAGTTCTTAAATCGAGCTTTGTTCCTGGCCTGCCATATTAATGCTACAGCATGCACAAAAGCAGCAGCAGTGATGGCATTCCTCCATGCAAGACTGCGAGCTTTACTACAGATCCATATTAGTTCTCTGTCCCAATCAAGAACTTGTCTTGAATAGCCCAACCAGCAACCAATTATGGACCATAAACTCTTGGTAACAGAACATTCAAAATAGAGGTGCTGGAAAGTTTCCACCTGTTGTTTGCAAAACACACACAGTGAAGGGAGTTGTACCAAAATTTGCTAGTCTGTCCACAGTAGATAACCTTCTTTGAGCAGCCAGCCAAGCAGTGAATCTATGTCGAGGCAAGACATTTTGAACCAGAAGTAAATTCCTCCAGTCAACTCTATCAAATCTATGGAGCATGCTGATATAGAGTTTCTGTACTTGAAGTTTGTCAACGCAGCACACAGTCTTGAATCTGTCTTCAAGGGTGCCCTGTAGCTGCTGGTTTGCCATAAGTTCCTCTCTGCATTGTATGATCTTCCTGATGACCCATGCTGCTTGCTTGGGTACATTGACTGAGCCAATATCAGCTCTTTTGATTTATAGCAGTGAACCCAACGTACCCATAGGCAGTCCTTCTTCCTAGCTAGGTCCCAAAGTAGCTTTGTAATTGATGCTTTGTTCCATATGGTTATATTCAATATATTTAGACCTCCAGCAGTTAAGGGCCTGCAGACTCTATCCCAAGTCACTAGGGCTCTCTTTGATACACTAGCAGCACATGTCCATAGGAGAGTCCTACATATTGTGTCAATGGCCATTAATACTTTCTTAGGCAAGAGAAAGACTTGGGACCAATATGCTTGTATGCCAAAGATGACAGCCTTAATTAACTGACATCTTCCTGCATAGGAAAGTAATTTTGCAGACCAGCAGGTGATCCTGGCTGTGATTATCTCAATGAGGGGCAGGTACTGCAATAACATTTTTCAACAATTGAAATAAGTAGAAAAGCAACAAACTAAAAACTAATAGTAATAGAATGAGTCAAAAAGATGAGTATATCTTACCTTGGCAGGTTACAGGAGAAAGGTTGCCATCTGTATTTAAGGTACAAATTATCAACTCTTTTGTACTTTTGACAGTTGAATTCATTTTCAATGAAAGGGCAACTTGAGAAATCATAGAGAGGATATGAAAAATCATAAACCCATTTGCCTCTGAAAATATTACATCCACTACTTCTTCCTAGGAGATTTCTTGTGGCAGTCGTGTCTATGGAGTTGCTGTTTGTGTTATTCAGATAATAATGCTCCTCCGCTTTTGTTTCCACTGATAATAGCAATAATAATGAGAGTAATAGAAACACCATTTTCTGTTTGGGTCTTGAAATTCAAATCAAAGTACAAGACAGCGTATATAATGTGCTAAAAACCAGAGGGGGCGAGGTGGGTTGAGGAGAGCAGAGAGGGGAGGAAGATGCAGCACATGGTGAAAGCCACAATGTACTATATATGTAGTCAGCATATAATGATGGGATCTTAATACGGATTTGGTATTCTTCTTTAATGAATTTAAGTCATATGTAAATTTTTGTACTGTTAATTAATTTAATCTAGTGTAATAGTATTATACTTGTTTACTTTGAAAACATGAGTAATAATTAAATTTGATTTGTAATTATAAAGATATTTAATTTAGTTCAATATCAATTAATAATCAAGAAATATGAAGTAGAAATGAAAGAGGCAGGTGAATCAAACCAATGTTACTCACCAGCTGTGACATCAAGCTTAGTGACCTCGAGGTGGCTTAGAATAATAAGAACAATTAAGTAAGAAAAATAAAGCAAGTAAGAGCAGAACAGCTAAGGATAATTTTGAGGAACAATAGGCAAAAAGTAAAGAGTATATTCTTTGCTCAATGCAAAGGCAGATCTAGGATTTTCGGAGGATGGGTGCACTATTACTGTTTTAAAAAAAATTAAACAAAGATGTTGGTAGGGGATTTGATCCCCTCACCCAAGGCTATTGGAAATTAGAGACCAAGGATGAGCTTCAGAAAGTAAAGAAGGATTGCAACTAGGGTGACAAAGATGTAGTGACTCGTTCCCTAAAAGAGGACATTACTACCCATAAAGCGAGGTATTTAAGCGTGTACACCTACCCATTCACGCTGGATACGTAGTTCCAGCCTTGGGTCCGAATGACCTAGTTATCCTTGATTTCTGCCAAAGATACCAAGTGATGCGCGGTCAAGTCTACTCTTTATTCTAGAAAATTGTCAATTTGATTAGATACTTCTCGAGACTCGAGCGAAGTCGAAGGGATGCCTTTTACCCTCGATCATTTGATCAGGTTGTATAGCCCCCAACTTTACTACGATGGTTTGATAAAACTGTAACGTCGATCCTCAAAATCTCTTTTCTCCAGCATCGATGAAGATATAGACTAAGAATGGATGAGCCAATTTGTCCGAGTCAGGACCTCTCACCTGATTCCTGTTGAGAGGATGTCATTCCCCGAGGAATGGAACATGAAACGTAATTATGTAGTAACTATAAACCTTTCTTCCCTTTTTCTATCGTGATTTTATCCTTTTCTCGATCTAACCTCTTTCCGTTGGCGCAGCTATTGCTTAGTTTCCTGATGGGGTCCCATACCTCGAAGGCTGGGTCCGTAAACTGGCCTCTACTTCCTCATACTTGGAGCGCTGGTGGCATGACCTGGCCAAGGGCCGATTGGAGGCTAAAAACCATGGTGAGTTCTTTTGTCAGTTTACTTGTTTTTCTCAATGAAATACTTATTTTTGTCTTTATGCAGGCCTCGGAGATGCCATTGCTATACAGCCGCCCCCCGCCGGTGAAGAAGAGATCCCAAAGCCTCACAAAGAAAATAAGAGAAAGCGGGGGCTGCCTATAAATACATCGAAGCGGAAGAAAAGCACGGTCCAAAAGCTAAGGCAGACATTGTGGCCTTATCTCCAGAAACGACCCAAGGCATTCGAGACCAAGAAGAAGAAGAAGATGACGACTGCCTACTGGTAGCTCATAAAAGAGGGAGCTTTGGTTCTTCGAAGTCTACCGAGCCAGTGGCAGATGAGGTTCATTCTATAACCGAGGAGATATCTGGAGGGAGTTCAAGAAAAGTCTTCGAGCCATCGGGCAGTAAAAGAGCACCTCGCTTTGGAAGTCATTTGGACGGTGAGACCGAAGGGCCCGGTCCTGAGCCCTTTCATAGAGAAAAGAATGCCTTGAGTGGATCTCTTAGGGTAATCAATATGGACGACTTGCCGATTGGCCCTAAGTTCTCCGAGGGGCAATTCTGAGATGCTCGGAATATGAGAACTCCCGATGTGGGGACAAGTCACGAAGGGCATGATATCTTTCGAGAATTCCTTGTTGGGATCGATGATAGCCTCAATCTAGATGCTTCTTTTCTTTTCGAAGATGAGCGGCTCTTCAAACAAGTAAGATTCCGTATTTTGAAATCATGCTTGTGCTTTATTCTTGTTGTGTTGATTCTAACCTATCCTTTTTTTTGTGAAGGCCTCCATGCTCCCTAAGAAAGCATTCTCTGAGTCTCGATTAGAGCTTTTTTCGATGAGGTCAAGCTTAAGAACATCTCGGAAAAAAAGGAGCAGTCATAAAATCCTCTATGTCAAGAAAAAGTGGAGATCAGCGATCTCCCAGTTGAATTGATGAAGGCTTGTCCGAAAAGGACCGAACTCATTGAAAACTAATATAGCCTTTGAGGGTCTTCTGTATACTTGTTTGTTTTGACGACTAATACTTCAATTTCACAGTTTCAGCAGAAGGGCGAGTTGGTGGAGCAGCATTGAGAAGAGCTTAAGATGAAGGAGGCCGAAATCCTAGGGCGGAGGCAAGACATGAACAATATTGCCTCCGAGAAAGAAACTCTTCGAGAACATTGGCTTCACTCGAACGACAACTTCGAAATTTAGAGGAGGAGAGCCTAGCTCGAGGCCACAAAATCATAGAGCTTAAAACTAAATACGTTGCTGAGCTGGCCAAGGCCAAATCTGACATTGAGGTAATTATATCTTCGTAGCGAGCCGACGCTGAAGAAGCTAACACCCCGACAAAAGATATCTCTGTTGTGGCTGAAGTCAAGTTATCACGTACACTTGACCGTGCCAGGCGATAGTCCCGGAGGGAGACCCTCGAAGAAGTGCATGCTCACGGCTTCGATCGCTCGACCGATATTGAAAACGCAAAGACTTTGGAAGAAGTGGCTCCTGCTTTGCTTTCTAATGATGAGGATTCAGGCAGTGGCTCGGATAGTGGGGGAAATGAAGACGAAGATCCCAAAGATGAGGCTCTTGAAGGCGCGGCTCTTGGAGATGCATCTGTTAAGATACGGCCCCGGAGTAGTTTTAGGACCCCTAATAGGTATTCTAAATAATGTTTGCAAGCGACTCTTTGGAAATACAAATGGACCTTTTTCTTTCAGTTTTAGTTTTGTGTTGAATCTCATTTTGTCTTCATTTGTGAAAAGTTTTAATTTTGTAATTTAAACAATCAGTCTGAGCATTGGATTGGACTCAGAACATAATAACCCTTAGGTTTTTATTGATAAATATAATACCCCTTAAGGTTTTAGATAATCCTCAAGCTAAGCTTAAATCAATTTGATTCGAGCTCGGAACAATGGAACTCTTGGGTCCAAGTTGAGTGAGAACGAGGTCTCAAACTCTATTTATGTTTTGCCCTTAAGCTTTATAAGTTGGCCCTTAGGCTCCTATATATATGTATCGACCCTTAGGCTCTTTAGATTGGGTCGATTCGGCTTTTAAAGTGGCTATAATTTTTTTCCTTTTTTGGCTAAAAGACTTAATAAAAATGTTGTATGCCTTAGCATGTATTTTTTTACCCGTTGGGTTTTTCAAGGGTTCGACATATCGGAACCTTATTAGTAACTTGTTTGTGTAATAATAATCGAATACCTCTTGAGGATTTTTCGAAGGGTGATGTTTATCGAAGCCTTTAAATTATTCAATGGCTGAATTTATTGAAGCCCTTTAAATTATTCGAGAGCTGAATTTATCCAAGCCATTTAAATTATTGGAGGGCTGAATTTATAGAAGCCCTTTATATTTTGCTTTAGCTGAGGGTAGCCATATTTAACCGATTTTTTCAAAGTGTTTGAAGGCCTTTAATTTATGGCAGAAGTCAGACGTCTCCGAGCTACATTTTTTTGGATGTAGCATTTTTATATGACCGTAGTCTTTAATATGGATGTAGCCTTCGGGTATGTCACTTGTACTTATTTCCCGATAACCTTTCGAACTTTTCCGAAAAGTTATTCCTCGAGTATATTGGCTTTGGCCTTCATTTCAAGGGGGTTCTTCTTTAAGGTCTTATGATTCTGAGTTTTCAATGACTCGGATGTGCTGACTGTCGATGACAGTCCCCGAGTATTTCAGGGTGCATTTGTGTTTTGGCTCTTGAGCCACTTCCCGTAGGATTGTAAGTGTAGAGATCGTATGATAGTAAACTTATTTGAGACGCGAAGTGTTCTTGAAATAACCAGAATGCTTCTTCAAATAATTGATACATCCGTACATGTTTTGTCTATGAGACCCGACTATTCCATATGGACACGGTTCATCGAACTGTTTGGCCAATTTCAAATTTTTCCTATAGAGGCTCTCTTAGGTATGAAGTATTTTCCTTGAAAATAAAACCCTTGAGGGTGTCCCCCCCCCCCCCCCCAAATATTCGAGGTTGATTGAAAAGAAGTCTTGGATACTGTTGAGTTCTCCTTAGGTAGCACATAAGCTTTGCCTCGTTAAAAACCTTGCCGGTAAAACCCATTTAGGACAAAATTCGATCTAAGGGAAAAAGAGTGCAACACATGCTTTAAAACCTAAGGCCATCATTTAAAAAGGGTGTCTTCGAGATCGCGTGCCTTCGATAGCTTTGATAGAAAATATTTAATAGTTAGTTTTAAACTCAAATAGATAAAGGGGTAAAGTCATACCTTAGTGGTAGTATAGTTTGAGTAATGATATGTTCCAATTATTTGGCAATTATTCACCTTCCATTGTGCTAACTTTTTAAGATCCTTTACCGACAATTCTGAGGATTCGGTGTGGTCCTTCCACATTCGGGCCTAGTTATAATTCATTAAGGTCTCGATTATTGAGGGTAACCTTTCGAAGAAATAAGCCCCTGATTCCAAAGTGTCGAAGGTTGATCCTTCTATTGTAGTATATTTCAATCTTTTGCTTCTACGCGGCCATCCGAACAAGTGCTGGTTCTCGCTTTTCATCTAATAACTCGAGGCTAGCATTTATAGCCTTGTGATTTGACTCCTCCGATGCATTTCAAAACCTGGCACTGGGTTCTTTGACCTCGACAAGGATGAGGTCATCGGAGCCATATATTAGAGAAAACGGGGTGGCCCCCGTGCTAGACTTCGATGCTGTCTGATATGCCCAAAGGACCTCAGGTAAAACTTCTCTCAATTTCCCTTTTGATTCGTCTAACCTTTTCTTCAGCTTTTGAATGATAGTTTTGTTTGTTGACTCAGCCCATCCATTTCCAATCAGGTGGTAAGGTGTCGATAAAATCCTCTTTATTTTATATGCTTCGAGGAACTATGTTACCTTGTTGTCGATGAATTGCTTTCCATTGTCACATATAATCTCAGCAGGTATCCCGAATCGGCATATGATGTTATCCCAGATAAAGTCAATAACTTCTTTTTCTCGGACCTTCCCGAAGGCCTGTGCTTTCCCCCACTTAGAAAAATAATCAGTCATAAACAAAATAAATTTAGCTTTACCTGGGGCCAATGGTAGAGGGCCGACTATATCCATTCCCCATTTTAGCCACAGGGATAGGACTGAATGGAGTTGTTCTCCGGGCAAATGGATCATCGAGGAATATTTTTGACATTTATCACAATGCTTGATGAATTCCTTAGTATCTTTTTCCATGCTATCCCAGTAGTAACCTGCTCTGATAATATTGCAGACCAAAGATTCAGCACCGGAATGGTTCTCAAAAATGCCTTCATGGTCTTCGCGTAGAACATAATCTGTGTCCCCTCGCCCCAAGCATACTGCCAATGATCTATCGAATGTTCTTCGGTACAATGTTCCGTCTTCATCTAATGCAAACCTAGAAGCCTTGGCTCGCAGGGCCCTTGATTCTTGTGGTCTGATGGGAGTTTTCCACTATTCAAATAGTCGATATACTTATTCCTCCATTCCCACGTTAAACTTGTTGAATTTATCTCAGCATGACCCTATTCAACCATATACCTCGATAATGGAACGACAGCCCCCGGGATGATGTCATCTTCTTCTACCGACGATCCCAGATTATCAAGTGCATCAACCTCATTATTTTTCTCTCGAAGCACATGATTCAGAGTCCACTCTTTAAAGTGGCACAAATTTTCTTGTAGTTTATCCAATTACCATTGCATTCTATCCTCTCAAACCTCGAAACTTTTGTTCACTTGGTTCACCACCAATAGAGAATCACACTTGGCTTCGATGACTCCTACCATTAAGCTTTTAGCTAGCTCGAGACCTGCAATCATGGCCTTATACTCGGCCTCATTGTTAGTTAATCTTGCAGTTTTGATAGATTGCCTAATGGTATTACACGTGGGTGGCTTTAAGAAATGCCAAGCCCAAAACCCCTTCACATTCGAGGCATCGTCTATGAAAAAGGTCCATTCACCCGATGTTATTCGAGGTGTGCTTATCAATGAAAGTGCCAATTTTTCTAAGTGAGGTTACCTAGTTTCAGCATCTCATATTGTTCGGCTTACGTAATAAATAGGAAATTGCGTACCTTGCTCTTTTCAAACTAGTACCCCACTTACTCCTATCTCGGATATTTCCAAGTATAGGTAAAGTTTTTTATCTACCTTCGAGATGTGAAGCAAAGTTGGGCTCGATAAGTATCGTTTTAATTCTTCTAAAGCTTGCTGATATTTTCAGGGTCCATCTGAATTCTTTTTCTTTTTGAGAAAGGAAAAGAACCGGTGACTCCAATACAACGACCTCAAAATGAATCAACCCAAAACAGTTATTCTCCTTATTAGACTTTTCACAACCTTCACACTATCTACGATCGTGTCGTCCTTGATTGCCTTGTTCTTATCAGGGTTGATTTAGATACCCCCGATTTGACACTATAAAACAGAGGAACTTCCTCGAGCAAACTTAGAAGGCACATTTTTCCGGGTTAAGCTTCATGTTGTATTGCCTCAAAATTTTGAATGTTTCCTACAAATAAGCTATATAGTCCTCTGCTCATAGGGATAACTAACATATCATAAATATAAACTTCCATTATTTTGCCTATTTTTTCTTCGAACATTTTGTTAACTAGGAGTTGGTATCGCTCCTACATTTTTTAGCCCTAAGGGTAATACGTTGTAACAATAAGTTCCAAACATAGTAATAAATCAAGTCTTTTCCTGGTTCTACGATTCATCTGAATCTGATTGTACCCGGAGTAGGCATCAAAAAGAATTAGGGCCTCGTGGAAGACCGTGGCATTAATCTACGCATATTCTATGTTTGTTTCCTTTTTTAGGAAATAGAACTACGTTGGCTAACCACTCGAAGTACTTTACCTCTTTAATAGATCCTATTTTAAGAAGTTTGGTTACCTCGTCTTTTATAAAGGCATGATTTACCTTATGCTGAGGCCTCCGTTTTTACTTCACCATTTTGAACCCGGGATCGGTTCTTAGCCGATGCGGTGATTTTTGGTGTAATCCCTGTCATATCTAATTGGGACCAAGCAAAGCTATCCATATTATCAATAAGAAATTGAAATAGTTTTTCCTAAGTTCGGGGGTCAATCCTGTTCCAAACTATACCTTTCTCTGGGGCATGTATTCGATCAAAAGGACCTGCTCCAGCTCTTCGATAATTTATAGGTTGCATCATATCCTTCGGGAAGTTTGAAGGGCCGAGGAATAAGGAAATCCTCATCTTCGTCTTCGATTACCCATTGCTCTGATCTATGGAGACTGGAGGCGGTGATTGCTATTTGGCTGCCTGCTTACTTTTGTTGATCAATTTCTCTAAGGTCGGAACCTCGGGTATCGGCACAACTTCCTTGATTTCAAACATCTCTTTTGCAGCATATCTTCTCCTAGTATATTTTCACTCCTTCCTCTGTTGGGAATTTCATCATATGGTGAAGAGTTGAAGGCACCGCCCTCATATTGTGTATCCATGGTCTCTCAAAGAGCGCGTTATACCTCATGTCACCTTCATTGACATGGAATCTAGTGTCTTGTGTGGTCCCAACTACATTTACTGGAAAGATAATCTCCCCTTTTGTTGGTTCGCTTACCATGTTGAAGCCATTCAGGACCCGGATGTAGGTGCAATCTGATCTTTTAAGCCAAGTAGTTTCACGACCCTTGATCGGATTATGTTTGCCGAGCTACCAGGATCCACTAATATGTGTTTAACTTGAACTTTATTTAAAGGGATAGAAATTACCAAGTCATCGTTTTAAGGCTAAGCTATGCCTTCTCTTTTCTCATCACAGAATAACAAGACGTCCTCAGGCACATAGCCTCGATTCCATTTTTCTCTGGTGATTGCTACTTTGGTGCGTTTGAATACAGGTCATTGAGGGACATTGACTCCACCAATGATCATGTGGATTACATGTTATGTTTCTTATTGTTCATTTTTCCTTTCATCTCTCTCCTTGAAGTGATTCTTAGCCCGATCACTTAGGAATTCTTGAAGGTGGTCCTCGTTGAACAAACAAGCAACTTCTTCCCGTAGTTATCTGCAATCTTCTATCGGGCATGCGAAACTTCTTGTGAATGGGCATTGGAAACCGCACTCGGGGGAATGGTTTTTGTATGATCTTTTTGGCATCTAAACCTTTCAAGCTGGAGGTGCCCCCGATATTTGTTCCACACAAGAGTTGTAAGTCTCCACATTTTTGTCATTTTCTTCAATCTTCTTTTCTCCAGACTCAATCCTCTTGGTGAGCTCTACGAGCATCCTCATAATGGTGGGGTCAATCCCTGAGTTATTTCTATTTGACCTCTCCGGTGCTGGTTCAGCATGTCGAGTATCTTCGTGTTCACTATGCTCGGAGTCTTCTTCTGACTTTGGAGTTCAGCGATGGTGGTTTGTGGACTTGCAGCATCTCGAATATCACTTGGATGCTGATTCTCCTATCTTCCATTCCTCGTGCTCCTTTGCCATCACATCGGGCTTCCCTACGTTCATTGCCTACGGGGTCCGTGCCTGAATCTGCATTTAGAGCATTATGTCAACTGATATGAACTGGCTCCATGTTTGGCAATTCCTCAAGGTTTACTAGGGGTACACTGACCCTTATGCTACTATTTTCTCCAAGACCTTCGTTATCATGAACATGTGCATTTTGTGTGCTAGACATATTTCAGGCTAAGAATCAAAAAATCTTGACTAGAAAAAGTGTAAAAACAACTATGTAATGAAAATCCGTATAGAAATAATCACTATTATCTTTAGATCCACGGTGGACGCCAAACTGTTTACCTTAAAAATCCGAGTAACAATTAAATTTGATTTGTGATTTTAAAGATATATGATTTAGTTTAATACCAATTAGTAATCTAGGAATGTGAAGTAGAAATGAAAGAGGCAAGTGAATCAAACCAGTATTACTCTACAGCGGTCATCTCGAGCTTAGTGACCTCGAGGTGGCTTAGAAAAATAAGAACAATTAAGAAGGAAAAGAAAATGAAGCAAGAGCAGAAGAGCTAAGGAAAATTCTGACGAACAGTTGGCAAAAAGTAGAGAGTATATTCTTTGGTCAGTAGTTAGATGATGATACATTTGATTGGGTCCCCTTTATATAATATGGAAATCCCTAAATAAGGTATATTTCTATTTACAGTAAGGAATATTCTTAATATAGTTGTCAGTCCGCCTCGTACGGAAATGTACAATCCTATACCGGAGTTTGCTGTGATCTAGGGGACGTGGTAGAAATCTAGCTTATTCTGTTATAAATCTATAACGGTACTATCTCGAGGTTGGGCATACTTGCCTGCGGCACTCCTCGTACTCCTATATTTGATCATTGCATTCTGTCTTCGAGCTCAAGACACATTCACCGGGCTCGAACTCAAGCCCACCCAGGCTCAAGCTCAGAATGGACCGTCAAGCCTATAAGTCGGAGTCATATGATTTGACCTTATACAATGTTATTATTTTAGATTACCAAGATAATTCAGATTGAAAAATAACTCTTAAATCATTTATTGGATTAAAATAAGCTGGATTAAGATAGGTGGAACATTGACTCATAACCCAATCGGCCAAATATAGACACAACATTCCCCCTTTTATTTCTTTTATTTTATTTTTTTGTTAAAAAGCAAGTAAAGACTAATATGTTTTTCCTTAAGTTATTAGCTTAAGTTTTTTCAAAGTGACGAAATTCCCAATTTCAAATTTTGTTTTGTACGTTTGAAGCGGGTTGCATTTTAAACTATTGGATTAAACTAGTTTGATACTCATAATTTAGTAGGTCATATCGGGTTCAACCTAAGTTAGTTAACAAATAGTAAGTCATAAGTTAACTCATCAAAAATTGAATGATACTAAATGGATTGAGTTTGCCACCTTTATTTACAGAAAAAATTTAAAAGTTATATATTATTGTAGGTCAATTTACCTGTAAAGAATCCATACCAGATGAAGTGCAGAAAATTTAAACTGTGGATGAAATTGGGCGTTGCAAAGATCGAATTAACTCTTTTTATTTGAAACTTTGAAAAGTCGCATGATTAATTTATTTTCCTTCTGGAGGTGGGGTAGATAATCATTAATTTGGAAATGAAAAGCATTTTTCTTATGGGTTGTGCTACATTTTACTGTGTCCGTTCAACTTTAGTTGTCCACTTTTGATTTTGCATTACTTTTCAAAAAAAGTAAATAAAGTACGTGTTTATGAATTTACCCTTAACAATGATAGGATTTTAACAATCTATAACATTCATCTTTAAGGATTAAGGCATGAAATTCTCTCTCAGCGCATGTTAGCAAACATGCGCCATCGAGGGGAAAGCAAGCTCGTGTACCATCCCAGAAGGCTCTAATGGCTCAAGAAACAATGGTAAAAGGCAATGATCAACAAAGGAAGGAAACAATCCAACGGGATATAGCTGAGCGGAAGGGAAAAACTCCAAATCGAATTGAAACACAAAATGATGGCATTAGATTAATGGAATAATAACTACAGAGATTGGAGCCCATGGAACTATGAAAGGAGCAGTACGTCGAGACAAATCACCTACTCCTAGGCATGTATTGTGGAGTGAAATAGCTAGTGGTAAATCCAACTCCACAAAAGTATTGTGGGCAGATGAAGCTGACCTAATGGAGGAGGTAGCTAAGAAGATTTATGTGTGGGATAACATTGATATTGTAATGGTAACAAATTCAGCATTCAAGCTTGAATATGTATCTCCTATGACGAAGGGGAAGGCAGTTGTATGTGAAATTAAATTGGAGGAAGAATGAAGTACTTTAAGGTGGGATCTACCACTTTGATAACAAGCCTTTTATTGTGAATTATGAAATCCAGATATGAAATTTACTAGAGATGATTTATACATTGTCCAAATTTGAGTAAAACTTCCTGGACTAGACTTCTAATAATGGAGCCCTAAAGGACTTAGTAAGATTGGACGTCTAATAGGTAAACCTCTCATGGTGGATAAGAATACTGAGAAGAAGATTAGATTAACTTTTGCAAGTATGTTGATAGAAGTGGAGATGGATGTAGTACTACCTGATGGTTCAAAATGAAAAAGGCATGTTGATTGAGCAATGAGTATTGTACAATTAGAAGCCTACATTGTGTAAGCATTGTAAGAAATATGGCCATGATGAAGGTGAATGCAGGAAGAAGAAAAGTAATAGTTAGGCAGAGAGGGAGACACCAGGAAGTCCAAAAGAGAAGGAGGTACAACATACAAGGAATGAAAGAACAAAACCAACTGGGAAAGAAGCCACAACCTCAATGAAAAACGCATACATAAGAACAAATATATTCCCGCATGGCAAACAGAAGGAGAAGGCACAAAATGAATGGGTAACACTTATCAATTCTAGGAGGCCACAGCAGAAACATCCTAATCATCAAGAGAAAAAATCTTATGCCTTCCAGGTATTAAAAAATGTTGGGCCAAACATACAGACCCAAGAAAGTAATGTGAGAATAGGGGGAGGCCTAATTATTATCAATACTGGAAATGGATAGTCTACTATGTTGGAATGTAAGGGGGCTAAATAACCTCAATAAGGAGAAGGAGGTCAAACTCCTCAGCAACAACCAAGCTATAGGTTTGGTTAGTTTGTTGGAAACTAAGGTAAAGAGTACAAAAATAGCACAAATTGCTAATAACATGTTTGGAGGTTGGCTATAAATAATAAATATGGAAAGTCACTATAATAGAAGGATATGGATCTCATGGAGACCAGACTACTTCCAAGTAGAGGCAATTAGTATGACAACACAAGACATTACTTGCAAGGTAATGTATTATACCAAGGCAACACACTTTCTTGTTGACCATGGGTATGCATTTAATACCAGGAATGAGAGGAAAGATTTGTGAAGCTATTTGAGTAGCTTGAGTAGAGGTTGGTAGATTCCATGGATAACGTGGTGATTTCAATTTTGTTTTGAGAATAGAAGATAGAATTGGTAGCAATCCAATAACTATGAGTGAGATTGCTGACTTTAGTAAATATATAAAAGAATTTCAACTTATAGAACTACCCCAACACAGGAGTAGATACACTTGGATGACAGACATAGAGAGAAGAGGGTGGACTCAAAAATTGACTGGGCATTTGTCAACAGACATTGGTGATCGCTGCCAATTCGACGCTATAAAAAGATAGGAAGAGTAGATCACAATAGCTTTAACCCAATATGAGGATCGGGATCGAATTCCTCAGGGAGCAAGTAAAGGAGTCTGAATATATATTTAGTTTAGAAATATGCATTTGCTTCAAATACTACTTCCTATATTTTGAGGTTTTCAATTGTAACTACTATTATCAACTATTAATTGAAACTAAATTATGCTACGAGCTGATTGCTAAAGTTTTATCTAATAGGAATGAGGGCACTAGGGTCGTGACATTACCTAGGTGACTAATTTACGGGTAAATGTTACTAAGGTTCAATTGATATAATTGGGACTTTCACTATAATTGTTGCACAATTTTACCCACTCTCACACCTCTCGGTAGGGAGAGTAATATTTGCCCAATTGACTCTCTCGAGATCAAATGGGTAGGCAATTTAGATCAAGCAACTAGGGTTCAAGTAAGGTGATTACTCTCTCGAGATTTAACCCGTTAATTGAAATTATCATTTCTCATGAGTCCATCCCAATTTCTTGTTGGGTCAATTTTGAAGACATAGACTTTTTTTCTCAAGAAGTGTCAAATCCACATAGTTTAAATCAGTGTTTGCAACCACCATTCATAGATTAAAGCATAAAATCAACCCAAATAGTAAATACTCATAGTCAACTTAACCCTAGATGGCAACACCCATCAATTACCCACACTAGGGTTGAGCCACAACCCTAGCTAATGGATTTAGCTACTCATGCTTGAGGGAGAAAATGAAGAAATAAATGAAGAACAAGGCATATTAATTAATTGCTAAATGAAACTACAAGAATGTATCGTTAATTTAAAGCTCAAGCGCCTAAAATGGCTACAATATACGTTTCTACGAGCGTAGCTCAAGTCTGAAGATAATAAATGAGCTAAAATGCTAAAATATTCAATTTATACTAGGCTGAAAAAATTAGACAAAAATAACCCTGCAAGGTCAGTGTGGGCTGCATTAAATGGATCGTGGCCGCACTAGGCTCTTTGACTTCAATTCAGGCTTCTCTGAACTTGGGCTCCGCGGACCGCGTATAATAGACCGCGGCCGAGGAGGGAGGTGGCGCGGTCCGCACAATCAGGACCGCTGACCGCTTTGCTTGGATTTGACAATTATCAATCTCTCCGAATCTATTGTCTGTGGACGACACAGAAAGGTAGTACGGTCGCGGAGCGTTCACTACGGACCGCGAGATGTGTACTGCGGCCGCGTTGCCTGAAGCGTTTTTTTCCCACTCTCTGAACCACCTAGTATGGCCGCATTCGAGTTTGTGCGGTCCACACTATGCCTCTTTTCCTCAGATTTCTTGCTTTTTGATACTTGAGCAGGTTTCACTCCTTTCGAGCCGATCTTTGATATTTCGTCACTTTGTCGATCAAACATTCAATCAAGCACAACTTATGAGCCTTTTGGGACTATTTTGTAACAATTTATAATAAAAGCATAGGCAAGTAGGGTATATAACATGTTAAAATCCCTAGTTATCAATTCCCCAAAACATAAGCCTTTGTTTGTCCTCAAGCAAACAAAATAAGACCCACCCCTTAAGGAAAAATCCAAGTACTTACAGTTATTCTACGGTAACCTCAACAAGCATCAATTGGGACTAACAATTACCCTCAATACGAATGAATCACAAACAATATTTAAACTTTGAAAAACTATGGATCAAGTGTGACTGAAGTGCATCAAAAGTTGACTCATTTACATCAAAGAACTTTCTCAATTAGTTTGGTTATTATGGAACCCAAACTCACACTTCCTCAACTCTCCCTAAAGCAAGCCTCACCTTTTAGAATATTGACACAAAAACCTAGATTAATGGGATTTCGCTCCTCTCTCCCAAGAAAAAATTCACAAATCTGGATCTAAGTACCATATTCTTTCCCCTTATGTAAGTGTCCACTAATATAAGCTTCAATCAACTCAATATCATATATAGCTTTTGTGGAGTCATTGTGAATGTTTTGGGTAAGGGTAGGAGATGTTTTTGTTCAAGTGGATTCAATCTTCCCTTAAGCACTTCTTTTTTATTTGTTTAGCACAATTCTCTTGACTCCTTGAGTCTTTTCATTTCTTTCTAGGGGGTTGGAGAGACACATTGTTACTCTTTCTTATGCATTTCAAACCATTTCTCCTTTTTCAACTTTCCACGCCTTTCTTTTATTGCGTTTCTTGAATCCCTTTGAGATCACTTTCACATTGAGCATTTTTCTTTTCTTTCTTTTTCATCGCCTTTCCTTTTCTTTATTTATGTGCTTTTTACCACTTTGTTGCACTCTTCTCTATCCCCTCCCACCCCCCCAAACTTATACTTTTGCCATCTGCTAAAGGAAACTTTTGGGTGCCAAGAGAGGGTATCTTTGAGAACGGGTATAGGCTTGTTTTATGATTCTTGAAAGAAGAAAGTCCAAAGTTCTTGAATCCCTTTGAGATCATTTTCCACATTGAGCAATTTACTTTTATTTCTTTTTTATTCTTTCCTTTTCTTCATTTATGTGCCTTTTTACCACTTTGTTGCACTCCTCGTCTCCCCTCCCCTCTCCCTCCCCCCAAACTTATACTTTTGTCATGTGCTAAAGGAAAGATTTGGGTGCCAAGTGAGGGTAATCATTAAGAACGGGTATAGGCTTATATTATGATTCTTGAAAGAAGAAGGGGTCTTATCATTGGTGGGCTATGATTGTTCAAACTATAATTTGGATCAAGGAGAGCATATACAGTCGGGGCAAGTTCTAGACCATTGCCCCGGGACTTGGTCTTAAAGTTCGATTTCTCACCACACACACTCAAGGATTGCTAAAGACATAGAGTCGGGGGCCCACAAAAACCTTAGACACGATTGAGCACACAATAGTCCTCAAAGACCACATAATGATTGTTTGGTCAACACAAGAGTCTCAAGGTCACTACTTTCACCAACCTAAACACAACCACTTGTCTTTGACCATGGGATCAAAGGCAAATGTGTTAGGCCCAAGTTAAGCTTTGCTTGAGGTACCCTTAACTATAAACTACCAAAAATAAAAGAAAAAAAAGGGGCTCAAACCATTAAGAAGGTTGTCACGCCATTCATAATCGGGAAGAGCCACCCAGTTCACACATTACTCCATATTTGGAGAGAAACGTGGCATTAATAAATCCAAAGGCTTATTGAAAGCTCCAAAAACGAAATAAAAATGCTACGAGCCTATCTACGATTATAAAAACAAAAATATTTTTACAAAAATAGAAAGTAGAATGAATATTTATAATAGGGGATTAGAATATACAATGGGGAATGAATATACACAATAATGTAATATTATATACAGACCAAAGAGAAGATAAAAAGAAAAATAAAAGTAACTTTATAAATAGACCAAATAGAAAATCAACAGTAAACATAAACTAAGTTAATCTATATATACAGTCATCCAATGGACAAAATGTAGGGCGCATCCCCTCAATAAAAGCTGGAATTGTCCCCAATGCCAACTAAGCAAATAAGCACCAAAAAACATAATTAAAGGATATAGGAACTCCCTAAGCCTTGTAAGTCTACATGGGAACATGAGTGGTCCCTAGGTCCTCTGTATGTGCAGGAACCTCAGACTAATTCTCGGTCTCGTGCTGCTCAACTGCTGGGAATGGGTATTGGAGCTGGACGGGCTGGATATCAGGAGCATCATGTGGTTGACTGGAGGAGGCCTCATGTGGATTTGCCAACTGGATGATCGCCTCATCTGCACTGGGGAGCTTCCTCTTCTTCCTTGGGAGCCTCTATGTCTGCTCCTGCTATGGCTATGCTACAGGTGATGCTGTTGGAGCTGGATACCCGAATAGCAAGTCTTAATGCATCCGGTCCACCATCAGCTTGTCCACATCCTCTTTGAGATCCTTCACAAGCTCCTTGGAAGCTCGTGTTTTTTGCATCTTCTTGTGCTCTAGGGTAGGCTCCTTTAGAGTCTTGCCCTATGATTCTACTACCTTAGACAAGGCAGTCTAGGTACTCATGATCTTTTCTTGATTCTCCAGGATCTTTTTTAGCGTATCCTCAATGAATTGGGGAATCTGAGATGCCTGTGGTGCTAACTGAGCCTCAACGCGTAGCAGACAGAGTAGATAACTTGGATAACGCAGCTGAAATCCTGTTGTTCAAGCTATGCAGTGTCATGCTCAGCTGGTGGACAGTGATAGGATGGGCCTGGGAAGATGGAATCCCCGGTCCAACTGAATTAGAGGGACCAACAGTAGTGGAAGGTCTGAGAGGCACATTAGTGGTAGTGGCAACAGGCTCAGTGGAAAGCTCTACCGCAGCCGGCTCCTCAGACTGTCTAGTTTGGTCTATGACAAGTGGCTTGTTATTTTTGTCTTTGGGGTTGTCTGGCCCCTTTAAGTTGTACCACGAGAATGGGTCCACTGGCTTTACCTTGACATCAAAGGGCTTCTTCTCCACCTTTAGATCCCAGAACTACATGGTGAGGGTGTTGTGAAAAAGGTTAGTCCCGTTCATGCTCGACCCCCACTGCAGAAACCACACGAGACATCACATTGCCCATGTTGATAGGGTAGCCTTCCATAATAGAACCAATAAGAACAGACCGAGCAAGAGGAATTGTCTGATCATGGGTAGTGGGGTCAAGTCTAATGCACACGACCGTCAACTACCCTTTAGCCTCGAATTTGAGAGTCCTCCGAAGTATTTCCCCCCTGGTTGTAACTACTCTGGAACAGTACCCAGGAGTGCCAGGTACGAAGCTATCCACGGACGAACCTCCTCGCCCATTGCCAACTTCTCATTATACAGGGTCTCATCTTCGTCATTGAACCCCAAGTACGCATTTAATGCCTTCCCAGTAAACACCACATTCTTGTTCCACACTTTGGTCACTTTTGTGCCATTCCCGATATGGCCCATATAGCTATAGGACTCCTTGATCATGCAATCATTCGACTTTATACAGTCATCCCTAAAGTGTTCCTAACCCACTCGAGCTTGAAACTGTCTATGTATATTTGGGTTTAGGGGTAGAAAGTCTTGATCAATAAAACTTCTTTTCTGAATCAGCTTCCGTATTAACCACCATACCCTGAATTCATGAAATGCCACCAGGCTCACAAATCTGTCTTCCCAGACTACCGGGTTTCTGGTCCGGCCAACACCCCCAATATGAGGTACACCACTCTGAGGTTCCTTCTCATCACTATCATTTCCACCCTCATCACCTCCGCCTGCACTCTGTCCGGATAATGAACCTGTTGGGGAGATGGAGCACTCACCTCTACCAGCTACTGAGCCCTCAGACGACTCAAAAGATATACACTGTGGAGCTTGTGCAGTGGGTGAAGCTGGACCTGAGTGAGCTGGCACTGAGTTGGAGGAGAGGTCTTGAGAAGGCATATACTCAATAATCGATTGGTCACCAGCGGTATCAACAGTCTTGGTCGCTTTCCTTGTGTTCTGTATAGGTTGGGGAGTGAGTTTTACTTGTTTTCTTTTTCCTCCCTGGGAGGAGTCACCTCGACCAGGTTGTTTTGCATCTCTACCTCTTTGTTTTACCATTATTTGCAAGCACACAAATCTGAAATTTTTAGTCTAAGCACATGCAGTGAAACAGATGATGACATTGAATTGCGTGTAGTAGATCAAATGTTGCAGAAACAATTGTAGAACAGTACACCGTGACCTGCACAAAAAGGAGAGAAACCACGTTGGATGCACTGCGGACCGCATAAAGGCAACTGCGGTCCGTATTGGGGCAGGATCCTGATAACCACCTCTCTGAATCCCCCCCCGCGGTCCGAACAAAATGGAATCGCGGCCGTGGTGGGCCAGCACGAATTGCATAAAGTGCAACGCGGACGCGCTGGGCACAAGTTAAATTTCAGTCACTTGAACATCACGGTCCGCATAGAATGGTATCGCGAACCGCATCACAGCACCGCGGACCGCACTAATGTGATCGTGGTCCATGGAGGGTGCTTATTTCAGGCACTATGATAGGGTTTCAAGTTTTGCAATTTTTGTTAAAGTTTTCCACCTAACTTGTCCCTACTCAATATTCCCACTCATTATGCATGTCCAGCCTTCAAACCCAACATTTAAAACTACTCTAAGCTAACAACTAAATAAATAAAAAGAAGCTAAGGCTACTGGCATGAAAATAAAATGAAACTGTAAAAATTAATCAAAGAATGATGGGTGAAATGTTACCAGATTGTGAAGATGAAATGCAATTAATCAGTCTAAGCAAGAATTACGATCAGAAGAGAACGTGAATAGTAGCTTTTAGGGGTCTGAGTTTTCAGTTTTCAAAAAGTGTAAGATTTATAGAAAAGGAAGAGGGGCCCAGCCTTACCTACCAGCGTGGCCGCGCAAAACTGACTGCGACCATGGTAGGTTTGTTCAACAGAAGATTGAGAAGGCAACCTCCGCGGTCCACACAAAACCAGACCATTGCTGCAGAGCTCCACCGCGGACCGCACTAAATGGAATGCAGCCAAGGTGGAAAATTTTAGAGAGCATATCACTTGACCTTCACCATGCGGGCCGCACAAAGTGCAATGCTGCCGCACTGGCAACTTCAGAGACTGTTCAATTTTTCCAAAATGTTTTGCACTGCATCAACTCAAGCCCTGCAACATCTCACAACCAATTAGCTCAAAAATCAAACCTATATTACCAAGAATATCACAGAAAACAAGAAGAAAAAGACATGGGTTGACTTCCAAGCAGCATCTAATTTAACATCGCGGCACAATGCATGTTGCCATAATATTACTTTAAATCAGGAAATACCACCACGTGGCTCTCATCAAGCTCTCCGGGAAGCAATAAAAAGAACGCCCAGTAAGTTGGTTGAGCATCCGATCAATAAATGGCAAGGGATAATAATCCTTATGGGGCACGTTGTTCAATTTTTCATAGTCCATTCAACCTTGCGAACCCATGACCATTCTTGCATGAATCCGCTCAATCTGAGAATTTGTCACTACGGTCATGCCACCCTTAGGTACACAGTGCATCGGAGAAATCCAAAATTTGTTAGAAACGGGGTAGACCATCACTTCTTGCATCACCTCATCCAATATTCCTTCACGCTCCGAGAAAGTTTTCACATCATTCTCTAAGATAGTTTTGGACATACGGAGCGTAGGGCTGAGGTGTGGAGAAAGTGGTTTCAATTCCAACACCGGTGACTCCTCAATTGTTGGCTTTGTTAGTGAAATTTGTCGACTTTTAAGATCCATCTAGGCTCACAAGATTCATAACATGTAAATCATCTATGCACTTTACTCTACTTGCATCATTACTGACATCCCGATTTCGAGGCTCGGCAACAAGGGGATCTTCAACATTAATCATAGAACTTGTATCATCCAATATCACAGCTATGACAATGTCCATAAACGAGCACACCTCGGTGCCATTAGGTTGCCTCATGGATTTGCAAATAGGGAAAACAACCTTCTCATCCCCCACGTGGAAAGTCAACTCACCCGCTTCAACATCAACCAATGCCTTCCCCGTCGCAAGGAAAGGTCTACCAAGAATGATCGGGACTTTAAAGTCCACTTAGCAATCCAATATGACAAAGTCGGCTGGCAATATAAATTTATCCACTCAGACAAGTACATCATCAATTATGCCCAATGGCCGTTTCATTGATCGATCCGCCATTTGAAATCTCATTGAATTTGGTAGAGGTTGTCCAATATCCAAGATCTTGAAGACCGAGTACCACATCAAATTTATGCTAGCTCTCAAATCACAGAGGGCCTTGGCAAAATCCGCACTCCCGATAGTGCAAGGGATAGTAGAAGCCCCGGGATCCTCAAGCTTTGGGGCCATAGAATGTACGATAGAACTCACTTGATGAGTCATTTTAATTGTTTGACTCTCCATAGACCTCTTATTCGTCACCAAATCCTTCATAAACATGGCATACCCCGGCATTTGCTCAGGTGCCTCCACCAAAGGCACATTGATTGTAAGACTCTTCATCATGTCTATGAACGTTTTGAACTGGTGGTCACACTTGTGCTTTACTAACCGTTGAGGTTAAGGGACATGTGACCTAGGCAAAGGTTCCTTGTCTTTGGGCACCACCGGCTCACGCATATCAATTACGTGTTCCCTAGACAGGTTCACGACATCTTGTGTATCCACCTCGGCCTCATCAATATCTATCCTCACTTCATTTTTCACATTTGTCTCAACCACATCTTCAACAATCAAAGGACTCGCATCTTCTTGGAACCCAACATCATCATCCACAACTTGATTTTCTTTCAAGGAATGCATATCATTGCCTCTCCCACTTCTTATTATAACTGTCATCACATGATTACTATTGTTCCCACCCTTTGGGTTCACCACCGTATCACTTGGTAGAGCACCCTTAGGGTGAGTATTTAACACTTGAGAGAGTTGACCTATTTGCACCTCCGAATTCCGAATAGACGTATTGTGGGAAGCCAATTGAGCATCAGAGTCTTGGTTCTTCTTCATCATTTGTTAGAACATGACTTCAATTCTTCCCATATCATTACTCAACCCTTGTGATTTAAACGGAGGCGGATTGTTCAGTTTTTGGTACATGGGGGGCCTTTGAAAGCCTTTCTCCCGGTTTCCTTGGTTTCCATTGTTATTCCACCCGCCTTGATTACCATTGTTGTTGCAATTGTTGTTGTTCCCATTCCAATAACCTTGATTGTTACCTTGATTACCCCAATTTCCTTGGGGATGCCATTGTTGATTTGAAGAGTTGCCTCTATTACATTGGTAGTTGTTGACATATTGGACCTCATCACTTTGATCATCATAGCACTCATTCGAAAAACCACCACCACCATTGTTGTCATATTTTTTACAATTTCCTTGAGGTTATTGCCCTCTTTGCCTCCTTTTTATCATAGAAAAACCTTCCATGGCATTGATTTGGCGTAGATTTTAGACTTTTGCAATTGCCCCTTCGCCAATTGGTTCATAGTTGTGGTAAGCTCGTCAATAGCTTGGCTATTATCGTGCAATTACTTGTGAAAATGGATGACTGTGGGGTCACCTTGGGGTACATTTTCTCGGCTTTGCCATGCCGAAGAAGTGTCGGACATCTCATCAAGCACATCACATGCCTCTTGGTAAGAAAGTTTCATAAAATTCCCTCTGGCCAATTGGTTCACAATGCATTGATTCATGGTGTTGATGCCCCGATAAAAATCATCGCATCGGTCATGTCGTTATTAGGGCACTCTTTCACCATTGTTCTATACCTTTCCCATATTTCGTGCAAAGGTTCCGTTGGCTCTTGCTTGAAAGCCATATTTCATCTCAAAGTGCCGCCGTGTGACTCGGCAAAAAGAACTTGGAAATAAACTTGTCCGCTTATTCATCCCACATTGTGATGGAATGATTGAAGATCCTTTCTAACCCATCCAATGTGTTACCCCCAAGAGAGAATGGGAAAAGCCTCTATCTCAACGTATCCTCGGACACGTTTGTCTGCTTGCTACCGCATCATGTATCTATGAACCCCTTCAAATGCTTGTAGGCATTTTGATCAGAGGCACTCGTAAGGTATCCTCATTGCTTGAGCAAGGTCAACATAACATTTTTTATTTAAAATATCCCCGCCTGGGTTCGAGGAGGAACAATGGCACTTGCATACCCTTGGTTTGGGATAACTCTTGGGGACACTCTTGGCGGTGGCGGAGGAGGGTCTGGAATAGGATTGTTATCATTGGCTTGAAGGCCTCTACGTAGATCTTGAGGTAAAGGAACCTCATCTTGATCAATATTTTCTACCTCCTCCCCCGCCATGACATTTCCATGAGGGTCATTAGCATTTAGAGCGATTGGTACTTGAGTAATCTACACACAAAAAAATAGTAAACAAGAAGGAAAGAAAAACAAAACACAAAACTAACTAAACAAATAGTCAACACCGTAAGCTCCCCGGCAATGGCGCCAAAAAGTTATCACTACCAACTTGACGCTACACCAAGATAGGAAGAGCAAGTTGCAATAGATTTTACCCGATATGAGGGTCGGGATCAAATTCCTTAGGGAGCTAGTAGAGGAGTTGGAATATCTATCTAGTTTAGAAATGTGCGTTTTCTTCAAATATCACTTCAGCATATTTTGGGGTTTTCAGTTATAACTACTACTATCAACTATTAATTGAAACTAAATTATGCTACGAGATGATTGCTAAAGTTTTATCTAATAGAAAGAAGGGCACTAGGGTCGTTACATCACCTAGGTGGCTAATTGACGGGTAAATATTACTAATATTCAATTGATATAATTAGGACTTTCACTATAACCGTTGAACAATTTTACCCACTCTCACACCTCTCGCTAGAGAGAGTGATGTTTTCCTAATTGACTCTCTCGAGACCAAATGGGTAGGCAATTTAGATTAAGAAACTAGGGTTCAAGTAGGGTGATTACTCTCTCAAGGTTTAACCCGTTAATTGGAACTATTATTTCTCATGAGTCCATACCAATTCCTTGTTGGGTCAATTTTGAATTCAGAGACTCTCTTTCTCAAGAAGAGTCAAATCCACAAAGTTTAGATAAGTGATTTCAACCACCAATTCATATATTAAAACATAAAATCAACCCAAATACTAAATACTCATAGTCAATCTAACTCTAGATGGAAACACCCATCAATTACCCACACTAGGAATAAGCCACAAGCCTAGCTAATGGGTTTAGCTACTCATTCTTGAGGGAGAAAATGAATAATTAGATGAAAAATAAGGTATATTAATTAATTTCTAAATGAAACTACAAGAATCTATTGTTAATTTAATGCTCAAGTGCCAAAATGGCTATAATATACGTTCCAACGAGCGCAGGTCAAGTCTGAAGATAACAGATGACCTGATAATGGTAAAATATTCTATTTATACTAGGTTTGAAAAACTTGAATAAAATACCCCTGCGGGGTCAGTGTGGGCCGCATAAATTGGATTGCGGCCGCACTAGGCTCTTTGACTTCAATTCTGGCTTCTCTGAACTTGGGCTCCGCGGATCGCGTATAATGGACCGCGACTGCGGAGGGAGCTGGCGCGGTCCACACAATCAAGACCATGGACCACTTTGCTTGGATTTGGCAATTATCAATCTCTCTAAATCTCTCGTCCGCGGACATTATAGAAAGGTAGTGTGGCCGCAGAGACTTTATTGCGGACCTCGAGATGTGTACCGTGGCCGTGTTGCCTCAAGCTTGTTTTGCCCACTCTCTAAACCACCTTGTGTGGTCGCATTCTAGTTTGTGAGGTCCGCATTAGGCATGTTTTTCCTCAGATTGCTTCGTTTTTGATACTTGAGAAGGTTTCACTCCTTTTGAGCCGATCTTTGACATTTGGTCACTTTGTCAATCAAACATGTAATCAAGCACAACTTATGAGCCTTTTGGGACTATTTTGTAACAATTTTATAATAAAAGAATAGGTAAGTAGGGGCATAAAATACGTTAAAATCCCTAGTTATCAATTGGTTAGATAGTATGCAACATACATAGCCAAGTTTTGCCTGAGGATATTAGTGATCATAGCCCAATTAGAATCTCAATGGTGAATTCTAATAGTTATAGAAAAAAAAGTATTCAAGTATTGAAACACATGGGCTCAACACCCACAGCTCTTAACTAGAACTGATCAAATATATAGCCAACTAGTTGAGGGATACAAGCTGTGTCAAATGGTATACAAGCTGAAACAGTTAAAGAAGAGCGTACACATTAAATAAAGAAAACTTCAGGAACATACTAACTGACGCAAAAGAAGATAGTGAGACCTTAGAGAAAATTTAGAAAATGCTACCATTGAATCCAGGGGAGAAAGACTGTAGGAACAAGAGAAGAAAAATTACAAGACGTTCATAAGGAGTTCTACCTAGCTGAGATGTTCTTACAATAAAGAAGCAAATCAAATTGGATCAAGTTGAGAGATGATAATACTAGATACTTCTTTTATGTGATCAAACACAGAAAGCTTCAACACGATATTACATAGAAGGATAAAGATGGCAGCTACAAACTGAGTCTGACTATATAGCTCACATTCTGGTGGATTTCTACTAGGATTTTCTAGGTAGGAAACCAAATCACAAAGTAAAGGCATTTCAGGTATCTTGCATAATGGGGAAATATTGACATTAGAGAAAGAGCTAAAATTAGCACAACAATATTATGAGGTGGATGTAAAGAATAAATTTGGGTACTATTGATAGAACAAGAGACCTAGCCCTGATGGCTACAATAGTGAATTTTTTAAGGCCACCTGGGAGATTGTAGAAGATGATATAACTCAAGTAATACTTGAGTTCTTCAGCACTGGGCATCTTTTGAAGCAGTAAAAGGCTACATTGATTTCTCTGATTCCCAAAATAGAAGTACCATTGGGAGCTGGCTACATACGACCAATTTCATGTTGTAATGTTCGATACAAAATTATTTCTAAAATGATTTATGTCAGACTAAGAGAGGCAATTGGAAGTATTGTGGCTAAGAACCAAGCTGCTTTTGTGAAGGGTAGATCTCTTGTTCATAATGTGTTTGTTTGTCTTGATATTTTGAGACACTATAGTAGAAAGACCACCCCACGATATATGTTGAAAATAGACTTAAAGAAGGTCTATGAGTTAGTTAGAAATTTATTGAGGAAGCATTAGCAGGCTATAATTTTCCAAGAGCATTCATAGCAATACTCATGGAATATGTTACATCCACAAAGTTCTAAATTAAGGTTAATGGAGAAGGGTATTGTTATTTTGAAGGAAGAAGAAGTCTGAGACAAGGTGATACCATGTCACCCCTATTTTTTGTGTTGGTTATGGATTGTCTAGAATTTTAAAGAAGATATTGGCGCTGCCTGATTTCAAATATCACCCAATGTGCAAGTAGACTAAACTCACCCATTTAATATTTGTCGATCACTTAATGATCTTATGCATGGGAGACATGAAATCTGTTTCTAGACTAATGGAGGCTACTAATCATTTTAGTGAAGTGAAGATTTAATAGCAAACATGGAGAAGTCAAGCATCTTTATGACATGTATGGAGGAAGACATCAAGAATCAATTGGTACAGCTAACAAGATTCTCACTAGGCACTTTGCCAATAAGATATGTGGGATTGTCACTTTCCTCTAAGAAGTGGAGCAAGATTGATTGACACCGGCTTGTAGGAACAATCACAAGTAGAATTACAAGTGCCTATGCAAAAACACTATTATATGTTGGGAGATTGCTAGGTAGGAAATCAAATCACAAAGTAAAGGCATTTCAGAGTATCTTGCATAATGGGGGAAGATTGACATTAGAGATAGAGTTAAATTTAGCACAACAATATTATGAGGTGGATGTAATGAATGCATTGGGTTCTATTGATAGGAACAAGAGTCCTAGCGATGATGGCTACAATAGTGAATTATTTAAGTCCACCTGGGAGATTGTAGAAGATGATATAACTCAAGTAATACTTGAGTTCTTCAGCACTGGGCATCTTTTGAAGCAGTTAAATGCTACATTGATTTCTCTGATTCCCAAAATAGAAGTACCAGTGGGAGCTGGCTACATACCACCAATTTCATGTTCTAATGTTCGATACAAAATATTTCTAAAATGATTTATGTCAGACTAAGAGAGGCAATTGGAAGTATTGTGGCTAAGAACCAAGATGCTTTTGCGAAGGGTAGATCTCTAGTTCATAATGTGTTTGTTTTTCATGATATTTTGAGACACTATAGTAGAAAGACCACCCCACGATATATGTTGATAATAGACTTAAAGAAGGCTTATGATATGGTTAGTTAGAAATTTATTGAGGAAGCATTAGCAGGCTATAATTTTCCAAGAGCATTCATAGCAATAGTCATGGAATATGTTACATCCACAAAGTTCTCAATTAAGGTTAATGGAGAAGGGCATCGTTATTTTGAAGGAAGAAGAAGTTTGTGACAAGGTGATACCGTGTCACCCCTATTTGTTGTGTTGGTTATGGAATGTTTGTCTAGAGTTTTAAAGAAGATATGGGAGCTGCCTGATTTCAAATATCACCCAATGTACGAGCAGACTAAATTCACCCGTTTAATATTTGTCGATCACTTAATGATCTTATGCATGGGAGACGTGAAATCTGCCTCTAGACTAATGGAGGCTATTACTCATTTTAGTGAAGTGACAGGTTTACTAGAAAACATGGAGAAGTCAAGCATCTTTATGGCAGGTATGATAGAAGACATCAAGAATCAATTGGTGCAGCAATCAAGATTCTCACTAGGCACTTTGCCATATAAGATATGTGGGATTGTCACTTTCCTCTAAGAAGTGGAGTAATATTGATTGACACTGGCTTGTAGAAAAAATCACAAGTAGAATTATAAGTGCCTATGCAAAAACACTATTATATGCAGGTAGATTGAAAATTATTAATATTGTCTTGCTTTCAATTTATAATTTTTGGGGTGCTGTCTTTATATTGCCTCAAAACATACTAAAAGAAGTAGACAAGTAAGTTCAAGGAGTATCTATGGGGAGGCACTGAAGAGAAGAGGAAAGTTACATTGGTGTCATGGGACAAAACCTGTAGATCAAAGAAGCATAGAAGTCTCAAAATGAAAATTTTCGAACTATGGAACATTGCTTATGTAAGAAAGCTAATATGGAAAATAGCATGCAAAGAATACTTATTGTGGATTAAGTGGATCCATGGACAGTATATGAGAGGCAACCATGAGATTTGGACTCATGTACCTCCTGTGGATAGTAGTTGGTATTGGAAATACTTAATTCCCTCAAAGTTGTGATGACTAGTTGGTACATAGGTGATGTATACAGTCTGACCCTGAATGGATGTTATTCTATTAGCAAGAGCTACATAACACTATTGGGGAGAGGTGGACAATTTTAAGACGCAGATCTAATATAGAATTCAATAATTCTACCAAGACATAGGTTTAGAGTGTGGTTGGAAAGTCAAGACAAACTACTAACAAAGGAGAGGATGGATATGCTCCACATCCCAGTGTAGGATGAGACATGTTGTCTATGTGCTGAAAGCAAGAGGGAAACACATAAGCATATAGTTCATGAATGTAACTGTTGAAGAGTGATTCAAAAATTTATTGTGTAGTTAATTAGGAATGGATAGTTTGGTTGAACTACTGTTTTGGTTTCTGTTAAGTAGTTTCCTTTATTTACTCAAGTCAAGTTAGTTTTGTTAATAAAGTGCAGTAGTGGGTTACAGGTCCTAGATATTAAGTCGGTTTTGTTTCTTTCAGCCTGTATATATATGGGCATATATTGTTATTTATTCAAGTCCAGCAACATTAAAAATAAAGTTGACATTTAAGTTCATTTCTTCTTTGTTTTTTGCTTATTTTTTACTCTCTGTCAAACAAATTTGGTATCTAAGCCATTGTGGTCTTGTGGGAATTTGAGCTAACAGTTTGGGTTCATTGGGTATTGAGTGATATATTTTTCTCTTTTTTGGGTCTTTAAGTGAAACACGAGAGAAAGAAAGGTAGAGCATTACTTTGGTTTTAAAAAAAAACATACAACAATGGCAACACTAGCTGGATTTTCTTCTTCTTAACCACTCATACCCATTTTTAATGGTGAGAAAAATGAGTGGTAGAGCATCAAGGTGAAGACATTTCTCAAATCACAGGAGCTATGGGACTTGGCGCAGTATGGGTTCATATAAATATTTGAACCCAATGAAGAGGAGGAGGAGAATATGACAGAAATCAAGAAGAAAGATGCCAAGGCATTGTTCGTTCTTCAACAAGCAGTCCATAAGACTATTTTCTCACGGATTACAGCAGCAAGCACATCGAAAGAGGCATGGTCCATCTTACAAATAGAATTTCAAGGTGATCAAAGGTCACAACAGTGAAGTTGCAATCACTAAGGTGTATCTTTGAAACCTTTTTGATGAAGAGTAGTGAATCAGTTGCTGATTTTTTGTCAAGAACAATGGCAATAGTCGGTCAAATGTATTCCTACAGTGAGCAGATTTCAAACGAGACGATCGTTGCTAAAATATTAAGAAGACTGACATTTTTTATTATGTTGTTGCTGCCATAGAGGAAGCAAAAGATCTATCAGTTCTTTGTGATGATGAATTAATGGGATTTTTACAAGCTTATGAGGTGAGAATCAATCGATCAATAGAGAAGAATGAAGATAAGGCATTCCAAGTAAAAGAAACAACCACAAAATAAGGAAAAAATGATTATCCAACAAGCAGAGGTCAAGGAAGAGGAGGATTTCGCAGTGGTCGAGGTCATGGTCGCGGTTATGGAAGAGGCAGAGGAAGGAATGATGGGTACAGACAGTCCAATGAATAAGCTAACACAAAGAATGGCAGTCAATGTCATCATTACAAGCGATGCAGGCATATAAAGGCCGATTGTTGGTATAAAAACAAGAAAATGAGGAAGACAATTATCTTTTTATGGCTTGTATTGATACCAACTATAGGCCAAGTGACTTATGGTTTGTGGACAACGGTTGATCGAACAACATGACAGGTACCAAATCCTTATTCGATGAGTTTGATGAGACATAAAATATAAAGGTGCAGCTTGGCAACAAAGGAGATGCAAGTTGAGGGAAAAAGACACAATAGAAGTTGATGCTAGCCATGAAAAAGTAAAAAAGTTGGATAATGTTCAATTTGTACATGACTTAGGATAAAATTTATTGAACGTTGGACCGCTAATTACTAGTGGATATTCTCTTTTGCTTGAAGACGGTGCTTATGTTACTACAAACAAAATGTCAGGAAAAAAGGTTCATATGAACGTGACTCCGAACAAAATGTTTCTGTTGGATATTTCTAACAAGGAAATTTTGGAGGTATGGGCATCTTAATATCAATGGTCTTAAATATCTAAGTGATAAAAGTATTGTTGGAAATCATGTATATCTATGATACGTGCGCTTTGGTTGTATGAGCATGATTTTCAGGTATAGGTTTTGATGAATGACAAACAATGAAGTCAAGTGTCAAACAACGATATAATATGACAAACAATCAAATGGCGAGAAGCATACTGATGACGGAATTGCATGAACGAGCCAAAGAGTTCAAGACCGAAGACCCAAGACGTGGGTCGTTTGGTAGAACCAATGTAAGGACAACGTTTAAGTTATCTTATCCTTTGGCTCAACATTAGGTCATCATAAACATGCATAAAATATTTTATTAAATCATATTTGTCTTTTAAACATGCATAAAATATTTTATTAAATCATATTTATCATAAACATGCATCTTTGTGTTAAAGCAAAATGATGTTAAAGGTTTTAAACATGTCTTTTAAATCTGGGCCTCAACAATCGATTATTTGAATCCTACAATCGATTGTATTAAGACAGTGTGATCTGAAGTTTTTAAAAATAGCAAACAATCGATTGTCTACTTTTAACAATCGATTATTTTGAGACAGTGTGCAACCGAAGTTTTTAAACATCCAAACAATCGATTGCTTTTGTCATACAATCGATTATATTCATAAACAATCGATTGTCATTTTCATACAATCGATTATATTTTGACCGTTCCCACAGAATCCTATTTGATTTTTGAACGTTGAATACAATCTATTATTTAGTCCATACAATCGATTGTTTAGCCTAAAATCAGGAATCTGTCTTTTGAACGTTGGTCAAACAATCGATTATCTACTCCAAACAATCGATTGTTTGAGCACAGAATCAGGGATTTTATTTGTCAATTAAGCAACGGTCAGCACCACTTTTTCACCTATAAAAAGAGGTCTTTTGAGCTGATTTTAAACACACAACTCCTCCATACATTGTTATACATATTAATCATTTTCAAGCATCATTTAAGAGCTTTTGTTGAGCCATTTGATAGACAACTTTGTGTTGTTCATAGAGCTTATTATGTATCTCTTTATCCACTCTATTGAGAGAGTATTTGTTGTAAAAGAGAGTTGTTTGAGAAGAACATACCTTCTCATTTGTCGGGTTTGCTAAGTACCCAAAGTCTTAGTGGTTGAAGTCTTGGGGTGAGGTATCCTCAAGCAAGTGAAGTCTTAAGGTGTGGTATCCTTGAGCAACTGTAACGGTTTGTTAAGCACCCGTAAGCTTGACGAAGATAGTGGAAATATCGAGAGAGTCTCTCGGGGACTGGACTAGCCACGGGTTGTGGTGAACCAGGATACATCGGTGCGTTCGTTCCTATTTATTTACTTGTCGCACTTATTTAATTCCTGCAATTTTTTTTTATTATAACGCTATTCACCCCCTCTAACGTTAAGTGTATTTTCTAACAATTATAGTACTTGGACTACCAAAAATTGGCTCTTGATTTATGTGAAGGATGTATTTTTAAGACAAACCAGGAAATCTTTGTCCACTAGAAAAGCATAAACAACTTCTAAATGCTTAGAATTAATACACGCTGACTTATGTGGCCCTATGCAAACTAAGTCTTTAGGTGGGTTTTATTTATTTTCATTTCCTAACAATTATAGTCGCATGAGTTGGGTTTACTTTCTAGAAAACAAGTCAGAAATATTTGAGAAGTTTAAAAAATTTAAGGCTTTGGTGGAGAATCAAAGTAGCTGTAGTATCAAATTTCTTCGCACAAATAGAGGAGGATAGTTTCGTGTCCAATGACTTCAATTTAGTTTGTGAAGAAAATTGTATCCATAGGGAGTTAACAACTTCTTATACTCTAGAGCGTAATGTTGTCGCGGAGTGAAAAAATTGTACCATTGTAGAGATGGCAAGAAGTATGTTACAAGCAAAAGGACTCACAAATGAGTTCTGGGCAAAAGCTGTGACAGCATATGTTTACTTACTGAATATATTACCAAAGAAGGCTATTATGAACAGAACTCCTTATGAAGTTTGGCATGAAAGGAGACCAAATATAAGTCTTTTGCAGGTCTTTGGACGTGCTGCTTATGCTTTGATAAATTCACAAGCTCGTCAAAAGCTTGATAAAAAGTCTAAAATGAATTTTTATTGGCTATTGTACTCCGTCTATAACATATAGTATGTATAACATTCTTAATGGCAAGATCTTAGTTAGAAGGGATGTTATATTTGATGAAAATACTAGCTAGAATTGGGATACAAAACAAGGAAAATAAGAGATTCCTATGTCCATTGAAGACACTTTTGATAAAAGACAAGAATCTATTCCAACAAGTTCCTCCGGTTGCTCTACACTGGCACCAGAAACATTTGTAAGACTTGAAGAAACTGCAGCTGAGCCAATTCTACTAAGAACATCGACAAGAGTCAAGAAACTTGAATTCAAAATATCCTAATAACATACATACTTCTTGTCAATTGCTCTTGCTATTTCAAATCCGCTCTTTTATGAAGAAGCTGCTAAAAAGAAAAATGGCGGAAAACGACGGTAAAAGAGATGAAATTCATTGAAAATATTGGAAGATGGTAAATCTACCAGAAGGCAAAAATCCTATTGGCTTGAAATGGATATTCAAGACAAAATTTGCTGCACATGGAAGTTTACAGAAGCACAAAGCTCGCCCTGTAGTAAAAGGTTATGCTCGTCTTCTTTGTAGCACAACCTGAAGGTTTCATAAAGGAAGGTAATGAAACAAAGGTGTACAAGCTGCAAAAGTCATTGTATGGACTGAAGCAAGTCCCTCGGGCATGGAATAGCAGGATTGATAGTTACTTTCAATGAAAGGGGTACATGAAAAGTGAGAACGAACCCACCTTGTTTGTCAAAAAGAAAGGTAAAAATAATTTCATCGTTGTTTGTCTTTATGTTGATGATATCATTTATACTAGTTCCTCTATATTTCTTGTTAATGAGTTTAAGTCCCAAATGATGAATGAGTTGAGATGTCAGATATGGGTTTGTTGCACTATTTCCTTGGTCTTGAACTCCATCAATTTGAAGATAGAATTTTTATTTCACAAAAGAAATATGGCAAGGATCTACTCAGTAAATTTGGCATGCTTAATTGCAAGTTTGCAGCCACACACATGAATATTAATGAAACATTACATCACGAAGATGGAGAAGAATTGACCAATGCAATATTGGGCTGAAGCTTGGTTGGAGGTCTAATTTATTTGACGCACACTAGACCCGCTATCACATTTTTTGTAGGTGTTATTTCCAGGTTTATGCAGCAACCTTCAAAGATTCATTATGGAGAAGTAAAGAGAGTCTTACGGTACATTGCTAATACTTTTGACTTTGGTGTCTGGTACTCAAATACTTCTAATTTCATATTGTACGGGTATACAGATAGTGATTGGGAAAGTTCATTAGATGATAGACGGAGTGTTTTGGCAAATATTTTCAATCTAGGCTCAGGTGTGGTGACTTGGAGTTAAAAAAAGCAGGCTCCAACATCATTATCAACCTTAGAAGTTGGGAATATTGTAGCAACTTCATCATCTTGTAAAGTCGTTTGGATAAGAAGAGTGTTAGCAGATCTTCAACAAGAGTAGAAGGGAGCAACGAGGATACTTATGATAATAAAGCAATTATTTCCATGAAAAATATGTCAGTATGAACTATAATTCTACCAGGATCTTGAACATGATAGTCTTATATATAATCGTCATAGAAAACATGCCTGAAGTGAAATCCATTATCTTGAAGTGGAAGCGTATCAGTTTCTCACCCTTTGACCTAACTTTACGTTACCGCAGACTTTAGCGATGGAAGAGAGGAAAAGAATATGGGTAACCCCAATGGGTGGGGAGATGATCAATTTATAGAGGTTCTCACTTAATCGGGTACGTCCATCAAGTAACCAATCGGACGGATGAGATTTGATAATTAATTAAATATTAATTATGGGCCTAATCTTATTGGGCCACACATAACCTAGGAAATAACTTACATTCTCCCACTTGGCCCAATAATCACATAAAATTAATATTTAATATAAGAACCTTAGTTGCGCATAATCAAATGTCTTCTATAATGTCCATCATAAATACTATAATACAATAAACTAGTAAATGTGAGATATGGCGGTTATACATAATTTATCTACATACTCCCTTCCATATACTACAACACTAGTAATTTATCGTATCAGGTTCACAAGCTTTAAAATATTATGGTCCGCAATAATGTCTCCTTGAGACTTATCATATAATATCTCAAAATAATAATGTATGCACCATTATGAGAAATAGAAAATCATTAATGTATATCAGAAACATATAAATGAGCTCAGAGTGTCAAAATATCATAAATACATCAATCATAAATACAGCCAAGACCCATTCTATGAACATATTTTTTAAATAATTTTGGTTGTAAACCTTTTGTTAACGGATCTGCAATCATTAGATTAGTTCTATAATATGCTCAAGTGACACTCTTTGTTTCTGAACTTCATCCTTAACGGTAAAGTACTTTAATTCCATATGTTTGGCACCTTTGGAGTACTTATCGCTCTTGGAGAAGAATACTACTGCAGAATTATCACCGTAGATTTTCAGCGGCTTGGTAATGGTGTCGACAACCTCAAGTCCTGAAATAAAGTTTCGCAGCCATAATGCATGAATTGTGGCTTCAAAACTGCCACAAATTCTTCTACCATCATGAATGTAGCAATGACAGTACAGACTATTTGGCACTCTTCCACGATATTGCTCCTTCAGCAAATTGGAACAAATAACCAAACGTGGATTTTCTAGTGTCAATACATCCAGCAAAATCTAATCTAAGTATCCAAAAAATTCCAAATGCTTGGACCTCTTATACATGAGCATGTGATCCTTCGTTCCTATCAGATACCTCAAAACTTTCTTTGCAGCTTTCCAGTGATCAATTCCTGGGTTACTCTGATATCTTCCTAGCATTCTCGCCGCAAAACTAATATCCGGTCTTGTGCAAGTCTAAGCACATCAGACTGCCAACAATAGAAGAGAAAGGAATTGATTCCATTTCCTTTCGCTCTACATCACTCTTAGTACATTGCATGAGACTACATTTGTCCCCTTTTTTAATTGGAACAATTCCTGTTGAACAATTGTTCATTTTAAATCTCTCTAAAACTCTTTCGATATAGCCTTTCTGACACAATCCCAATAATCCTTGTGATGTATCACGGAATATTTCTATTCCTATCACATAGGATGCCTCACCCATATCTTTCATTTCAAAATTCTTAGAGAGAAAATCTTTAGCCTCACATAATATGCCTAAATCATTAGCAGCAAGCACAATATCATCAACATATAGGACTAAAAATATAAACTTGCCCCCGCTGATCTTTTGGTATATGCATCGATCAACGGTATTTTCCACAAATCGAAAAGATGTTATGGTATCATTAAACTTTATATATCATTGTCGTGAGGCTTGTTTAAGTCTATATATTGACTTCTTCAGTTTATACTCCATTTGGCCTTTCCTTTTAGTTTCGAAACCCTCTAGTTGGTCCATATACACTTCCTCCTTGAGATCTCCATTAAGAAAGACAGTTTTCACATCCATTTGATGTAACTCTAAATCATAATGAGCCACTAATGCCATAATAATTCTTAACGAGTCTTTCTTTGAGGCCGGTGGAAAGGTCTCTTTATAATCAATGCCTCCTTTCTGAGTATAACCCTTGGCAACAAGTCTGGCTTTGTATCCCTCAATATTGCCATTTGAATCGTATTTGGTCTTTAAGACCCATCTACATCCGATTCTTTTAGAACTTTCTGGAAATTCAACAAGATCTCAGACTCTATTGTATTCCACGAATATTAACTCTTCCTTCATGGCATCAATCCATTTGTCAGACTCATTGCTTTCTATGGCTTGTGAAAATTAAACATGATCCTTATTACGACCAATGTCAAAATCTGACTCTTGCAAATAAACCATGTAATCATCCGAAATAGCCGATTTTCTAACTCTTTGAGATTTTCTTAATGGCATTTCTTGTGGTTCATTTGTGTCAGATATTTCTGAGTTAGTTTATTCATGAAATGTTTCATCCAAATGTTGTTCGGTGTTGTCAAAGTGTTCTTCAACAACTGGAATAATATTTGGTATTTTTGTGGAAGTAGGCACATTTCTGGGTAATAAAATATTGACCCTCACCTCTTTAATTTCCATACTTTGCTTTTCAACACTCCCACTAACTTCACCATTCTCAATGAATCTTGCATTACCGGTTTCAACAATTCTCGAACTATGGTTTGGATAGTAAAACACATACCCTTTAGATTTTTCTGGGTAACCAATGAAGTAACCACTTACTGTTCGAGAATCTAATTTCTTTTCTCGTGGATTATAAACTCTAGCTTCCGCTGGGCAACCCCAAACATGCAGGTGCCTTAAACTAGGTTTTATTCCTGTCTACAGTTCAAAAAGAGTCTTTGGAACTACCTTACTAGGAATCCTATTTAATAAATATACAGAAGTTTTAAGAGCATTCATCCACAATAATTTGGGTAATGAGGAATTACTTATCATGCTCCGAACCATATCCATAAGTGTTCGGTTACGCCTTTCTGTAACACCATTTTGTTGAGGTGCTCCTGGCATAGTATATTGTGCACATATGGCACGTTCCTCAAGGAATTTCGCACATGGACCTGGACATTGTCCTGATTCATTATACTTTCCATAATATTCACCACCTCTATCTGACCTAATGATTTTCACCTTTCTATCTAATTGTCTTTCAATCTCATTAACAAATACCTTGAGAGCATCTGTTCCTTGAGATTTTTCTTTCAGCAAATATATGTTTCCATAACGTGAAAAATCATCGATAAAGGTGATAAAATATTTCTCTCCACCAAAATATGGAATATCAAAGGGTCCAAAAATATCGGTGTGTCTAATTTCAAGAAGCTGGGTGCTTCCTGTGGCGCCTTTCTTACTATGCTTAGTTTGCTTTCCCTTAATGCAATCCAAACATATAGTAAGATCAGTAAAATTTAGATTCGGAAGAATCTCATTCTTTACTAATCTTTCTAAGCTTTCTTTTGATATATGACCCAAATGTCTATACCACAAGTAAGCAGAACTTTCATCTAGTGAACTACGTTTAATTCCAACATTATGTTAAACAGTAAGAAGGGATTCAGAAAAAACCAATATCGAGTTTCAATTTATATAAACCATCACTAAGAAAACCAGAACCGTAAAAAAATAGCATTTTCATATAAATTAAAACATCCATTTCCAAAATTTAAATCAAATCCATAACATCAAGTCTTGAAAAAAAATCAAATTCCTACAAACTGAAGGTACATAAAGAGTCTGTAATAGATCAAGGTGACGTCCAGTCTCCTTGATCAAACGATAAGTCCCTATGCCTTCAATTGGAGCCTTCATACGATTTCCCATGAACAAGAAATCCTTATTTAGATTTGTAGTTTGGATCGTAAGGAATCCCTGCAATGTAGTAGATACATAAGCAGTTGCACCAGAATCAAGCCACCAAGTATTATTAGGAACTTCTACTAAATTTGATTCAAAACATACAAAAGCACTAATTGTACCTTTCTTTTCGAACCATGCTTTACGTTTCAGGCAATCATTCTGATGGTGTCCTTCCTTGATACAGAAACGACACGTATCTGCCTTATGTTCCTTGTTAGAATCATGTTGAGCTTTAGCAGGTGCTTTCTTCTTCTTGAACTTGTTGGCCTTCACTTTAAGTCCTTTACCAGCTTCTTGACCCATAAGGTTAATTGAATGGACAATTCACTAACATTCCACTTATCCTTAATAGTGTTATAGTTAATTTGGAAAGGTCCATACTCAGGAGGTAAGGAAATTAGAATAAACTGAACCAAGAATGAGTCATTCACTTTCATCCCCAAGGTCTAAAGTCTTGCTGCAATGTTAGTTATCTCGATGATATGATTTTGCATACGACGCGACCCATCAATCTTCATGGTTGTGAGTTCATCCATTAGTGTACCGACGAGAGACTTATCTGCAGAACGAAAACGTTCTTCCACAAACTTCAGGTATTCACTGGCACTTTCTGTTTGTGGAATAGTACTCTTAATGTTGTTGGCAATATTCATTCGCATAAACATAAGGCTTAGTCTGTTAGAGTGTTCACATGCTTTATAGAAAGACTTCTCATCCGCACTACTCGAATCATCAATGGCAGCGCGCTTATCATTCAGTAGAGCCAAGTCAAGATCCATCACACCTAAGTGGAACTGGACTTGTTCACACCATTCAGAGAAGTTCAATCCATTAAACACAGTAACAGACGAAGCAAGCAAATGAAAAGGAATAGCTGCAAAATAGATAATACATGCTCACAAATTAATATGGATTCAACAAAACAGTTAAACCATATCGCAATTCTTCTTTGGGTAGATACTACGATACAGTATCATAATTTAAATATCATTTAGTCTTTAATAGGTAATTAAATATTTTTGACCAAATATATATGTCATCTTTGGACAGACAATATATATTTGACCAAAGAATATTAATTTTACCTCATTATATCACTATTCATAGAATAATTGATCCACGATTGGATAAATTCTTAAGTTCTAGCAATAGTGAAATTTAATTTATCCATTTATTTTCAATTATAGGCATTTCATTAATTTCATGGATAAACAATATTTTATGTATGCATGTTTTTCATAAGCATACTAGTTTGGCCACTTTGATGATTAACAAACTATATAAACATAAATGCACACATAAAATAAATATATGAAGATTTTATGCATGTGAATGCTTTAAACATTCTAGTTTAACCACTTTGGTGACTAACAAACTATATAATTTTAAACACATACATAAATCATCAATGGTCCTAATTTTAAAATAGTAGATTAAAGAAATAAACATAATTTCATGACCACAATTATAAAATAGGGACATAATGGGATAATTTAGCAACAACATAATCCCTATACGGCACTGCAGATTCATTATCGTGCGCTGCCACATTTTTCAATCATCAAGCTAATATGCAGATGGGTACTGCTTTAGGTACTACTATTTACACAATCATCAAAGTAGTATATAAACAATATTCTTGTTTACACAATTTTAACTTTTGTGTCGCTTTAGGTACTACTATTTATTCCAATAAACATTTATTCATGATATATTATTCTGACACATATAATCATTGTGGTTGAACACAGGAAAATAGAATTGTATTCATAAATTGCAGACAGCACATTCATAATTATCAACCCACAAAGCTATATTACTCTTCGTATTTAACCATTCAATATGTACATAAATTAATGGTTCATCTTGGTATTAGAGGATGAGAGGCAGAACTTAAGATTCATTCAGTCAGATTTTTCTTTCGGTATGTTTTCAAATTAATCTCTTCAATCGAAGATTATCAGTTCAATCATCCATGCTCATGATACCACATGTAAGTATGAACTATAATTCTACCATAATCTTGGACATGATAATCTTACGTATAATCGTCATAGAAGACATACCTGAAGCGAAATCCATTATCTTGAAGCGGAAGCGTTAGTAGGTAAATCGGTTTCTCGCCCATTGCCCTAACTTTACGTTACCGCCGACTTTAGTGATGGAAGAGAGGAAAAGAATAAGGGTAACCCTAATGCGTGGGGAGAGGACCAACTTATAGAGGTTCTCACTTAATCTGGTACGTTCATCAAGTAACGAATCGGACGGATGAAATTTAATAATTAATTAAGTATTAATTATGGGCCTAATCTTATTGAGTCACACATAACGTAGAAAATAACTTACAAAAGAACCAAACATTCCAGTAGGACAAAGCATATTGATATTCCTTATCATTCCATCCGTGATTTGGTAGCAAAGGAGGAGATATCACTGAAATATTGCAGCACACAGGAGCAACTAGATGATGTATTAACGAAGGCTTTATCAAAGGAGAAATTCTACTATTTCAGACGATTGCTTAGTGCGTGCAGTTTTGAATCATGGGGGAGTGTTGAAGAGTTATTCAAAAGTTTACTGTGTAGTAAATTGGGAATTGATAGTTTGGTTGAACTAGTCTTTTGATTTCTATTAAGTAGTTTCCTTTATTTACTCAAATCAAGTTAGTTTTGCTAATAAAGTGTAGTAGTGGGTTATAGATCCTAGATATTAGATCTGATTTGTTTCTTTCAGCCAATATATATGGGGGCATATGTTGTTATCTATTCAACTCAAGCAATATTAAAAATAAAGTTGACATCTTTAAGTTTATTAACTGGACACTGGAAGTAAAAGAAGTATTGGAAAGATGGACATGCATCTGAATACAAAAGCATTATACTTTACAATGCTTAAAATGGATCAAGGAGAGCCAATGGAAACAATTCAAAAAGGAAATAACGAGCAACTAGAAACAATTCGAGAAGAAAATAGCTACTTCCTTGCTGGGAGCCAGATAGCTACTTCCTTGCTGGGAGCCAGAATTTATCATACTTGGCAGGCGAGGAACTGGAAGCATTTCAAAGGGACATATGTTACTACAGATATAGCAACAGAACAAATAAAGAAAGAAATTGTGGAGAGAATAGGAGGTAGGAAAAACTCTAGGAAAGCAAGCAAATGTAAATACATTATCCAATAGTGTTGTATTTTCTTATTTTGTGGCTTAGGGGAGTAGACATACTGCTGCTTCTCCTAAGTGCTCGATAGGTGTAAAGTTTGGTTTGTCCATGGTAATACATTCACAGTTTTACCAAAGAAAAAATATAATATTATTAGAAGTCTTTAAGGAATGAGTGATTAATGGTAAAGGTAAAATATGAAGAAAAAAAAAGTTTGTTATCTTTTAGGTTAGTATCGTGAACAAATAAAAGTAAAAATATATTTTACTATAATGAATAAATAAAAGTGAACTGAAATAGTAATTAGTAGTTTGGTAGGTGATTCTAAGACATGTCACAAGGTAATTTTCTTTTAACCATTGAGTGGGGGTGGAACACAACATTAACTTCTGTCACGGTTCACACGTGAAAAGCAAGTCGTAAAGTGCAACGCAACTCTTCCATACACTTTTCTGCTATTAGGAGCGGCTGAGGGACGTGTTGGTTCGGATATAGTTTTAATCGAAAACGGATAATAAAAAAAGTAAATTAGCTAATTTGGTTTATATTTAATACGGATAAAAAATAAATTAATCGGCAGATAATATTGGTAACCATATTATTTATGAATCTTGCATATGATTATTTTTAGAGAATTTTTAGTCTCCCTAACTTAAGTGACCCTCAATTTAAAACTTTATAAATATAAAAGTTAGACACATTAGTTATCCATTTTTTAAACAAATAGTATGATTTTTCACTCATATTTAAATAATTCATTATTAAACCTATTTTTTAATAAATAATATGAATAAATAATTATTTTTTAAAACCATTTTGTCATCATAAAAAGACAATGGAAGGACATAAGTCGCGACTATAAAGCTTAGTCAAACAATCAACTCTCAAAGATAAAACAGAGGCGGCTTTGGAAAAAGGAAGAATATTTAAGGTATTGAAAATGACGGGAAATTGATATTAACTGAAAACAATATCAATATTTTCTTCCACTATTATAATCAAACCTTGTTCAATAAATCTTTAAAACTTTCTAATATTATTTCAGCGCTACTTCTCTGAATGTCAAATTCACTATTCAAGAACATCCAGTCTATCCCCTTTCTTTCTCATTTTGAAGAAAGAATTATGTCATCTTCTTAAAATTTGTACTCCATTAGACACGATCCAGTTGCCAAGTTAGGCTGCTCAATGAATAGTATATCTGTCTTGATCCTTTTATTTACGACCAAAGTGTCAAGTTTGCACGTAGCTCAGTTATTTTACTGATAATCTGTGTCGCGATCAAACTCGTGGCACGTATTGTTCGTTTAGGCATGCACAAATTTGTCATTCTTGCTGTCATTATTACTACGCCATCCCGAACCTCAAAAGCGCGTGTATCATGTGAACTTGTATCATGCTTTATAAAACTTTTCACTTTTCTCTCCTATTTCAATATGGGATTCGCTAAAGATGACAAGTGCACCCCTTCTCCAGAAGCTTGCCAGCCTAGAAGCCTGTCAGTCTTGCTTAACTCCTCTCATCAGCCCGCTCTCCAACAAGAGCATGACATTCAACCCACGGGATTCAGCGTCTTTGATGAGGTTCGTCCCATCATCGTACTGAGGGAGATTCGACTCTAATACCATATTTGTCACGATTCAAATCCATGGCACGTATTACCCGTTTTGAGCCTAGGCTCGTACGGGTTTGTCCTCCGGGCTTACGCCACCCCGAGCCCCAAAAGCACGTGTACCATATGAACTTGTGTCATGCCTTATAAATCTTTTCTTTTTTCCTCTCTCATTTCGTGTGGAATTCATCTAAGATGGCATGTGCAATCCTTCTTTAAAAATTTATTAGTCTAGGTGCTTGACAGTCCTGCTTGATCCGTCCTCCGTCAAAGACATCACAATATGTTATGTATTCATATTAGCACAAATATAGATAAGTTTGGCGTTTGGCGTTGGCGTTTGTCTTGGGTCAGTATATATTGTCTTGCTATTCTTTCTCACGGGTCAATTTCAAGGAATTTTCCATGTGATATCAATTAGTACCAAAAGGCAAAAATTTATACAAGTAAAAAGGGACCATGTTGAAGGTCTAATGGCGGCAACAAGTGTGAATGATGTTACTAATCTTGCTAACCTCCGTGTGCGCTATTGACTTATACAATTCTTCTAAATATTCGACTTAATAAATCCAAGCTTAAAAATATACTAGTGATGGAATATGACCTGCACTCATGATTTCACTATGATATGCTTTAATTACACTCTTTCATAACAAATTGATTTTATCATCATATGGTTTTCTGTATCTTCCAATCAATCCGATCTCATTATAGCTTTAATGACCTCTCGTAATTTTGGGTGCTAACAGAATTTTAAGTCAATATATGGAGGGATTAGGTGCTTTTATTGAGGGAACAACACCATGAATCATATACATGTTAATTTTCTTAGAGTTTAAGTTTTATGTATTGACAGTATAAAAATTATGAAAAATGATAGTGTATAGTCGTGCTTAAAATAAATTCAAAATTATATTTCTTTTTGTCTATATAAATATATATATTAATTTTATATATTTTTTCAGCTACCAAATATAATAATTTTGGCCGCGAGTTAAAAGTGATCATTTGCCCAAAAAATTACTTACACGATAAAATAACTTAGAAGGTAATTGCCAGAACTCTAATTTATAGCATTAATTGGTAAAATATACTAACAAATAGCAAGTGACTTAAAATGTATGTATATAATAAATCATACATGCAACAAATGTATCAACATATGCGTCATTCCAAAAGCCTTTCTCATTATCATATGGGATTTCTTTGTCAAGTTTTTGAATTTCTTTTTTACCAATTACTACACACAGTTGTTGGATTGTGATATTGAGAAAAGACTTTTTATAGGCTCTTAGCATGTAAAGCAGAAAGTCTAGACTGTTTTGAGAGAATTGATTTTCTCGTATTTCTCACAAAAGTATATATAGAGTACACAGAGGTATCAAATCCTACCAACTATAGGACTGTACAATAATGAAAGAAATCAAATCCTACCAACTATAGAACTGTACAATAATGAAAGAATATTCTACCAATAATAAAAAGATACACATAATATATTCTAATACGCCCCCTCAAGATGGAGGGCCGGAGGACACGCCAATCTTGGACATCAGCAGAAGAAGCCGAGGAGGAGATAAGTGCTTGGTGAGAGCATCAGCAAGCTGATCAGCAGCGGATACGTTAGCAACACGAAGAGACCCATTCTGAACCAATTGACGAACAAAGTGATAATCAATGGAGATGTGTTTTATGCGCGAATGAAACACAGGATTGGCACAGAGGTAAGTGGCGCCAATGTTGTCACTGTAAATGACAGGAGCAGCCGGAAGAGGGACTGAAGCTCGCGCAGCAGTGATGAAGCCAACGGACTTCAGCGGCAGCAGAAGCAATGGCACGATATTCGGCCTCAGTAGAAGATCATGCAACGGAACGCTGCTTTTTGGAGCTCCAGGAAATAGGATTAGGCCCCAGAAAGACAACATAGGCACCAGTTGAGGAGCGGTCATCACAGTTTTCACCCCAATCAGCATCAGAGAAACAGTGCAGTGGCATAGCAGATGAAGGACGCAGCCAGACTCCGAAGTCACGCTTCCCATTCAGATACCGGAAGAGACGCTTAACTGCACCCCAATGAGTGACAGTAGGAGCGTGCATGAACTGTGAGAGTTTATTCACAGCAAAGGAGATATCAGGACGAGTGAAGGAGAGATACTGGAGGCCCCCAAGGGCCTGTCGATAGGCGGATGCGTCGGCAGGAGCCGAGCCGTCGGCCAGATAAAGGCGGGTGAACGCCGCTGTTGGCGTCTGAACAGGGTTGGATTCCAGCATATTATGACGAGTCAAAAGATCAACAACATACTTACGCTGAGAAAGAAAACACCCCTTGGAGCTGCGCAGAACCTCAACACCAAGAAAGTAGCTTAGATCACCCATGTCTTTAAGAGAAAACTTAGTCCCAAGAGAGTCAATCACACGGTTCAAGAAGGCAGAGTGATTACCAGTCAATATGAGATCATCAACATATACCAAAAAATAGGCTGTAATACCAGAATGCTGAAAGACGAAGAGCGAAGTGTCAGAGGTAGTGTTGACGAAACCCATGGCCAAAAGGCAATGGCAGAGCTCACTGTACCATGCCCGGGGTACCTGTTTGAGACCATAAATAGCTTTTTGTAACTTACAGACATAAGATGGATAGGCTTTGTCAACAAAACCCGGTGCTTGTGCCATATAGACATCCCCTGTAAGCCTCCCGTGGAGAAAGGCATTGTTCACGTCCATTTGACGAAGAGGCCAGCCCTTGGATACAGCTAGACTGAGAACCAAAGCACAGTTGCCGGCTTATAACCGGACTGAAAGTCTCCTGGAAGTCGACACCTGGTCGATGATGAAACCCTTTCGCAACAAGTCGGGCTTTGAACTTATCTACATTACCGTGAGACTTTCGTTTGATACGATAAACCCACTTGCAGCCCACAACATTCTGTGAAGAATCAGGTGGAACAAGATCCCAGGTGTCATTTCGTAGCAGAGCATCAAACTCAGCAGCGCGACAGCGCTCATCAGACATAGCACTAGACAAAGTCTGAGGTTCTGTAACAGCTGGAGAGGATACAGCAGACATACCAAACTTCTTGTTGGGCGTAAAGATGTTATTTTTGCTGCGAGTTTTCATGTGATGACCACCCTGAGAGGATGAAGGTGGCGGCATAGTGGGTGTAGCGGCTGCGGGGGCCGCTGGCGGTGCCGTAGAAGGCGCTGGTGGCACGGGCGTTGGCGCTGGCAGTGCGTATGCTGAAGGATCGCTAGTGGGAGCGGCGGCAGGTACTGGCGGAGGCAGCGGAAGGACTTCTAGGGTGACCGAAATGGGTACGGGTGGAGACTCGGGTTTAGAAAATTGGGAGAACGGGAAGATATCTTCGTGGAAGGTGACATGACGTGAGACGAAGATCTTAGACGTTGAGGGATCAAAGCATAGATATGCGCTTTGAGTAGATGAGTAGCCGAAGAGGACACAGGCACGAGATCTGGGTTCCATTTTGTGTGAGGTGTAGGGCCGAAGCCAAGGGAAGCATTGACAGCTGAAGACACGCAGTTTGGCAAGGTTGGGGCGCCTATGGAAGAGAGACTCAAAGGAGGAGAGCATCGAGAGATTTGTCTTGGGAAGACGATTAATGAGATAGACTGTTGTGGCGAAGGCATAAGGCCAGTAAATGAGAGGGACAAAGGCATAATGAAGGAGAGTGAGACCAGTATCAACAATATGACGATGACGGCATTCAGCATAGCCATTGTGTTTAGGTGTATGAGGAGGTGAAGTGAGATGTGAGATGCCATGGGAGGCAAGAAAAGAGCGTAAAGCTAGGAATTCACCCCCATTATCAGTATATAGAGTAATGATTTTAGTAGAGAAGTATTTTTCGACAATGGACTTAAAAGTGGGAAAGATTTGTAAGACATCAGATTTATGGCGTAAAGGGAAAAAACCAAACGTACTAGAAAAATGATCAACAAAAAAGACATAATATTTAAATCCTTCATTAGAAATAATTGGAGAGGTCCATACATCAGAAAAAATAAGCTCCAGCGGAGCAGTAGAAGATAAACTTGACTCAGAGAAAGGTAACTTATGACACTTATGAAGCTTGTAAGAGACACAAGCAAAATCAGACACACTACTGGACGCTATACTGCTAGAAGACACTAAATGACGTAGGATTTTAGCTGACGGATGAACAAACCGAGAATGCCACAATGACGCAGGGAGCTTTTGTGCCGTGAGGGCGGACGTGAGACGGGGAGCCGCCGGACAGTAGTAGGCATCGTTCCTATGTGGGCCGCTGACGAGTGTTGCCCACGTGCGGTGATCCTTCACCTGAAAATCAGTATCAGAAAAAACAACATTAACATTATTCCTATGTGGGCCGCTGACGAGTGTTGCCCACATGCGGCGATCCTTCACCTGAAAATCAGTATCAGAAAAAATAACATTAACATTATTGTGACGGCATAATTGAGCAACAAAGATCAAATTTTTACGAATATGTGGAACACAGAGAGCCCTAGGCAATAAAAGAGATGAATAACTGAAAAGTTGGCCAGTTTATGTAATTTTTAAACCTTCACCGTTACCAATAACCACATCATCGAAACCAGTGTAAGGACTGTGAAGAGACATGTTGGCAAGATCATTTGTTATGTGATGAGTGGCACCAGAGTCCAGGATCCAATCAGATGGAGAGTGATGGGCTGTGTGAGCAGCCGGATAAGATGATGCAGTGTATGCTGGTCGCGGCAGTGGTCCACCGTAAGGGGGCTGATTTGCACCGGAAATAGGATAGGACGGACAGCGGCACGCGGAGTGGCCAAATTTACTACAGAGTTGGCACTTCCCATTGTACCCGCGAGATTGGCCGTTGCTGGAGTAACCACCACGGCCGGAGGATAAACCACGGCTGCCATGGCCGCGCCCGCGGCCACCGAAGCGGTTACGGCCGGACTGCTGTCCCGCGACGAAGGCAGCCGACGGAGCTAAATCAGATGCGACGGAGGTGGCCGATGCACGGGCAGTAATCTGAGCCTCCATGCTTAACAACTTGTCATGTAATTTAGCAAAAGAAATTGGAGATTCACGGGCTTGGATAGCATGAGAGAGCTCCATATACGGATCATCAAGACCATTTAGAACCTTAATGACAAGATCCTCAGAATCAACAGTAATACCCAGGAGAAATAATTCATCCACAATCACGCGAATACCGTGCATAAAATCAGTAACAGATTTAGAACCTTTTACCGGATTATGGAGTTGCTGTTTGAGAGCCATAATACGACCATGAGAAGCAGTGCCGTATGTGCGCGCGAGGATGTCCCAGGCCTCTTTCGAGGTTTCCGCAGCTGCAATAAATGATATGATCGTCAGTGTGATCGACGAGATGATGGCATTGAGAACAAGATTGTCCTGGCGAATCTAGTAAGGATATGCTGGATTGGGGGAAGTTACCTCCTTGTTGACGATAGTGGCTGGTGGGCACGGCTTCGATCTGTCCAAGAAGCCGAGGAGGTCGTAACCCGTATGAAGGGTTCGGAATTGGAATTTCCACGCCAGGTAATTAGTGGAATCCAATTTAAGTGGGATCTGAGCCGATGCATTGATGGCAATCGGCTGGAGAAGATCGTTGGATGTCGTAGTGGCCATGAAGCGCGAGGCAGAGGAGGCGCTGATCGACGTCGAGAGAGAGAGGGCTGCCGGTTAGTGCAGTGGTGGCGCTGCAAGACGCCGGCGAGAGGCAGTGGACCGAGAAGGTAGCCGGCGGCGGGCTGCCGATTTGTGCAGTAGCGGCGGCAGCGCGGGTAGGGAAAAATTAGGGTTTCTTTGGCGATAAGCCACTGGCGTATGATACTATGTAGAGAGTTTTGGGAGAATTGATTTTCTCGTATTTCTCACAAAAGTATATATAGAGTACAGAGAGGTATCAAATCCTACCAACTATAGGACTGTACAATAATAAAAGAATATTCTACCAAAAATAAAAAAATACACATAATATATTCGAATAGAAAGAACCAAGAAAAATGTAGCACCCGCCCACCAAAAAGAAGGTTCACATGAACTCTCTAGCACTGCCACCAAGAAGGACCCAAGATTTTGTTCGACAGACAATTAAGTAGACCAATGACTTTTAAAAAGGGAACAAGCTGTTTTCATTAGGACATGAATTGATGATGATGCTATTTAGCATGACTTTCCTTCTAATTAAGCCCTTTCATGTGTGAAATCTTATAAATAGAGTCTTGAAAGGTTAGTGTGCATGTATATTTTATTTCTCACTTGGGACGGTAGAGAGATTTTTCCCGATAATTCTTCGGCTCAAAAAAAATGAAAGAAGCAGGGGCAACAAACACTTACAACAACAAAATACTAAGAAAATCGAATCGAAAGATTAAGAATATAACTGACAGTCATATCAATCTAAGAACACGAAAAAATCAAACTAACACTAAGGCTACTGGCGAGTAGGAGAAAGAAAAAAGCGATCGACTACCTACTAACATACTATCATAATTCTTAACCTTCGTACCCACGTAATTATCGATCCAATTATGACACTTCCAAAAAGTCTCTGCATACAATATATGTAGGTTCAGCTTCCTTGATCCCTCAATGTAATAGAATATTTCAAAAAGAAAATGTGGAAACTTAAAAAATAAAATAGAAAGAAAGAAAAAGTGAAACCTTAGAAGAGAAGGCACGCAATTGAAAATTGGCAGCGTAGGCCATCTTATCGAGCTGATTCTGCTAAAGGCTGGCCTACTTAGAACGGCCCCATAGGAAATTGGAGGACAGGACTCTAGGTGACCAACGGGTGGGCCGGGCCGGGTCCGGGTCCAAATTTTATGACCCGTCCGGGTCCGGGCCGGTCCGGTCCGGGTTCAATTGGGGGCGGGTTGCAATTGGGCTGGGTTGATCCGGGCCGGGCCGGATTTATTTATTTATTTATTTTTTTGAGTTACGTATAGTATAAATATTAAGTTATATTAATACTTTGTAATAATTGAATGAACACAACAAAAAATGGGGAAAAAATTGCACTTATTGCAAGTGCTACTTTATTTCTTAAATTCAAAATTTCAAACTGAAAAACTAAAATGTATCATAATTAGTTTACAATTTACATCAAATGGCTTGCATTGCAATAGCAAGTTCTTCCATATTAATATGAACCTCTGGACCTTCTTCTGGAGTGTTAAATTCGGATGGGTTTCCGTGCGTTAATATATCTCCAAGTTCTTCGTCTTCCGGGCTATCAAGATCTTCCTTTCCTTGATTTCTTCGTTCAGATCTTATCCAATCTCTTAGACACACTAAGACTTCCAAAGCATTGCTTCCCAATGAGTGCCGCGTGTCTCCAAGTTGTTGTCTTGCTTGGCTAAATGCACTCTCGGATGCAACAGTGGAAATTGGGACATTCAGGACATCCCGCGCCATAGCGTAAAGAACGGGAAATTGCTTTGAATTTTCCTGCCACCAGCCTAACGGTGAAAATTCCTTGGTGCGAGGCTCCTTTTGCTTCTGCAAGTAAAATTGCAGTTCATCTATATTCCTACTACTACTTTGAGTGTTAGAAAAAGTTGAAAAAATATTAAAACTATCAAAGCCTTCATCATCATCTCCGACTACATTAGAAGTGCTACATTGCATAGTGGGATTTGCAGCAGTTGAAGCACGAGCATTATCACATTGAGTTGCATAATAAGTATATAGATATTGTAAATGTTCATTTAGTTGGTTCATAGATTCATACAAATTTGGGCTTTCAGTGGGCCCAATCTCCATATAATTGTATAAAGCATTCATTAATTGTTGACAATCAGACATTTTAATTGAAGGATTTAAAACTGCACCAATTAAGTAAACAGGAGGAATTGGAAAGAAATAGTTTTTAAATTTTGCTTGCATACTTGCAACAGCATCCGTATATCTATCTTTCTTCTTAAATTCAAATAGTAGCAAAGAAATTTCAGTTATATGTACTAAAGCCACAGTAATAGTTGGGTAATATGCCCCAGAAAACACAACAGTAGCAGTATAAAATTTATGTAAAAATTTAATCACATCACTAATGACCTCCCAGGTATCACCGGTTAACATACGCCTAGGATCAGTACAATGTGCATTAGCAACTTCTGTTATTGGAAATCTATATTTGTAGCAACATTTTAAAAATATATACGTATAATTCCATCTAGTAACTACTTCGTCGGGCATGAATCTAGGTGTAAGGTTATATTGCATACACTTGTTCTTAAATTCTCTTATTCTAGATTGTCTATTATTTCCCTGAATTACTCCAACAGCTCTTCTAACTAGAGTAATCTCAGTTGAAAATAAATCGAGCCCACTTTTAACAATTAAATTGTAAACATGACATGCACATCTAACATGAAAAATATCATCAAGAGGTGGATGTAAATTCAATTTTAAAATTGAAACTGCAGCATTGTTGTTTGAAGCATTATCAAAAGACATACACAAAACTTTTTGGTTTAGATTATAAAATTCGACAACTTCAACAATTGTACTACTAATAAATGTTGCAGTATGACTCTGATCTTCATCATATTTAAAAGCAATAATACGTTTTTTGCATACAAGTATTGTCATCTATCCAATGACATGTAATTGTTAAATAATCATTTCCATTTACAGCATGGCCAATATCAGAAGTTAGACATACTCTAGAAGGAACATCTTGCAAATTAGGCGATGATTCAGAAACATGTGTTATTGGTTCATTATTACTATTACTACCAGAAGCTATAGGACTTTTTTTACTACTTCCACTACCACTTCCATTCCTACCAGTAACTTTTCTACACGCTCTTTTAGCAGCATTCAACATATTGGAAAATTTAATATATAAGCTAAAATCAAATATGCAATTAAAATATTAAATAAGAGAAAGAGTTGGAGAGAGTGCACCGAATTCGACAATAAATTGAGCACTTGAACAGTTGAACTTCAAGAATGTTGAACACTTGAACTTCAAGAATCAAGCTTCGAATGCCGATTTCCAAATAAGAAATTACGATAAATTAAATTCGGGAAAATAAAGACAATAAAATTATGAAAGTAGAATATGAATTCTTGAAAATTGAAGAGAAGAGAGTGATTGATATTTGCTAATTTGAGAATTGAGAGAGAGATAGATAATTTTGAGTGAGGAAATGAAGAAGAGGGGAGGGTATTTATAGATTTTTAGAAGGGTTATTAATGTAATTTAATAAAAACAAAAAAAAAACAAAAAAGGGCCAAAAATGCAAAAACACCCGTTGGCCAACGGTTCTGGACCGTTGCCAACGGGCAAGTGGGCCCCAGCAGTTAAAAAAAATTTTTTTTTTTTAAAAAAAAAAAATTTTACCGTTATAACCGGTCCGGGCCGGTCCGGGTTGGCCGGTTCGCCCGGTATTTCTCTTCCCGGGCCGGTCCGGTCCGGGTTAATTGCCCGGTAAGGCCTTACGTCCCAACCCCCTTCCCCTCCCCTAACCCAGCCCGGCCCCCCCGCGCTAAACCGGTCCGGTCCGGGCCGGTTTTGACCGTGCCGGTCCGTGCCGGTCCCGGGTCAACCCGGCCCGGTTGACACCCATAGTCACAGGACCAATGTGTTCGTACGTTTAAGCTACAAATATACGAGGACAGTCGTTCATTGGCTGCATTTACCTAACTTTGTACTTAAAATTTTTGGCTGCTGAATTAATTATGGATTAGGTGAAAGTCATAAGCTTACGCAAAGGATCTCATAGTGGATTTTGGTGAGTAGACACTTCCATATCCCATTGCTTTAGATTCTGGAGTTAAAAGTTCTTTTTTTTTGGAAATAAAAAACAAAACTAGTAAAAATTAGGATTTTGATTTTAGCTAAATTTAGTTCCTCTTTTTCTTCTCTAAGTTTTTGGTTGATTTTCTCTTTAGTCCCTTTCTAAATTATTCAACATTTATTTTGTTCACAATAAATTTTACCGTAAAGGGTTAAAATTGCTCTCAACCTATCGACTCCGGAATAAAATTGTCCTCCGTTAACCTTTTGCAAAGAAAACGACCCCACCGTTAAATTTGTGGCATACTTCTGCCCCCAAAATCTAACAGATGCTTGTATTTAACTTTTAATTATTTTTAATAACACGTGTCACGTAACGATTGGCCATTAAATAAACTTGACCCAAAATCAATTCTCACCCAAGTTCCGACCCAACCCGACCGACCCCACCCAAAAAGGTTAACGGAAGGCAATTTTGTTCCGGAGTTAATACGTTGAGGAGGGCAGTTTTGACCCTTTTTTCGTTCTTTATATGTGCCACTTTGCTAGTAACAGGCTTGAAGTGTAATGAGATTTCCCGCTTTCCAACAAATGTAAAGAGCTTGATATATAACATATATTCATTTTCAGTTAAAGTGGATTGGTCATTCCTATCCAATGGCGGGCTGGTTTTTCATGGCTTGGTTATGGGGGACGGGCTGGACGCCTGGTTCGTGATGGAGGGGTGCTGTTTGGTTGTGAAGTTTTCCGGCGATGTGAAGGTGACGGGCTGGACGGGGAAGATGAAGCAACGGGGTAGCCATGGGAGGTCGTTTGGTGGTTTAGGGTTAGAGAGGGTGTGTTGTGAGGAAGATGAAGAGAGGGTTTGATGTTTTTGGGTCGGGTCGGTCGGGATGCTTGTATTTAATTTTTAATTTTTTTTAATTTCACGTGTCACGTTGTGATTGGCAATTAAATAAATTGACCCAAAATCAATTCTCACACAAGTTCTGACCCAACCTGACCCAACCCGACCGACCTGACCCAAAAAGGTAAACGGAGGGCAATTTTGTTCCGGAATCAATACGTTGAGGGCAGTTTTGACCCTTTTTTCGTTCTTTTTATGTCCCAATTTTTAACCTTTTTTGGGTCGGGTCGGGTCGGGTTGGGTTGGAACTTGGGTGAAAATTGATTTTGGGTCAAGTTTATTTAATGGTCAATTGTTACGTGACACGTGGCATTAAAAATAATTAAAAATTAAATATAAGCATCTGTTAAATTTTGGGGGTCGAAATATGCCACAAATTTAATGGTGGGGACATTTTCTTTGCAAAAGATTGAGGGCAATGAAATATATATTACACTGGTTTACGAAAATATCCCCTTTCTAGACTATTGTTTAGATTTCGTTTGGACTTTAAAAAGTTGTGCAACGTAGCCCTTAGAGTTACTCTTTGCTGACAATATTATACTCAGCGTCTAATATTTGCTCATATAATTTTTAGTCTGCTCGCAAAATATTAAAATGTGGTCTAACATTTTGAATTATTTATAAAATATTAGACCGTGACGTTTTCCCTGATTTTGAGTTTGCTCAGAAAAGATCTTTATAAAAGGTTTATTAACCGGAAGAAATAGTCAATTACTCAAATGATCACTTAACTTTTCCAAATTATCTCCTAAAGTCATTTTACTTTTGTTTGTAATAACAAAGTCACTAAACTATGCCTATTGCACTCAGAAGGTCACCCAATTAGATTTTACAAATTTTGGATTGTCAAATACCTATTTTACCCTCTAAATTATAAATATTTATCTTCTTTTTATTTTTAAACTTTTTAATATTATGATTTTCCCTGTTTAATTTATATTATGGACTTACCTACAGAATAAATAAATATTACTTATAAATTAAAAAAATAAAAAATATTTAAGCATATATATTGTTGGAATAACAAAATAATGAGCATAGTAAAAAAATCAGTTAGAATAATTTGTTAGTAAAATTTTAATATTAATAATTAAAAATTTATTTACACAATTCAAAATAAAAGAAAATAAAGATTGTAAAACATGTATTCCATGGACATACTATAAAAATAATTATTTCAATAAAAGTATTTCTGTAATATACCTTATATTTCTTGAAAATTATGCACAATTATATTATATATATTCCATGCACGACTTAACATAGCATATTTTACCCTATACAGATAGTTCCCTGTTTTCCGGTAACATAACTTTGTGTCGCCGGAAAGTTGGTAGAAACATAATAATATATTCTAGCATAATTTTCAAGGATATATAATTTATAATTTAAAAATACCTTTATTTAAACAATTATTTTTATATTACGTGCATGGAATACATATTTTATAATCTTTGTTTCTTTCAATCTGAATTGTGTAAATAAATTTTTGAATTTTATTGTTAATACTAAAATTATTATTACTAAGAAATTATTCTAATTAATTTTTTTACTATGCTCATTATTTTTTATTCGAGCATTATATATGCTTAAATAATTTTTATTTTTAAATTTATAAATAAATTTATTTATTTTATTGGTAAATTCATAATATAAATTAAAAAGGGGAATCATAATATTAAAAAGTTTTAAAATTGAAAAAACGATAATTTTTATAATGTAGAGGGTAAAATATGCATTTGACAATTTAAAATTTGAAAAATCTAGTTGAGTGTCCTTCTAAGTACAATAGATATAATTTAATGACTTTATTATGATAAATAAAAGTATTTTTAAAAAATAATTTAAAATAATTAAATGACGATCTGAATAATGAATTCCTGGAAGAAAATAAAAGGCGAGCCAATTACTAAATAACTGATACAAGAAAGAACAACTGATGAAAATCTCACGCGTATAACTTATTATTGTTGTGTGGTACTTATTGTTGGAAAAGTGGACATCTGACATGGTGAGAAAAGTGAACAAGCGGACATTATTAAACCTAATACGGGCTAGTTATTTTCAATTAAAAAATATTCAACATTTACAAAATTATCGAGAATAGTTACTATTTTACAAAAATACGAAAAGTTCTAATATAATATCCGTAATTATAGAGTTTTTGTGTATAAAGTTCTAACATATTATGTTGAAACTCCAGCACATTATGCTAGAAGTTTATATAAAAAAAATTCAACTCAAGCATAATATTCTGGAATATTTTTGAATTTTTAAAGGTATTTTTTTTCAAATTTTATATCTATACGAAAAAGTAACTATATTTCGATAATTTTTGAAATTGTGACTAAGACAAATAGAGAGAGAAATTTATTATTCAACGTCAAATTTATGTAAGTAATAAACTGAAATCTCCTCTATTTATAGAAGAAAGGAAGCTATTGTGTTAGCTGCTACTGTAAGCTGTTTGTAAGTTGCTTGTAAGCTGCTTTGTAAGCTTCTTGTAAGTTGTTTGTAAGCTGCTACTGTACCAGATGAAGATAATCTTCTGCCAGGGATAATATTTATCCATAACGAAGTACCAAAATGATATGCTTCTTCAGGAAGCTTATTTCCAATAGAGTACTAAATGAATATCCATAATATTTATAATACACCCCCTTGGATGTTCATTACAATATAATGTGCCTCATTAAAACTTTACTAGGAAAAATCCCGTGGGAAAAAAATTCTAGTGAAGGAAAAAAATACACATATTTAGTGATATACATTGCTAGGTGCCTCATTAAAAACTTTTTAAGGAAAAACCCGTGGGAAAAAATCTTAGTAAGGAAAGAAGTAGTGCATCGCGTATTTTACTTCCCCTGATGAAAACCTTGTTTCAAATATTTGAAATTCCAATCTTGTATACCATCTTCTCAAAAAGTTTAATTTGTAGGGAATATTATCCACCACTATTTCATATCGATTCTAATTAATCTCATCAAACCAAGAAGCTGCTACAAGTCATTTCATTGAGTTCCTTGCAACCTGCCTGCATCAGCTGCTTGTAGAAAACTTCAATGGAGTACTAAATGGATAATATTCTTTAGGAAGATTATCTATAGCGGAGTAATAAATGAACATCCAATATAATATTTTCAAAACACTCCCACTTAGATGTTTATTATTATGTACCTCGTTAAAAAGAGTACACTAATAATACACATTGCAAGCTGCCTCATTAAAAACCTTACCAGGAAAAATCCGGTGAAAAAAAATCTGAGCAAGAAAAAAGAGTACAATGCAAAGACTTGGATATCTCAGGACCAAGGAGTTCATCATCCTCTTTTGGAGGTAAGAACGGATCATTAATCCTTGTAGGAGAAGAATTATCTCTTGCTAGTAAATTAATAGAAAACGCTATGTCAGGCCTTGTAGCATTAGCAAGATACATTAGTGCACCAATAGCATTGAGATAAGGTACTTCGGGCCCAAGGAGTTCCTCATCATCTTCTGGAGGTCGGAACAAATCCTTACCCAGTTCATGTAACGACCCGACCGATCGTTTAAGAATTAACGTCCTGATCCCCTATTAACTACATCACCCGTATTTGTTTCTGCTATTGTGAGTTGCCGGGAAATATTTATTCGAAATTTCGGAGAGTTTTGGGACACTTAGTCCCTAAATAAGAGTTTAAGTTTTAGAATTTGGATCATAGTCCGATCTGTATGACGACGGGCTCCGAATGAAATTCTATTGGTTTCGTCAGCTCTGTTGGGTGATTTCGGGCTTGGGGGGTAATTTGGACGAGGTTTGATAGACTTTTTATCGAAAGCGAAAATTTGAAGTTTTAGAGATCCTTAGGCTTGGATTGGAGAGTGATTTGTGGTTTTAGCGTTTCTTGATGTGATTCGAAGATTGGAATAGTTTGTATAATGTTTTAGGATTGGTTGGTAGGTTTGGTTGAGGTCTTGGGGGGCCTCGAGTGAGTTTCGGGTGCTTAACGGAAGTTAAATTGGATTTAAAAAAAATTGGAGGTTAGCGGAACCTGTCATAACCGCAATGCGTGAATGGAACCGCAAATGTGGCTCCGCAGAAGTGGCTGAGAGACCACAGAAACGAGATTGGCCAGGCTCTAAAAAATCGCAGGTGCGAGATGGCGAATGCACGTGCGAGATCGCAAGTGCAATAAAAGAGCCGCATGTGCAAAAGTTGATGTTTAATGAAATGTCGCATATACGACTTGTGTTTGGCATAAGTGGGACCATAGGTGCGGTCCCAGAGCCGCATATGTGGTTCCACTTATTCAGAACATAAAGTTCAAATCGAGGGCTTTTGGTTCAAATCATAAAATTGAATTAGTAGCTCGGTAGAGACGAATTTTTGAAAGATTTTTGGAGGGATTTTGCCGGTAATGATTCTTAGATTTTGCTTATAACCTATTAACCTAAACGTGAATTCATCACCTAATTTTAGATTTGGGTCTAGAAATTGGGGAAAAGTTTGGAAAAGTTGTCAGGCCTAAGTTTCGAGTTTTAATTAGGGATTTGACATCGAATTTGAATAATTTTGATATGTATGCACTCGTGACAGTGTGAGGATTCTAAATTTGTAAATGTTACCCGATTTCGAGATGTGGACCCGAGGGGTATTTTGGTTATTTTTTCTAATTTCTTGTATTAGCTTAGAGTTAATTAGTTGAATTAGTTACTTGGAGTATTATTTGTAATATGCAATTGATTTGAATAGATTTGGGCCGTGTATTTGTGGCAAGGGTGTGGTTTCGGGTTAATTTAAAGCCGGTTCAAGGTAAGTGGCTTGCCTAGCCTTATGCGGGGGAAATCCCCTTAGGATTTGGTACTGTTGATATTTGAAATATCTTTTACATGAGGTGACGAGTGTGTACTTGTGCTAATTGTTGAAAATCCTGTTTTCTTTAAGTAGCTATAACTGTGTTTCCTCTCATGTTCATACTACTTGCAGTTTAAACCTGCAGTTAGCTTATGAAAACGTGTCCAATTGACTTAATTGCATTACTTGCTCAAACTGTCTTATTTGGATTATGTGCAGCATGCTAGGTTAGAAATACATGTTTTACCTTGGTATGAAATTTGAATTGAATTGAGTATTCTTCGTGTTGCTTCTTTTTGTTTATTTTGGGACTACGGAACGATACCCAGGATATCCCCCTGCATGTTTACTTTGAAACTACGAATTTGTATTCCGGTAGATCCCCTTGCACTTTTATATTAGAACTACGGTATTACACCTGGTAGAATCCCCTAGTACTGGATATTTACATTTAGGACTACATATCAGGATTCTGGTTGATCCCCCTACACTATGAATTGGAGTACGGGATGGTATCCCGAGAGATCCACTAGATATATATATTTGGGACTACAAGACGGTGTCCTGGGAGATCCCCGGTTGTTATCTCTATGTTGAGCCATATTTTTTCCGTGATTACTTCTGTCTGTGTTATAGTTGATGTTATTCTTATTATCACGTGTTTCTTCATATTGTTAACATTTAATTATATTGTCATATCCTATATTATTTTACCTTATTTTTCAGCTATAATCAGTAGGTCCCTGACCTTCCTCATCACTACTCGACTAAGGTTAGGCTTGGCACTTATTGAGAACCGTTGTGGTGAACTCATGCTTTTTCTGTGCATGTTTTTTATATGCAGATCCAGTTACTTCGACTCAGCTCCACTACCCTTGAGGCAAGGCGATTCTCTATGGACTTCGAGGTATATCTGTCGCGTCCGCAAACTGGGAAGTCCCTTTCCATTTTCACTTATAGTATTAGCCCTTCTGTATTTGCTTTTGTTTAGACATTTTGGAGTTAGAGGGAAACAATGTAAGTACCGCTGGCTTCTAAGAGAAGAGTATCTTTGGAATCCCGTTCATTACATTATGCAAAATCCGAGTCATGCAAAAGAAGGAAAGGGATAGCCTCACATACCTTGTATATACTGCCCCAATCTCAAGCTATGCAATTGTCACAACTCCTTAGTGCACAATAAGAGAGACGATACTATCGTTATCATTTAAGCGTCATAACTATTATGTACCGACCACCACCTATTTTATGATGAAACAGACATCACCTCCCCTATTTATATGACTTCCCACAAGTGAAAAAATAACCAAATAGTCCAAACAACATCAATGTTAATCATATTGGACCTCCCAAAACAGTCCACCAACCGATAACATTACTACCAAGCCTTTCGATATATATTTCATAAGTTCTAGCTTCAATGACTAAGCCGCAACTTCTATAACCTTAAATACATATAGATTAAGAGGTTTCATACCTTTATAGAGAAATTACACCTCTAAATTGACCTTAATTCTCCACGAAATATCCCTCCAATACTGCCACAACAACAAGGAAACGAAACTAGCAATCGATTAGTGTTTTTCGGAACTAGAATCACTTTAGAAGGATTGAAATCACCTAGGGTTGATATTATTAACTTGAGGGAGTATTTACAGAACATAAACCATATAAAACAACCTCCCACACGAGCTGGAACAACACAAAATGAGCAACAACAAGAAGAACAAGAGACTTACCAGCGCCACGGGATTTCCGACACTTGATTTGTGTTGTTTGCCCTTTGTTTGGGTCTTGAATCTTGAGAGAACCTTGAGAATGTGTTCCTAGGGTTATAAAGTCTGATAATGGTGAAAGTAAATGACTTAAAACGGGTTGGAGGCGTCCTATATAGATACAAATGTCTTAAACCGCCTAAGTGGGCCCCATAGAGAGGTGCATTGCGCAGTCTCGCGAAACCGCGAATATCTCTCTACTCCGAGATCGTATCGACAAACGGTTTAATGAGTTAGAAACTAGACTCATAGATCTTAAATTTGGTGGTTAGATCACTCCATAATTCTAAGTAAATTTGGAGAAAATATTAGTAGCATTTGACCTAATGATTAACTAATAATATGAACTTAATTTGCGACAACTTTTGTCTCATAACTCGTTTGACTTCAAGACTTATGATACAGATATTATATAATTCAAATACCTTAAAACACTACCACTTGAGTGTATTAATAACCTCTACGTTTACCCAAAAATACGGCTGACAACATCCTTGATTCGTTTAATTTCTAATACTTGTTAACCACCCTTATACACATTTGTATCATTTAAGACCAATAGGATTAACTTCTTATCATCATAAAGATAATCCTTTCATGGATTTGTCGACTACCTTATGGAATGAATGAACATACGTGAATATGGGTTGTAACATATTATCCACTAAATGTGAAAATGCTTATTTGTGCTAAAACTAGTCGATCACCGGTGCGATCGATGGTTCCGTGTCTTTCCCCCTCTAGTTGTCTGCTTGAGGGTCCTAGTCTTGACCTCTATATCAACCTTAATAAGATTAACTGTATATGCATCATTGTCAAACCTAGTCGGGTTAATATGTTGTCCACATAATAACACTTTAAGACAAGCCTAACCCAAAAGTCCATCGGATTTTCCATAATCCCAACGGACGCAACCATGATTGTGTGCATTAATTGCAGAGAAGTAAGTGCCAATTTGCTAATCATTGTTGTATAAATAGACAAACCTGGAGGGGGAAAGGGCCTAACTATATTATGTTCTGCAGAAAATGAGGCACAAAATTCCCAGGTTCGGCATGGTCGATAACATACTGTCATTATTGCTAGATTGGTGGAGAGATCTTCCCTCAAGTGACAAAAATCATGTGAAAAAGGCCTTAGGAAATTTTCCTTTTTTGTGGCCAAAATGCTAATGTAAAAGATCGAGGGGCAGACATATACCATTAACCCTATGATCATCACAGATATGTACCGGGCCTTGGAGGGATGTTAGAAAAGGTTCAGATACTTCAAGGGTTATGAGTTGCTGCTGTAGGTTTGGTTGTTAGAGAATCTCCAAAAAGGTCAATCCGTTAGGAGTTTCCACGGAGGCTGTGGAATGATCACATAGCCTTTCATCATCCCAAGAAAATGACCTATATCACAGACATGTTTGCTCAACCAAAGGATCCTGTAAGATGGGTACAACTTCAAAAATTTAACCAAGGATCAGGTTTAATGGATGTTCGAGTGGTTCCCTATCGACGAGTTCATCATTATATCTAGGGATATTTCACACTTGGTATTGATTGGGCTCAGGGGAATATACCCTTATGCCCCTCAGAGTTATGAGACAGACAGGCAGGCAGGAGGTAGGTCATACCGCGAGTTGCTAAAATGAGTCACTTCATAGCTGATTTCCAAGGTGACGTCATTCCATACAAAATGAAGCAAAACACATGTGGCACTTGAAGATTATTGTGGAAAAGGATACGATCGAGTCGGATTGATATCATGCTGGTCATACGTACTTCTACTCCTCATGGTTTGATGATAACATATTAGGAATATTCGAGCCAAGGGTTGGTCTAGGAAATTGGGTCATAGACGAAGTTTCCGAAGCACAAGTGAAGTATAAAAAATTGCACAAAAGAGTTGCGAGTCTGAAGCCGAACATATGGAGCAACATAAGGCCGACATGAAAATGATCAATAAATGGAAATAGAGGGCTGTTAAATCCAGTCAAAGGATGGAATATATGGAGTAAATTCTGATGGAACTGGAAGGAAGAATGAGGAAGAGTGTCATCGATTGCCAGAAGCTGAGGGAAACGGATAAGGACATTTGGCAAGGGTATTCATACTCTAACCTGCACGAACAGGGGGAGCTGATTGACTAGAGAATCCAGCATGAAGAAGGTCTTTCTGGGACCAAGTAGATTAGGTTTACTTGCTTATCAAATGTAGTAAGGACAGGTGCCATTATTGACTTATCTGAGGAAGAGAGTCATTGATTGCCAGAAGCTGAGGGAAACGGATAACGAAATTTGACAAGGGTATTCATACTCTAACCTGCACGAACAGGGGGAGATGATTGACTAGAGAATCCAGCATGAAGAAGGTCTTTTTGGGACCAAGTAGATTAGGTTTACTTCCTTTTCAAATGTAGTAAGGACAGGTGCCATTAGTGACTTATCTTATTTAGTATTGTTTTGGGTCGTCTTTTTTTTTTACATTAATGAAATGAGGCAATTATTGGCACTAAATTTCTCCAAATCTATTTGTTGCTAGGCCAACCTCGAATACAACAGGGCTCCTAAATTAGGACGTAAATTTACTTTTCCGCAATATGTGTTTAAGTACTGCAAACTTTTCAGAATCCCTACTGACTTGTTTACCTTTTATTTTTTTATTCATTATTATTCCCATCCCCTAAGGTTGGTTCGCACATACTAGCATCATCAGCATATCATACCAGATCAAGAGGCCCTCCACCACCTCCTCCTCCTCTTCATCCAAGTAATACGAGAAACAGAGGGAAAGATAAAATGGATGACTTAAGTGATATTCGAAAGGAGAATGCTGAGAATGCGAAAAACTTCAAATGATCAGAGTACTCTGGCACCAAATGACTTGGTTTTGCGGTTGGAACAAAAGATACTGGAGTTACAGGGAGAACTTGAGTAGGTCCGCACCTTAGAAAACCTCTCCCTCACCATAAACGTGCCTGACATCAATCAAAAAAATACCAAAAACCCAGCACCTTCCCAGGATGTAGCAAACTGGCATCCTCCCCGCACCCCCATCAATATGCAACTCTACCTCAAAATCCCAAACCTTTACCAACACCAACTCCACCATAACACCATAATCAACCAGTCCATTAGCCGTAAGCCACTACCTATGACACTCCTCTGAACACACCACAACCCATTCCCGACCCTCAAAACTCAATCAACAACCACTACACCCAAGTCCCTGGCACTCACCAAAACAACCCTATATATGTGGAAATTGTACCTCACTCTACTCAATCAATCTCCTATACACCAGAATCCACTAAGAATGACATGTTCATCAACAACATGGCCGAGGAACTCAAGAAATTGATAAGTCGAGTTTAGGGTGTCGAAGAAGGCAAAGAGAAAGAAGGTCTGAATTATAAGGATATGTGCATACAACTAGACGTGAAATTTCCAGAGGGTTACAGACCTCCCAAGTTAAAAATATTTGACAGAAAAATTGATCCCGAGGTTCATTTGAGAACTTACTGTGACAAGCTCGTAGGGGTCGAAAAAGATGAAAGGATCCAATGGAAGCTCTCATGAGAAGTCTTACAGGAGATGCCCTGTCCTGGTACATAAGACAGAACCCTAAGAAGTGGGCCAATTAGGTGAGCGTGGCATCATAATTTTTGGATCGGTTCAGGTTCAATACAGAGAAAGCACTGGAAGTCTTCTACATCTAGAATTTTAAAAAGAAGTCAACTAAGACTTTCCACGAGTATGCTACTCAGTAAAGGTCAGAAGAAGCTAAGGTCAAGCCAGCACTAGAAGAAGAACAAATGAACATGTTCTTTGTCAGGGCACAAGACCCACAATATTTTGAAAGGTTAATGGTCATTAATTACAAGTTCTCCGATACTATCGAACTAGGAGAAAAGATTGAAGAAGGTATCAAAAGCGGGATGGTGACAAATTTTGAAGGCTCTATAGGCCATGAAAAAAGCATTACAATCAGGCGATATATCAAAGAAAAGAGAAGTGGGGATAGTAATGGTGGCTCAAGGCCTAAAATCTTCGCTCCCATACCAAACACATCCACCTACATACCAACCTTTATCTCCAGGATATTCTCAACCCGCCACCGCCTATCATACTTATAATACCCAGCCAGCCTGCTATTATTCACCTTCAACTCGTCCTGATTACTAGAAACCCCGACCTAACTTTGATCGCAAACCACCCAGACAATACACCACTATTGCTGAACCCATCAACCAACTGTATGAAAGGTTGAAGGCTACTGGTTATGTCACTCCTATTCGTATTGTGGCCAGTGTAGAACTCATCTTAATGGGTCAACCCAAATAAAACTTGTGCATATCATTCCAGTATGAAAGGGAACATCATTGACGAATGCCGAATATTGAAATATAAGATCGAGATATTGATCGGTAACAAGGTCATACATGAAAATAAGGCTACACCCAATGTCCACAACAATTCTCTCCTAGATCACAAGGGTAACAGGGTACATGTGATAGAGACGGATGAAGAATAGGATCTTTGAGGGGTCAATCGGGCTTATTCGTGAACGCGATGACTTTAAGCATGTACTCACACTCAATCCTATTGTGGTAGAGATATAACCATCAGCCGAGGTTGAGGTAACTACATCAGTTCCATTTGAGGTAAAGGTAGCTTCACCTACAGCTGCACTTGTTCCATTTGAGGTAGAAGTGACCACACCTTTCGTAGTGACAATAGCAACTGTTACTAGGGATTATAATTCATTTTACACTCCTTCTTACTTGAGTTTTGATTAAAATTGTGTACAAAATAGTCCCAAAGGCTTACATGTTGTACTTATTTACTGGGTTTGGTAAAAAAGGTGACAGTTAGTCAAAACTAGCTCAAAAAGGAGTGAAACATGCACAAGTACCAAAAACAAGTCCAAGCACAGTGCAACAAATCCACTGCGTCCGCATTCTATTGGTGCGGTTCGTAGTGATAAGATTCAGGAAGGTGCATATTTCGGAAACGCAAGCACTGTGGCCACAAATAATTTTGTATGGACCGCAGTGGCCTCATCACAGCTGCAATCAAGTTTGTGCGGTCCGCAAAGATGGTGTTCAGGGAGTTGGGATTTTAAGGATTAATGCAAATACGATCTGCGATAATTGTTGTGCGGACCGCGGTTGAAGCCACTGTGGCCAAGTTCAGAGAGTAGAGACTTGAAGCCAAAAAGCCTCATCGCGGCCGCACACCAGCGGTCCGCAGTACCTCCTCATGAGCATTTTTATTCGGGAAATTCGGCCTATTATATATACTTTCTTTTCCAATTTTTAGGTTATCTTTTGTAATCAGACTTTGGGCTGAGCTCGTGAACGACTGTTCTTGACCATTTTGAGTACTTTTATTGGTTTTGTCATTGAATCTTTAAGTATTAGCTTGTAATTAAATTATATGGATTATTCTTCATCTATTTATCAGCTTTCTTCTACTATTATGAGTATCTAGACCCATTAGCTAGGTTGTGGCTCAATCCTAGTCTGGGTATTTGATGAGTCTTGAGTTTTAAGGCTTGAATGTCTATGAGTATTTGATATTTGGACTAATGTGTGTTTTCTATGTTGAATTAGTGGTTGCAAACACTAATTTGTGCCTTTTTGACTTGGGCTCTTCTTGAGAAAAAGAGCTCGAGTCTAGAAAAACTAGTTCAACAAGGAATTGAGGCGTATTCAAGAGATTGATAGCACCAATTAAAGGGTTAAACTTAGAGATAGTATACCCGACTTGAACATATATTGCTTGCACAATTATCATATCCAATTAGTCTTGACAAAGTCAATTTGGGCAAAACCACTCAATCTATCGAGAGGTATAGTGTGAGAAGTTTCGTGAATTGGTTATATTATAATCCCTAACATGACAACCTTGCCTTATATTCGAGAACCCGTCAAGGATTCACCTAGGAAAAAGTCACGTCCCTAGTGCCTCTTTAACCATTTATAAAACCTTTCAAGTATCTTACTCTTAGCTTAATTTAGCATCTGGTTAGCATAATATTAAAAGTAATAAAAAGACAAACTATGATTGGAAGAGCAATTAAAAGCACTATGTATCTCTAGTTTAGATAGGAATCCAATTCCCACTTCTAGCTCCCTGTGGATTCGATCCCGACCATCTCGGGTAAAAGTTGCTTCGACCGCTATCGCTACTTTATAGTGGTGCAGGGTTGGCACCTATCAGAAACCACACCTCCTTTCAATTCCAAGGCCGTACCTTGGGATAATGTTGCTGAAGCTACGTGAAAAAGAAAAGCAAAAATGGAAGAATCTGATGTTGCACTAGGAATGACCAGAACAGGAAGGATCTATGCACCCAAACACTTCGGATGATCAAGCAAAGAGGCTACTATTAAGCAACCTATCATTAAAACTGGACCGAATGATCTTTAGAGGAAAGTACAAGCAAGGGAATACTCCATTGTCGATCATTTGAACAAAACCCCTGCCCATATATCCATCTTATAACTATTACAAAATTCGGAGGAACACAAGAATGCTTTGGTGAAGGTGTTTAATGAATCTTATGTGCCAAACAATATTACCTATGGGGAAGTGGCCAACACGGTAGGGAAAGTGCTAGAAAGTCATAAGAATACCTTCCACGAGAATGCATTACCCCCTGAAGAGTTGAGTCACAACCGGACACTACATAGCACGGTACAAATTGAAGACAAATCCATTGTCAGGGTCCTGATAGATGGAGGTACAAGCCTCAGCATTTGTCTGTTGACTACTCTGAAAAGATTGGGCAAAGATTTTCATGAGATACGGACAGGAAGTATGAACATGAAAGCCATCTGATGGATACGAAAGGGCCACAATTTGGGAAATTAATCTTTGCTTACGGATGGGGCCAACTTGCTTTGATGTTGATTCCAAGTGATTGACATATCAGCTACATACAATATTCTATTGGTTCGACCTTGGATACATGTTGTTGGAGCTGTGGCTTACACATTACACCTAGCCGTGAAGTTCAAATGAAACCATCAGGAGGTGATAATCCACGGAGATGGAAGTAATCATTTTTACACTAATCAAACCATCCTGGTTATCGAGAATTGAACAAGACTAGGAGGGAAAACTTATTACCACCTTGAACATGTCAATGCGGTTGAGAAGGATAAATGGTGGAGTAACAAGATAGAAAGCATACTAGCATGGTATGGGTATGAACCCGGCTAAAGGCATGGAAATGATCTCTAGGGCATTACTAAACTGATCCAGTTGAAACGTCATGCCACAACTTTCGAGCTCGGATATCAGTATACATGGAAAGAATATGATGATTGGTCACCTTCATGGCGTGGTCCTTATTACCCTCTTGAGTAACCAGTGCCACATCTGGGTCAGACTTTTCTCCAGGCTGATATAATATGGGAAATTGTAGAGGAAGAAGCTTTAGCTAGGCTGATGAATTCGTTCCTAGAGGACAAGGATATGGATTGCAGTGCAATAATTGAGGAGGAGGAAGAAGAGGACCTTACCATTTAGACTGTTGAGAAAGGAGCTGTTCTCAGGAATTGGACTGCCATACCATCCTGAGCCCGTCGAGTCCGGGTAGCTTGATATTTAGCTTAATCTATTTATATAGCCATGCTTGGCATTTCATATGTTTTCAGTAATTTTGTTCTAAATATACATTTTAGTTCAAATAATTGCTCGATTCATTGAGACATACTGGTTTTGGATACTTTCAAATTTTAATCAACGCATTGCTATTTATTATTCATTATTATCTTTCACATTTTTCTTTCTACAGTGTTATTATTACTTTTTCTGATGAACCGATGACTGTGACATGTAATGAGACAACACAACATAAGGATAGTGACTCGGAGGAAGAAGATGAAATAACTGAGGAAATTGTAAAAGAAGTTGAGAACTTTGAGAATAAACCTAAGTCCAACCTGGATGAAATCAAAAAACAAATTTGGGAGACACTGAGACTGTCAAGGAAACTTGCGTAATCAAAAAATAAATTTGAGAATATACCTTAAAAATGTATTTTCCCAATGAAGAAGTATCATTCGTAGGAGAAGACATTGTTAAACCCTACGACAGTTGGAGAATGTTCTTCGATAGAGCTGCAAACTTCAAACGAGTGGGCATTAGAGCAGTTTTGGTATCAGAAACAGGTCAGCACTAGCCTATATCCACAAATCTTAGGTTTTCACGCACCAACAATATGGCAGAACATGAGGACTGCATCATGGTGCTCAATTTGGTCATCGATATGAATATAAAAAAAGATGCACATAATTGGCGATGCGAATCTTCTGGTACATCAGGTTCAGGGAGAATGGGCTACGAAGAACAACAAAATGCTACCATTCTTGCATCATGTGCAGGAATTGATGAGAATATTCGCAAAGATAGAATTCAAACATGTACCCAGAATTGAAATGATTTTGCATATGTACTGGCCACTTATCATCAATGATACATCCAGACAAGAATTTCATCGATCCTATCATAGTGAAAATCCATAACCAGGCGGCTTACTATGCTCATGTTGAAAAAGCAACGGATGGAAAACCTTGGCTCCACGACATCAAAGAATATTTGACGAGAGAAGAATATCCAAAGAAGGCAAACCATACTCAGAAATGCACGCTGTAGAGGTTTTCCAACCACTTATTCCAAAGCGGAGGGACCCTATATAGAAGAACTAGTGATCTGGGGTGATCTGGGGTTGTTAATGTGTGTTGACACAAAGGAAGCTTCTACGTTACTCAAGGAGGTACATGCCGGAATTTGTGGACCACATATGAATGGCTTTGTCCTAGCCAAGAAAATACTCAGAGGTGGATATTTTTGGATGACCATTGAAACGGATTACATCCAGTACGTATAGAAATGCCACCAGTGACTGGTACATGCAGAAATGATAAAGGTACCTCCAAATGAGGTCAATGCAACAAGTGCACCTTGGACTTCTACGACATGGGGAATGGATGTTATCGGTTCGATCAAGCCCACCGCTTCAAACGGGCATCGGATCATTTTAGTGGCTATTGACTACTTCAGAAAATGGGTAGAGGCTGCATCTTACAAATCCGTGACCAAGAAAGTAGTAGCAAATTTTGTCAAGGATCATATTATTTGCCGATCTAGGGTTCTTGAGTCCCTTATCACTGATAACGCCGCCAATCTCAACAGTGACCTGATGGAAGCCATGTGTGAGACCTTCAAAATCAAGCACAGAAACTCCAAAATATACATGCCTCAAATGAATGGATCTATGAAAGCTGCTAACAAGAACATCAAGTAGATACTAAGGAAGATGGTAGAAAACCACAAACAATGGCATGAGAAGTTACCCTTTTCCCTATTGGGGTACCGCACTACGGTCTGCACATCAACTGGAATGACTCCCTATTTACTGGTTTATGGTACCGAAGTTTTTATTCCAGCCGAGTTAGAAATCCCTTCTTTAAAGATCATACAGGATACCTAATTTAGTGATGCAAAATAGATAAGGAGCCACTATAAGAAACTGTCCCTTATAGACGGAAAAATAATTAACGCATATGTCACGGCCAGCTTTATCAGAACAGAATGTCCATAGCTTTTAACAAAAGGGTCAAAGTAAGATAATTCGCACCGAGATAGTTGGTGCTGAAGAAGATCTTCCCGTATCAAGTTGAAGCCAAAGGAAAATTCTCTCCCAATTAGCAGGTCTTTACATGGTTCACCAGGTGCTAACAGAAGGAACACTCACACTTGAAGAATTGGCGGAGAAGATTGGCCAAAACCAGTCAATTTGGACGCAGTCAAGAGATACTATGTTAAACTATTTACATTTCTTCATATGATGTAATTGAACTACGTCTGACCTGATTCCCATTTAAGAGGGGACACATAGGCAACCTTGTGGCTTCGGTCATATCTTATTTTCTCTCAACATCAAAAATTTGGGCAAAATTTTGATGAGCCTAAAATTTCCGGAGCAAGTCCAACCAGTGCCATCATATGCCAGACAGTCAAAAATTGATTAAGAAACTGGGGCAGAATTTTGAGAAGGATTCTCAAAATTCCGAAGGTTCAAAAAGTTTAACCCGCAAAACGACCGAATGATCATTTACCAAACTGGGGCAGAATTTTGAGGAAGATACTAAAACTCTAATACAATAAAGCTGCAATGTCTCTGAAATGCATTACAATCACTAGTTCATCTAAAATTACTTGATATTTCACTATGTTTTCTAAAACATAACTCCATTTTCATCAATAAATGCATATTTTCGTAAGAGTTAGGCATTACGCAGGGCAACTCAAACAAGGCCTCTAGGATAGAGCGAAGCAAAGCCAGCAGACGGAGGCCTGAACCAACCTCCCCTTTAAAAAATTACAATTTTTCTTTAAGCGCAGGCATACAGAAGCAATAGTAGCATTCACAAATATACACACACGGCAAAATCACTATCAAACAGGCCACCAGACACCAAATATATCTCCATCTAAGACACATTTTACTCCTACTTACTACTTGTTTACCGTATAAGGCTAAGCATTGCCTTCTCCTTGAATGACACTAAGCCATGTCTCAAATCTCGCATGAGGCTAAGCCTTACCTCCACATTTGCATAAGGATAAGCAGTGCCTTCTCCTTACATGAGACTAAGACCTTTTCTCAAATCTTGCATGAGGCTAATCCTGACCTTCAGATATTGCATAAAGTTAAGCATTGCCTTCTCTTTGCATGAGACTAAGACCTGTCTTAAATCTTTTATGAGGCTAAGCCCTAACTCCGCACTTGTATAAGGCTAAATATTTCCTTCTCTTTGCCTGAGACTAAGCCCTATTTCAAATCTTGCATGAGGCTAAGCCCGGCCTCCACATTTGTATAAGGTTAAGCATTGCCTTCTTCTTATATGAGACTAAGCCATGTCTCAAATCTTGCATGAGGCCAAGCCCTACCTTCATATTTGCAGAAGGCTAATCATTTCCTTCTCTTTCCATGAGACTAAGCCATGGCTTAAACCTTGCATAAGGCTAAGCTATGACTCTACATTTGCATAAGGTTAAGCATTGGCTGCTTCTTGCATGAGACTAAGCTCTGTCTTAAATCTTGAATGAGTCTAAGACACGCCTCCCCATTCGCATAAGGCTAAGAGTGGCCTTCTCTTTGCATGAGACTAAGCGATGTCTCAAGTATTGCATGAGGCTAAGCCCAGCCTCCATATCTGCATAAGGCTAAGCACTGCCTCTGCTTTGCATAAGAATAAGCCTTATTTCAAATCTTAGATGAGGCTATAACCTTACCTCCATAGTTGCATGAGGCTAAGACCTTCCTCCGTATTTGCATAAGGCTAATCAATGCCCTCTCACGGGACTAAGCATTGCCCCTTCCTCCATAAATGTTGCTCTAAACTTGGCACTATCTTCTTCCCTCGTGCTAAGCTCTTCCCCCAGACTCCACAAAAGACTAAGCTTTGTCTTGCTATCACTTTCAATATCATATCTCTGCACTTCATGGGCTAACATATAGCCAACATGTCCAAAGGCATCATTATCCGAAAGCGTCATCCTTTCAGCCTGAAGACACTATGTCATGGCCTGAGTATCTCTCAATACTTGAACATCGTTATTAAAAGGCATCATGGTTCGACGGCACCATCCTCATGGACCAAGAACATCATTTCATGGCTTGTGAATCTCCTATCTCACAATTAACGGCGCAGGATATCATAGTCTAAGGACGTCATCTGCACTGTCTGAAGACAATCTTTCATGGTGCAAAGGGAATTTGTGTCATGTTTAAATTCTCGCAGTCATCTATATACTTGCATGCATCATATTTTAAGTTTTGCATGTAATCCAGGAGGTAACCGTTCTTCAAACAGGAGCAACCTTCGCTCCTATTTTTGTTCATACCTTTTCCGCTTCGCCATTGTAACCGATTACCATCAATTACCCACCAGACTCTGTGACCATCCAGATATCTGTCCTATAATACATCCGCTACAATCCAAACTCACAATCATAACTCCATCCGACATTACACTTCAAAAAAGAACCTTTTCCATTGACTCCATTCACCGTTGCGTCCAGAACTACAAATGACATAATTCCTGTAAAATCATAGATGTGTATGCAATTCAGAGACTATGGTTCGGCCTCTATTTTTTTCAAAGCACCCATTCGGTCAAAATCGATCGTTATTTCTTTACCCGAAAACTCTTTTATCCTTTCCATGCAAATAGGGGTAGCTGTTGATACCCAATTTTTCAATCATAAATTTTAAAATATGCATGCAAACTTTCAAAATATTGCACATGCATTTATACACATGCACAAGTATTTTTACAATTTTTCTACAATATTTTAAAGCCCTAAATCTATTTATTTCTGCATTTTTTAATCACATAAATGTTCAAAACTATTTCTCATATTATTTTATGATGAATTAATCATCTAAGTTCAATGATTTATGTTCATATGACTGTTCAAAGTTTTAATTGTATTTTTTATAATAACATTTAAATTTTTAAGACTATAATTGCATATTTTGCAAATATAGCCCCCACATATGCATAACTATGTTATATATACAAAAAATGACTTTTTATATTTTTATAATATTAAGAAATTATTTTCACCTTCATGCATGAAAATTATTTTTTTATTATGTAATTAGCTATTTTAAAAATATTTTATTTAGTAAAAATGGGTATTTAAAAAATAGCCCCTAATTAATACCCAAACCCCCCCCCCCCCAATCCAATTTAACCAAACCTAAGCCTAATTCAAATCAAACCTAACCCAATTAAATTCAACCCGACCCAGACCCCTTCTAATCCTAGCTATTGATCTCTAAGATCAACGGACCCTATTCCCTCTTTCCTTTTTTATTCTAAACGACAACCCTAACCTAGCTATTTGTTACACCATGCCGCCCTTGAATCTCTCATCTCCTCTCTTCTTTCTAAGACTAACCTAACCTTAGAGCCGTCACATAAATCTACCCCAAATCCCTTTAATTCCTACCTATTCCATGAGGTTCCCCGATGATTTGAGGCCCCTACCGGACTGTTACATCTTTTGATTGTTCAACTTCTTCGATTTATGAGAGAGTCTTAAAGAGATTCAACAAAGTTCCATCGAAATCTGACTCACAAGCCTGTCGTATGTCCATCTCCATTTGTGAGTACTATTATCTCGTGTTTATGGCTCTAATATCTAGTTCCAAATCAGATTTTCTTTTATCTCTACTAATTTCTCAAAACCCTCATCTCATACTTTGAATATGTTCAGATCCTTGTAGATCTGAAATATTTTCGAGTTTATACGCTATCTTTCCTTAAAAAATTTCTATTCTCTTTATCATCGACTTATTTCAATGTTCCTCTAAATTAGGGTTTTTGATTCTTTATTATTTGATGTAGATTTGAAGTGGTTTTGAGTATCTATAGCATTTTTTTTTAAAGGTTTTTTGCTTTCCTTACCGTTAATGGATCATAAATATTTTTTAAAACTAGGGCTTCACTTCTTCTTGTTTCTGCAAAAACTTCTCAAAGAGTTTCTAAGTATATGAAGCTGGTTATCTTTACTCTTATGTTTTAGTCCTTATTTGTTCATTTGTCTCACTGTCCGCTTTAATTTTTTCGCTATTTTTTATCTCTGTCAATCAAAATGGATTGACTGATTTACTTAGACTCGAATCATGTTTTCCTGTTAAAATAAGTATTTTCCCGTGATTTTACCTATTTTCCTCATTTATAATCTTTAATTTATACTACTTGTCGTCTTTAGATTAATTAGTCTAATCTATGGTCTCTAGACTTATTGCTTACCTTATTCAACTTCAATCATGTCTGCTGACTAATTTTGTATGAGATACTCCCTAATTTAAGTGATATTAATTGATTAGTTTTAGCCCTAATTGACTAGTTAATTGATTTGCATAATTTATTTATATGTTATTAGTTTTCCTTGCCTTATCTGTTTACTCTGCTCAGTGTTATATAAATTCCATTCTTTTCTTTAACACAAACGAACATAGTTCAACACACACACGTACATAAAAAATATACAAAGTTCTTTCTCTCTTCCTCTATCATAATCTTCTCCTTTGTGCTCTTACAATGTCTAGCTAGTTGGGAGCCAAGGCTAGATATTCATACCCTATTTACTTCACTCTCTAATTACTATCTCCTAACCGGTATGCTTCTACTACTACCATTCACTTAAACCAATGTGTGTTTCCTTATAATCAGCATGTCTTTCTATTGAACCTATATGTTTTTTCCTACCCATCATGTCTACTGCTATTCGATTTAACCTATATGCCTTGTTATTAGCATATTTACTGCTATTCATTTAAACTATATGTTTCCTGCTATTCAATTTAACCTATGTATTTACTACGATAGCATGACTACTCCTATTTAACCTATGTGTTTATTGCAATAGCATGTCTAATTCTATTTAACTTATGTATTTACTGTAATAGCATGTCCATTTCTATTTGGTTAGACCTATGAGTGTTCTGCTTTAAACTTGTCTGCTTATGTTTCTGCTACACCTATATGCTTTTGCTTTCAGCAAGTCTGCATGTCTGCTCATATCTAAATTAGACCTATGTCTGTTTTAGCATGTTCTTTCTATCATGTTCACCTCTCACAGACTCCTAACTAATATGGCTCCCAATCCCTACTACCCTTTTGAATGTGACTGTCTGATTGATCCCAGCATGCCATGCCTTTGTTTAGTATCTTCTCACCTATTAACAGCTAATAAACTAAGAAGAAAATTTAAGTTATCATTTTTCTATATATTGTTTGATTGCTGAGACCTTTTTATGGGTCACTAGGACTAAATGACCCTCTTTTCTCCTTACTTCCTGAGAATCCAATTCTATTTTCTTAAAACTATCTTCTGATTTCAACTCCTACTATTAGAATACCTAGGGTCCTACCCCTCCAGTGTGAGCATTGCCTAGGAGACCATGACGCTCCTCTTAACTTTGACACATTGGGGCTGGCTTTCCACACTTGCTCACAAAAATATTGCTTTGAAAGTTTTCTGGTGTGAGCATTGCCCGGGGTCCCTGAGGTCCTTGAAACTTTGACACAACAGGATACTATTGGGTGAATTATGAGAGCATTGGCATGCTCATACTTGGTTGAAGGCCTTATTTTCAAGTTTACTGTTTGGACCTGTTCATGCTCCATATAGTTGTAGCAGTTTCACTCTATAATTCATTATTAATATTGGTTAGCAATATTAATTGCTTTGTAAATAGATATTGGGGATATTAGTAAAACTAGAAGCGGTTTTTATATATATTCTATTGGGAAGGGGTAAATACCATGTCTATAGATTGTTGCAATGTTTGTTTATTTGGATATCATGCCTATAGGTTATTGCAATATTTGTTTATTTAGATACCATGCCTATAGGGTTTAAAAATCAATCTTTCATTCTAAATATCATGCCTATAGGCTACTGCGATGCTCATTTAGTTAGACATCATGCCTCCAAGATCAAAATTAATCTATGTATGCCAACAAGGTTTAAATCAGTTTTCTGCATGTCAATAAGGTTTTAAAGCTAATTTCTGCATTTATATGCCATGTTTATAGGATTTTAAAACCAACTTCTGCATTTAGCTACCGTTTTCTATAAGTTTAGAACCAGTTTCTACACCTAGACAACATGCCTATAAGGTTTGAATCAGTTCTCGTATCTAGATACCATATCTGTAAGTTTAAAATCGGTCTCTATACCTAGACATCATGCCTATGGGATCTAATGAACCAAACTGCCCGCTTAAAATTGTTTACTAGTTTATTTCACTTTTGATTAATGACTAGATATCATGTTCATAGGAAATCACTCATACACGCCTAGGCAAGCCTGTAGGGAGACCGAAACCCTGCAAACTGTAAAACTGTGCTTTTTTTTATTTGTGAATTGTCCAGATTCAACAAGCCTCAAATCAGTAGGCAAATTGATTAGATCTCTATTGCCTCGCTTTAACACAATGTTGCATATATTCTATATGTCATGCTCACCTAGATATCCTGCTCTGGGATCCTGAAATCTTACTGTTTGAGACGTGTTGTTGTCTGCTTATGTAAGGAGGTAAAAGTGAGCCTTTAATTACCCCTTAATATGAATGCCCTATTTTTTTTTTTTACTTTTCACTTAGATTTTCTCCTTTTAGCACTTTAGGATTTTCCGGAACTACCTTAATTAGAGGCCATAAACACCTCCAAGGCTATAAGAGAGGGACGAGTAATGCGTGTATAGAGTACGTTTAATTAGAATCACTTATATAACCATTAAGGGGAGGGTAATCGGGTAGTATAGGATATGATGACTTGTGCGCTAATGCTATGTGTAGAACCCCAACTTGGAAACATTTACCAAGTATTGCATATAAGTATCCTATAGGCTAAAAAACCTAGGACCCCCTTTTTACTCCTTGTTTTAAGTATAATGTCAATTTGTCTAAATTGCTTTATCTGTTTATAAGACTAATTCACATAATTTGAGTTCGGGTAGGACCCATCATTATGGACCTCAAGGGTGCCTATCACCTTCCCCTCAAGCCTATTTTGAGCCCTTACCCAATCTCTGATAATGCAAACTGGTTCTACGAGTTATTTGCTTTAGGTGCCCTAACCTACCTTAAATCTGTTAGGTAGCGACTCTTCGATCCGTACCCAATTCCCAAAAGGGAATGAGTTATTCATATGAATATCGAAACCCAGACTCCGTGAGAGAAAAGAGGGCGCGACACCTGGATCTGCAAAAATGTGTAGAAGTGTAATATAAGCACACCACAGAAGTGCCTAGTAAGTATCAAGACTAACCTCGGTGGAGTAGTGACGAGGAACAGTCACGACACTTATTGGTCTAATAAGAAGGACGAGCATAAGTATAGAAGCAACCCAACATCATATCTATATAAAGACTAAGCAATATTGGTAACAGTACATTAATTATAATAAGAAAAGAAAACAGTAAGTAACAGCGAAACACCATAATAAAGACCATAAAAGTGAACGGAAATAAATCCCAAATTCAAAATCATAAATGCAATATGGACAAATTAAAACTCAGCAACTATAGTAATTTTTATATTAGGTCATATACCAACAAACTTCAAACAATTAGTCGAATCCTTCAGTTGATAAAAACATTTCGAAATATACTTCCTTCAAGTAAATATTTTTCCTAAATAGTTCTCTAAAAATGAATACCTTTCAAATATAACACTTCCAAATAAATATCCTTCGAATATAAATCACCCTATGACACCTCATCTCATAATCATACAATACAGGCCTCAATACCTGAACCTTAACACTTGGCATCCTGTTCCCCCGTCACACCTCATAATCATACAGACAACTCTCGTTTCCAAAAGAGTCATTCTCACATGAAAGACAAATAAACAAGGGTGTACGTCTACACTCAACAATATCAGGGAGCCTCATATCTGATAAGGGTGCTTAGCTACATGTATGCTTGTGCAAGTGTCTTAATATAGTTCTTACCAGCTAGTTAGCATAAGGACAAGAACGGACAGTACATATAATGTTTACACAGTGATAGGATCAATGAAAATAACAGCTCGGAACATAGCGATAATAATAAAGGATCTCCCAAGATACCGTCTGGTAGCCCAAACGTAAATGTGGATGGGAATTTTTCGGAATACAGTTCTGTAGTCCCAAATTAAATATGCAGACCAGGAAGATCTCCCAGGAACCGTCCCGTAGTCACAAACGTAAATGTGTAAGGGGATATCTCAGAATACAGTTCTGTAGTCCCAAAGTAAATATGCAGAACAGGAAATCTCCTGAGATACCATCCTATAGTGCCAAACGTAAATGTGCAAGGAGATCTCCCCGAATACTGTTCCGTAGTCCCAAAGTAAATATGCAGCACAACTAAAGAGATAAAAATTACAGCACGACAGAAAACTCATACATCACCACAACACATACAACAACAACAATGGCAATAATACAAGGTACGGCAAGTAGTCAACTCAAGAACTGTAAATCACGAAGAATTGGTAGAACCATATCACAGGGAATAAACATGGAAAAGAATGTTGGCATAAAGGGAACAATTCAACAAAGGGAAAGCTGACATATAGCAATGATATATACAAGTCAATAAAAAGGAAAATCAACACGAGTCAAGTAGTCCCAAATAAAGGCAAGTCAATAAAGATATAGGTTATCTAACTCCTTTTAAGGATGGATGGTTACGAGGATGTTCGACAATTCAATTAAGGAAAGATGATCTTAGCTTCACCTAAGAATAAACAATTTTAGGAGAGGTGATGATAAATTCTCAATAAAAAAAGCAGCCATGAAAGGATAGCATGACAATAGAAGAGGCAAAATTCTTCAGTTAAATCTAATAGCAGTCAATTAGGCAATAAGAGTGAACCATGAAACAATTAATTCTAATTAAACATGTAAAGGTGAAACTTGTAAATAGGAAACTCAATCATATCAAGAATAAATTTATACATAGTGAATATAAGGACCTAAGAACCCTAAAGACCAATTTCCCACAAATAAGTCCGAGTACGCACTTATCACCTTGCGTACACGAGCTACAATCAACATATAAGACTTAAATCCTAAGGGGAAGTCCCCCACACAAGGTTAGGCAATATATTTACCTCAAAGACGAAAAACCAATACTCTACAATGTATTTCTCGGGTGAAAAGACCTCCGGACGGCTCAAATCTAACCAAATTAACTTCAAAGCACAAATAAAATACATAAGAAACTATTCCGAATCATAAAGTCTCGGTTTTTAACAAAATCTAAAAATTAATCTGAAAGTCATCCCAGGGCCCGCACCTCAGAACCCGACAATTTTTTAAAATGCGAATACCCATTCCCATATGAGTTCAACCATTCAAAAATTATCAAATTCCGATACTATTTCGTCATTCAAATCATGAATTTTCATATTTAAATTTTTCTTCAAAAACCAACATTTTTCTCAACTCAAAATACAAATTAAATGATGAAAGTGAAGATAAAATCATGGAATATGTTAGATTATAGGTGAAGAACACTTACCCAATCGATTTGCTTGAAAACCCCCAAAAGAAGCTCCCAAATCCGAAGTTTAAAACTCAAAATATGAAGAGATGGCCAAACCTTCGACTTACATGATTCTGCCAGGACTTCAGCATCTGCGATCAAGAAACAGCATCTGCGGGGCCGTATTTGCGAGAGAGAGTCTGCATCTGCGAATTCAGCTGACCAAGCCAGGGACTGCATCTACGGATATACAGCCGCATCAGCAACACCACAGAAGCGAAAGTGGAATCACATGAGCTAGATATCACCGCAGGTGCGATAGCTGAACCACAGAAGCGGCCTTCGCACCTGTGTGCCAACCTACCAGAAGCGAGCAAGCCTTCATGACTGGAGAAGTGGTCAGGCTCACGCAGAAGTGTAGCTGGACCTACACTCCAAGGTCGCAGGTGCAAAAACACCAGAAGTCAGACATGTTCAAAACCATGTAAAACATCTGAAACTTGTCTGAATTACATCCGAGGCCTCTGGGACCCCATTTAAGCACACAAACAAGCTTTATAAACACGGACTCGCTCGAAATCTCAAATCACATCAAACAATGCCTGAAAATGCAAATTGCGCCATGAATCGAACTATGAACTTCCAAATCTTTCAACTTCGAAAAACTCATGCTGAACCCAATCACACCAACCCGGAATGACACCAAATTTCGCAGACATATCCAAGTTGACATAACAGAGCTTCTCCAATTCTCGAAGTCGTATTCCGACCCTGATATCACAAAAGTCAACTATAGGTCAAACTTCTCCATTTTCCAAACTTCAACATTTCCAACTTTCGGCGAAATACCTCAAATTACTATACGGACCTTTGAATCTGAATCCGGAAGTGCGCCTAAATCCAAAATCACTATACAAAGCTGTTGACATCATCCAAAACCTATTCCATAACCGTTTACACAAAAGTCAAATTGGGGTCAAATTCTTACCACTTAAGCTTCCAAAACTAGATTCCTTCTTCCAATTCGATTCTGAATCATCCGGTAACTAAAATCAACAATGCATGCAAGTCCATACACATCATATGAAACTGTTCAAGACCTTACACGACTGAAGGAAGCTTAAATTCTCAAAACGACCGGCCGGATCGTTACAAGTTCAGAATTCTAACTCAAGAAATTTTATTTACTGGGTTCGAAATCTAAATTTGTGATTATGTCAATGTAGGGAAAAAGTTTCACATATACAATGTAGGTCATAACCAAAACTACTGGATTCGGATGAAACCATAGGATGTATGCTAGATCCACCCCTACTGGCAATTCAAATCAAATAGTTTTTGAAAATCATGACACAATAAGAAAAAAGAATAATTTCACGTATGATCATTAAAGTAACTAAACTCGCAATAACATAAAAGCCACAAAACTTATGTGCAGTAAAGTTATAAAGTTATTTTTATCACATTAAAATTACTTTGGAAGATGAAAGAGGGCGAGAGAGAAAAACAGAAAGGACTGCCACTGCTTGCTCAATTTGTTGGAGGGAAAGTTGGAAATTTACGACATAACAGAAATCACAAAAAAGAAGATGATGAAACCCTTTCCAGTGAATTCAACATATAATTGGCAATGTTTTCTTGAAATGTCCTGGGGCCTCTGTCGGTCAAACTGCCTTGCTTCTTGAATTTTCCTCAGCAGCAATTTGGTTTTTATCGATTTATAGTTACTGAACTTTTTCATGAGAATTGGACCATAGTACCAAGAATGCAAAAACATTACCTCACATAATGCCATATGGAAAATTAGAAATGCTTGATATAACAGTAATTTGGTATTTTTATTTCTTTTCCATTATGTAATACATAATATAAATGCTTGATAGTCTATACCGTAGCATTGTAGTAAGTGTCCCCTGGTTTCTATCAGCACGAAGGAAAAATGGTCAGAAATCAGTTTCAGGACAAGTAGTAACAAAAGAGAGCATAAGTGTAGTTGACTAACTTCTCACCATTTTCTAATTTACCAGCTTCACAAATTACAGTTAGATTTTAAGTAACTCCACAAAATAATCACCTTGAACAAACTTTAATTTACCTGCAAACCACTTGTTTATTTTTTCATTATTGTTTAATTACTACTCCTCGTACAAGAAAATTAATCAAAATGGAAACCAGCTCAAAAATTAGTCAGAAATGGATGCTATGTGCATTCGGTAGTTTCATTAGCTGCTTCATTTTCTTGATATGCCTTAAGCACAATGAGGTAGGTTATTTCAAGGCACTGCGACATTGCATGTTTAACGTGGCATCATCTTTAGACAATAGTTTTTCGCCTACTGGAAATTTAGAAATCTTGAAACCAGCAATAAGTGGAGAAGATGAAGGGAATATAATACAGAAAAACAGGTGCAATATATTTGAGGGAAGATGGGTTTATAAACCAAAGGAGAGTCCATATTATGAAGCACTACAATGTCCATTCCTTAGTGAACAACTGAGCTGCCAGAAGAATGGAAGGCCTGATTTTGACTATCAAAATTGGTCTTGGGAAGCTCATCACTGTGTCATTCCAAGGTAGAAAAATTGTTCATTTATTTTCTTGTTTGTTGTTTATGTAACTTTTATACACTGACAATGTGACCTGAACCGATAAGTCTCTCGAAAACAACTTTTTTACCTGTATAATGTAGGGGTAAGGTCTACATACATATTATACTCTCTATATCCACATGTGAGAATATACAGGTTATGTTGTTGTTGTTGTCACTGCATTGACCACGTGAAGAATATTTGCATTATCACTATATAGAAGTTAAACTCTAATTTTGTAAGATATAAAAACAAGGGAAAATAATATCGTATAGTTACACTCAAAATAATAGCCGAAAAAATATATATTCTGAATTATATATGCATTCTATATGTTATATACAAAAAGTATTCAATTTTATACACTTTTTTCGCTACGTTCTGGAACGGGCTAAAAGTGAAAAAGCTCAAAAAAGCCCTAGAAACAACAATAACAACAACAACAACAACGATGTGTATGCATGCCTTACCCCGTTCTTAAAGAAAGGTATTTGGATATAAAAAGATAGCAAAAATTGGTGGTTCTTTTGCAGCCTGAATGGCATACATATGTTGGAGAGGCTTAGAGGAAAGAGGGTAATAATAGTTGGAGATTCACTAAACAGAAACCAGTGGGAATCTCTAGCTTGTCTTCTTTATTCTACAATTCCTCCTTCGAGAGTTCATGTTGATGTTAGGAGTGGCTCCTATAAAGTCTTTAAAGCTAAGGTAAATGAACTCAGAGACTTCTTTCTTTCACTACCAGTGCCTTCTTAGTGTAAATTTAATGGTATAATACTTGTGAATTTAGATCACACTTTCTTCTGTTCATACCAAAAAGCAATCATTTTCTGCTTTTCTAGGACTACAATGTGACAGTAGAATTCTACTGGAGCCCATTTCTGGTCCAGTTCGAATCAAACAAACCTGATGCTCCTAAAATTTTGAGGCTGGAGAAACTTGATTTATCGTCTAGGCTTTGGCAAGGAGCTGACGTTATGGTATTCAACACGGGCCATTGGTGGGTGCATCTTGGAAAGTTGAAGGCGTAAGTCACCAAGACTTCTCTTTTAAAGTTTGAGTTTTAACTTCTATACACTGACGATGACACTATAAGTCGCTTAAAAGATAATTATAGATAACCATAACCTGAAAATAAAGACAGGCCATGTTAAAACACTCTTAACAGTATCAGAGTATATGACTTGGATCCAAAGTCTATATATACAGTTAAACCGCAGGTCCATGATGCAATTGGAAGCTTATTTGGGGTACTTTGCATGCAGGTGGGACTTTTTCGACTACGAGCGAAGATTAGTTAATGAGCTGAAGTTAGAATCAGCATTTGAAGTGGCAATGAGGACCTGGGCAGATTGGATAGATCAGAATGTTAACTTGAACAAAACAACAGTTTTCTTCAGAAGCATTTCTCCAGAACACAAAGCTCAAAATGGGGGTTACAATAAAACACAACTCAACACAGACAAGGCCCATGTAACACATTTTTCTGAGTCTGTAATGGCGATTGTTGAAAGAACATTGTTAAAATTGAGAATCCCTGTAAGATACTTAAACATTACCAAGCTCTCAGAGCACCGCGTAGATGCACATCCATCAGTCTACGCCAAAAAGAAAGGAAGAGAATTGGTGAAGAGGAAATTAAAACCACCGGAGAGTTTTGCTGATTGCAGCCATTGGTGCCTACCTGGACTGCCTGATACATGGAATAGGCTACTATATGCATCTCTGGTTTTGGATCACTCCACTGGCTCCCATAGTTTATCGCATTTGGTTTCTTGAAAATCAGATATTGACTATCAGTAGGCTATATATTAGTTGCTATATCAGTATTGTAATGAGCATATATAGCAGTAATTCTAACTTTTATGTTGAAGTGTGCTGCAGAGAAAACATTTTATTATTGTGCACATTTACCTAGTTCTAAATGTACAGGAAAACCCTGAGTAACTATTTAGTTGGCCAAGTCCACATGATTCCAGAAGAGAAACTACATACTTCCAGAAATGACCAACAACAACAACAACACAATATAATCTCACAAGTGAGGTCTAGGGAGAGTAGTGAATGCGTAGACCTTACCCCTAGGCTGTGGGTAGAGAGGTTGTTTTCGATAGACCCTCGGCAACTCTTTGGCAATGTGATGTTTGGAATGCTCGAGCAAGTCCACGTGACTACTGCTCGTTGAGTTGAGACCTTAGGAAATAGGATTACAATTACATAATAGAAAATCTACTGTATAGGCATACAAATCACCGAACATACCCTTCTAACTCTGTGCGTTATGGCAAAGAACAAAAAGTTATCAAAAGGAGAAATTAGTCTATTTACTACAAAGAGTGCCTCAAAGGAGAAATAAAAGTTTCAAACTGAGTAAAACCAAGATAGAATACTTGGAGTGTGAATTCAGTAACGGGACACATGATGCAGACATAGAGGTTAAGCTTGATGCTCAAGTTATCCCTAAGAGAGTGAGTTTTAAGTATCTCGGGTCTATTATCTAAGGTAACAGGGAGATTGACGAAAATATCGCACATCGCATCAGCGGGGGATAGATGAAGTAGAGGCTCGCTTCCGGTGTTATGTGTGATAAGAATGTGCCGCTAAGAATTAAGGGATAAGTTCTATCGAGTGGTGACTCGACCGGCTAAGTTGTATGGGGCTGAGTATTGGCCAGTCCAGGACTCCCACATGCAAAAGATAGAATAGCAGAGATGAGGATGTTGAGATGGATGTGTAGGTGTACCAGAAGAAATAGGATTAAGAATGAAGCTATTCGGGCAGAGTGGGAGTAAGCCTCCGTGGAGGACAAAATGCGGGAGTCGAGGATGAGATGGTTCGGACATGTTAAGAGAAGAAGCATTTATGCTCCTGTAAAAAGGTGTGAGAGGTTGGCCATGGAGAGTATGAGAAGAGGTCGAGGTAGGCCTAAGAAGTACTGGGGAGAGGTGATTAGACAGGACATGGCGCTGCTTCAGCTCACTGAGGACATGACCCTTGATAGGAGGGTGTGGAGGTCGAAGATTAAGGTAGAACGTTAGTACGTAGTTTATAGTTGTTCACCGATAGTCTTAGTAGCATGCATGTCCCTTCATATTTTTTAGATTTCTATTACGTTATGTGGTTTTGTTCGCCTCAAATATTTTGTATCCCTGCTGCTATTATTTGGTACTACTTATCCTTTATCTCTCCCCTTTTTCTTTTCTCTTCCTTCTTCCTTCTTTCCTTCCTTGCTTTCCTTTTCTTCGTCTTGCCCTTCCAGAGCCAAGGGTCTATTGGAAACAGCCTCTCTACCTACATTAGGTAGGAGTAAGGTCCGCGTACAGACTACCCTCTCCAGACCCATCTGTTGGGATCAAACTGGATTTGTTGTTGATGTTGTACTACAAAGAGTGCCTCCAAATGTTGACATCCAATCCAATCTAGTAGTAAGCGATCCGACAAAAACAACCAAAATATTCCTTGGTGAATTGGCTAAAGGCTTGAAGTATGTATATATTTTTAAGAAAGGGTAAAGCCAATAGACATGGAAATTCCAGGACAGACTTAGTACTTAAAAAAGTATTATATATCCTAGTAATTTATAAGAATCTACATTGCACGGACTCTTCAATTTTGGTGTCGCCCCCGTCTCGATACTATTTGGACGTCCCGGACACGGTCAACCAACTTCGGAGACTTTGACCGGAGTCCATCGACAAATTTGAAAAAAAAGTTGAGATTTTGATTTCTCAAAATCAAAAATTAAACAGATTTAAGTTGAGGAAATGGCACACCTTCAATGTTATAGTATTTTTTTTCTCATATTTGCTGCTTTGTATGTCGGAGAAACCAAAAATTTATAATGTCATGTTCTGATTTGTATTTCATGTAGACCTCGCAGATGTAGGTGGAACATTGCCCTGAATTTCTTTGTTTTTCTCTTATGAAGGAAGAACAACGAAACGTGAACGAAGCATTATTGGCGATATGTACGAGCTTGAAAGAAGTTAGGGAATTTTAAGCATGTATAAGATGAAAATGAGAAGTAGGGGAATTTTGAGGAAGATGAAAAGTTGGGGAATTTTGAGGAAGATGACCTAGAAGAACAGCAATTACTTCCTAAAGACTTAATTTGTAATAATAATATAATAATAAGAGACCCTTTAACTCTCCATTATATGACACTTGTCCCCTTTATTCTCCACACTCGTGAGTTGTGACACGTTATTGACAGGTTTTTGATTGCTATTTGCAAATATTTCTTTATATATAGGAATAATTTCTAAATTAATTATTAGCATGTTGATTTTTTGCTAAATAATTTATATATTTTAACCACGTAAAATTAATTTATACAAAATTATTTGTTAGTTGTACAAATTTAGCGTAACTTAGAATTTACTAGTTGTATCAGGACAGGGACGACACTAAAATTGAAGAGCCTGTGCAACATAGGCGGTATCCCCCACCCGTATCCATATTTGAATTCGCACCCCCAAATCTTAAAATTTAGATGTTGCCGAATCCGATACTCGAAACCGTCCTTATATTGGATACCTGCACCCGAATCCGGGATTGGATACAAGATGGTCATACCTCAGATATAGGTTGCTTTCCTCAAGGAGCCACTATGTATTATTTACTAGTTACACTACTAGAGGAACGGATTATAGATGCTGTATGCAATTTTATAAAGCAATTAATGGGCTTATAACATCAACAGTTGGTGCATCATCTCTCAATGTTTGTTTCTCAAGGACGCCATGCAGTGATTGGAAAAGCAACAATACTATTTACAGCATCATCATAACTACAGAATCTCCCACTCAGATTCAGGATGATCGTTAGCAGATAACTTCTTAGTGGTTGAATTCATGGCAAGAACAGGCAACTGTTGATCTCCATATAGTGCTCCAAGTTGTTCATACTCTTTCCTTGTCAACCTCTTTCTTGTGGAGAATGCCTCCCGAAGCTTCTTCTGAGAAAGGATAAATGCAGTCAAGAAAGATCTAAAAGACACATTCAAACAATATCGACACCCCCGGCCACTCCTAAAACAAAAAAAAATGAATTAAAGGAGTAAATACAAGAAAGAATATACTCCCTCTGTCCCAATTTGTTATACTTCCTTTTTAGTGTATCCCAAAAATAGTGTCATACTTCCTTAATTTACAAATAATTCAACTTGAAAAACACCACTTCATAAATTGTAGTGTGTGGGTACATATATATATTAAGGGGGGGGGGGGGGGGGGGGTGCCAACCTTGTATGACTTCTGTTTGACTGGGCCCAGTGGAACATGAATCCTGTCCCCTTCAACCATGACACATGTTTCCTCCAACTGGGATTCGTCAAATTTCTCAACAAATTCCACTTCCGACCCATTAATGTCATACTTGGACAAATTATCTGACATTCCTGTAAAAGAGTATAAATGTTGTTATAGAAATAGTTTTGAGAAAATGATAATCCTAGAGACAATGAAGTAATCTGAAAGGCAGACACATCACACGTGCTGGTTAGTCTCACAAACATCCCTTGGGTACATTTGATCTTAAAGTGGATAGAATACGAAAATGAAGACCACCTAAGGACCTTCTGAATTTTCTTTGACAGAGCTCGCGGAGGGGGAGTAAATTTGTTTGCTAGGATGAAGGAAGAGTGATGCAAACGCTATAGTTTTCTCCAAATTCCCAAGAAAGAAAAAGGTGAAATGCAGCTGTATAATCTTATAGTGGCTGATAAAACATAAATGGTCAATAGTACATACGGACTCCTCATTTTCAGGAGCACGACTGCACATCTAATCTCCAGCAGTCCCAAGAGGTCTCAGTGTGTGGCCTTACTGAGATGAACCAACTTTTGTTAGCTAATTTAACTCCTACAGTTGTGCTGACTTAGTTCAATCTAATCTATGTGTGACTCATTCCCGCAATCCAATGTATATTTATGCTATAATAACATGGTTTTGGGTAATTAATTATAACATCTGATGAGCTACCACTTGGTTTATAGTTTTTCCTAGAAGTAGTACACGGTAGTCTGTCTTGATTCAGTGTTACACCGCAAAATGGGAAGGTACACACACAATATTTCTTCAGTTTTAACTGATAAATAGAATCTGTCAATACCTTCACGGGACTCATTGATATCCTCAGTAGCAAAATCATTGTTCCGAGAATTAGTGCTAATTTCCGATCTTGTATAACAAGCCAGCTCCTTTGTACATGTATCTGTTGAAAATTTAGAAGTTAAAGAGGGCAAATAAGAAGTGAAGAAAACTGCCAGACATTATACTACAAGAGTCTGGTGAAAAGCCACCAACTAAGATAGAGCTGGAACCTGCTTGCTTCTTCCCAACGGATTCAACTGATGTCTTGACAGAAGCCGCAGAATTAGTTGAAGCACCAGCTGCTAGCACATTAGTTTCTATAGTGTGGTCACAAACTTTACTTGCCGTTTCTCCATAGTCAGATCCTTTAACTGAGTCCAGAGCTGAAGTCAGAGTTACATGGTCCAATGCCATTTCAATACCGCCTCTAACCTCAGCACTTGAAGCAAATTTAATTGCATCCCCTGATGCAAGAAAGATAGCATCAGCTTTCTTAGTTGGGTGGCTGTCTCTAACAATTTCTTTGATTCCATTTTGACGTTTATAGACTCCTCTGCTTTTGTTTTTCCCTGAGATTTCAGGAAAAATAATATTAGCAGATCTGTCTGACCAAAGAGATTAAATAGTAAATGATGAATAATCAGCACTTGTATTTTATACCCTTGATCACTTGAGTGTCATCATTTAATGTGTTACTGAATTCTCTGGTGCTTCCCTTAAGGTTTGCTTTCAGCTTCTTGTCAATTTCATAGTGAGCATAAGGGTTCAGAGACAAGTCAGCAGCTGCGACTTTCACAGGATCAATGTTATATTGAGGATGAACATCCTGCAGCACCTCTGAATAAAATCTCTTGACATTCGTACCAACAGTGTTCACCTGATTTTCGACATATTTTACAGTGTCCTGTAATTTATCACAGTCTTAGTTATGCTGATTATAACCCATTTGGTCAAAACATAGCAGGGTCAATAACAAATAGAACAATCTTTCAAACAGCCAAAATAGCAACATGCAGAATGCAGAATTTCAGCTATAAGCAAATTAACTCAAGGAAGTACCAGGAAACAAGTAATATCGAACATATGTAATAATTAAATTGGGAATAGAAAGCTGAAAGTGTAGAAAATCACTCTATCTATGATATGTGCGCTTTGGTTGTATGAGCATGATTTTCAGGTATAGGTTTTGATGAATGACAAACAATGAAGTCAAGTGTCAAACAACGATATCATATGACAAACAATCAAGCTTGAATGCCGAGAAGCATATTGATGAACGGATTGCAATGGAAAAGCCAAAGACGAGCTCAAATATTCAAGACCGAAGACCCAAGGCGTAGGTCGTTAGGTAGAACAAATGTAAGAGCAACGCTTAAGTTATCTCGTCTTTTGGCTCAACATAGGTCATCATAAATATGCATAAAATCATTTTATTAAATCATATTTATCATAAACATATTTTATTAAATCATATTTATCATAAACATATTTTAAATACTTCAAACAAAATGATGTTAAAGTTTTCATCTTAACCAAAATGGTTTTTGAAGTAAGTTTTCAAATCTGCCTCAGAATAATCGATTATACAAAGTGCATAATCGATTATGTTATAACAGTGGCCAAAGTGTTTGAACACTGCCACAGAATAATCGATTATACAAAGTGCATAATCGATTATGTTATAACCGTTGCCAGGCGTTTGAACACTGCCTCAGAATAATCGATTATGCAGTATCAGATAATCGATTATTCAGTCTGATTTTCTGAACGTTGGAGAATAATCGATTATCAGATTGTGAATAATCGATTATCTTGGCACAAAATCAGCATAATTGATTGCCAATTAAGCAACGGACATACACCATTTTTCACCTATAAAAAGAGGTCTTTTGAGCTGATTTTAAATACACAACACCTCCCAATATTGATATACATATTGACATTATTTGAGCATCATTTTAGAGCTTTTGTTGAGCCATTTGAGAGACAACTTTGAGTTGTTCATAGAGCCAAATTTGTATCTCTTTATCTACTCTTTTGAGAGAGTTCTTGTTGTAAAAGAGAAAGGTGTTTGAGAAGAACATATCTTCTCATTGATTGTCGGGTTCGCTAAGTACCCTAAGTCTTAGTGGTTGAAGTCTTGTGGTGCGGTATCCACGAGCAAGGTGAAGTCTTGAGGTGCGGTATCCTCGAGCAAGTTGAAGTCTTGTAGAGTGTACATCTACAAGCAAGTGTAACGGTTTGTTAAGCACCCGTAAGCTTAACGGAGTTAGTGGAATCTCGAGAGAGTCTCTCGGGGACTGGACTAGCCACAAATTGTGGTGAACCGGGATAAATTCGGTGCGTTCTTTCCTTGTTATTTTAATTACCGAATTTATTTTATTCTTGCAATTTTAATTCCGCATTATATATCAATATTCTTGTGCCGCACTATTCACCCCCCTCTAGTGACGGGCATAAATCCTAACAGAAAGAGTGTAGTTCACCTGATACATAGCCTCTTCCATCTCCAAACACATAGTTTCGAACTTTTGGTATATGTTTCCGACCCATGATATAGCTTTCAAGTCCATCGCGGAATAGGCTGTCAACTTTTCAGGGATTCTATCAAGTTAGTTCCACAACGTGTTACAACTTCCCAACTGCAGAAATTTCAGACCAGTTGTCACACTATTACAATGGACTTTTTTATGAGTTGCGCAAAATCATAAAATTATCTTGAGCTAAGTCAGCAACCAATTTCAACCTGTTTCAAGAGAAATGAATTTGTTAATCAATGATGACTAATGTAAGCAGACTCAATTGCCCTCTTTCTTAATGAGACACCAAATATTATTACCCAACAAAAAAAGAAATGCAGTACTCATATTTAATATGTTAAGCCTCCTTGATATTAGGAGCAAACAAGATTTAAGACAAATAAAGATGCTTTTCAGCAGATATATTAATTTAAGTATCAACCTTAATTGCTAATGACTTCACATTAAAAGCATGACAAGCCCTCACAGTTTTTCTCTTAAAGACATAGATTTCTATTAGCACTTCCTTCCAAGGAAAATCACACCCTTTCTCTCTGCTAATCATTTTCTCAACATGTTAAGAGTGCAACATAAGGATTAGGTAAGAACAGTAATAAGACTTCATCTCCTACAATTGATTGTTTGGCCGCTCAAAATTAACAATGAGCCACCCCATCAAAATCACCAAGAAGAACAAAATCAGATTCCCAACTATAAACAAGAATACAACTGAATATCAATCTTCAGCATGAAATTCATATTTTCCATACGCTCATAGGATCAATTTTCATTAGCAAAATTACATATCATGCATTCGAATCACCAGACATGTAGAAATTATACTAATAAAAAATTTAATTATATCAGAAAATTAAAATAGCACAAGCCCTTTCATTCATTATATTCTTTTTCTTCATGTCATGAAATAGACAAGTTGAAAACATTATCCAGAGTAGGAAGATCGACAAATTAACAAATTGACTCAAATTGAAACATGTAAAATAGAATGTATATAGGTCCTAAACGTCTAACCATCTAATAGCTATCTCATCAGCTCACCTGTTAAATATTCCCCAGGTTCCGACATTCAAAAACTTATGTCTGTAGTTTCACAAATCCAACTGCAAACCAAACTCCTCAAAGAAACAGAGAAGGCAACGGTATAATGTTACTGCCAATTGCATCATAGGGGTAACTTAGCAAAATGGCTTTTCAATGCCTCCAGCATATAAAACTCAGAACTACTCTAAAAGGCTTCTTTTTTATGGCCCTAAGGAAACAACTCTTAACAGACTAGTATGGGCAAAATTTGTGGAAAACGTTTTTTATTCAATTAAATGAACCTTTTTGGCAATAGAATATCTGTAGAACTCAAGATTCCAAAGCCAATTTGGTCATCCAAAGTCAAGAGGGTTTAAGAGCTTCCTTATTAGCCAAACTAGGCTAATACCAAGTTTCCACGAAAAGCATTCCAAACACCTAAGAAAACAATCACACACAAAGGAAAAGAAAGCAAGCTACTTTACCTAAATCCCACAATTTCAATATCCACAACAGCTGCATCCATCCATTTATAAGCAAAAAAAAAAAAATCACAGCAGTCCTCAGCATAGACTAAAAATCACCGATTTTTCCCCACAATTTCTTCAGAGAAACACACACACAAAAAAAAATCATTTTTACCATGACCAAGAAGCACAGCCCAGAAAGGAGAAAGCTTTACTAATTAAAAACAGAAATACATTAAAAAAGAAAGGGGGGGGGGGGGGGGGGGTATTTTTAAACCCAAGGAAAGACAAAAAGGGGTTGTGGTAAACAAAGAAAAATGATTAGTAGAGTTGAAGTAGAGGAACTTACGTAGTAGCAAGAAGCAGAAAGGGCAAGCCACCAACTATTATTTCAGCGGAAAACAAAAAAGAATCAAGCTTTTACAAGAGAGGTGATTCTGAACAAAAAGTAGAAAATACCAAGTGGGACCGAGAAACAGAGTGGGTAAGATAGTTTTCTTGAGTAGGAAAATTCTGAAACGTACAGAGAGAGAATTGAGACGGAGTTCACCTAGCTTTCTTCAACATGGATTCTTGACACGTGTGCAAGAAATGAAAATGAATGAAACTTCTATATCTAAAAAAAACTAATTTATTCATAATTTTTATAATTATCCAAATATTATAAAAGGTGTTCTAGCCACAAATAGTAAAAGTTTCATACACATACAAATGTTAATGTATATATAGAACGACAAATGTGAAATGTTAATTTTTCTTTCATTATATCGTATAAATAAAATGGAAGGTCTATTATATATCTCTTGATTAATATATAATATAACAGTATTTGTAAAAAAATTGTTGAAGTAAATTTGCAGAAAATATCCCATCATTTTCAAAATTCAAGTAGTTTAAAAAGCTGAAAAGATTACTTAGGATTGACTATCAAACATTTCGAAACGCTATATATAAAATAGTGGAAGGAGAAAAACTTTTTCTGAATTTGTTTTGATTTAATAAAAAAAGATACAAGAAAGCAAAAGGATCATCCTACTCCAATTGAATCGATTTCTTTCACACTCTACAAATTTCTTTTTGTTATGAAATATTAGATTATAGTGGATGTCCATAACTGCTATAACACCCACTACTTTTATCCATTATCTCCATAACTCCCACTACTCCAATACTTATGGTTGTAACTCTCACACCTCCATGATCTCCCCCATGATCTTCCTCCATGATCTCAAAAGCTTAATGACATATTTATGGAATTCTTTTAGTATACCTCTATGTTGTACTATAAATACAACAACAACAACAACAACAACTACCCAGTATACTCCCACCAGGTGGGGTCTGGGGAGGGTAATATGTAGGCAGTCTTACCCCTACCCAAAAGGGCAGAGAGGCTGCTTCCATGCGACCCTCGGCGCATAGGACAGAATGAAAAGCTGCATTGGAAAACAAAGACAAAATTAGTAACCAAGGCAAGACAAAACAAAATAACAAAACAAAGCATAAGTAATACTGCAGAAATAACGTAAATGGTTATATAAACATAAGGAACATAAATACCGTCGCAACCAAGAGGGGACCTAGGCTAAAACACTAGACATCGATGGGTAACCCTACTATCCCACACCCAACCCCGGGTGAGGCGAACGAAGGACTCTAAGAGCCCCTATCCTGCAACCCTGATTCTAGACCTCCAGACTCCCCTATCGAGGGTCATGTCCTCGGTAGCCTGCATTTTAGTCATGTCCTGCCTAATCACCTCTCCCCAATGCTTCTTAGGCCTCCCTCTACCCCGCCGACCACCAGCAATCTCCAGCCGCTCGCAGCTCCTCACCGGGGCATCGGGACCCCTCCTCCGTACATGCCCGAACCACCTCAGCCTCGCTTCCCGCATCTTCTCGTCCACTGGGGCCACCTCTACCTTCTGTCGAATAACTTCATTCCTAATCTTATCCAGTCTGGTGTGCCCACACATCCACCTAAGCATCCTCATCTCAGCAACCTTCATTCTCTGGACATGGGAGTTCTTCACGGGCCAGCACTCTGCCCCGTACAACATCGCTGGTCTAACCACGGCTCTGTAGAATTTCCCTTTGAGTTTGTGTGGGATTTTCTTGTCACACAGGACCCCAGAAGCAAGCCTCCACTTCGACCACCCTGCTCCTATCCGATGGGTGACGTCCCCGTCAATCTTCCGTCCCCCTGAATCACAGACCCAAGATATCGGACACTGTCCCTCTTGGCGATGGCCTGAGAACCAAGCATCACATCCCTGCCCACCCCACTCGGCTCGTCACTGAACTTGCACTCCAGATATTCTGTCTTAGATCTGCTTATCTTGAAACCTTTAGACTCGAGGGTCTGTCTCCATACCTCTAACTTCTCACTAACACCGGCCCTCGTCTCGTCTATCAATATTATATCATCAGCAAAGAGCATACACCAGGGCACATCCCCCTGGATATGACGGGTTAGAGCATCTATCACTAAGGCGAACAACATGAGACTCAGCGCCGATCCTTGATGGAGCCCCATTACCACAGGAAAATGGTCTGAATCGCCACCCACCGTCCTCACCCTAGTCTTAGCCCCATCGTACATGTCCTTGATAACTCTGATATAGGCTTCTGGCACACTCTTCGCCTCCAAGCACCTCCATAGCACCTCCTTCGGAACCTTGTCATACGCCTTCTCCAAGTCGATAAGCACCATATGCAGGTCCTTCTTCTTATCCCTGAATTGTTCCGCCAGCCGCCTGACTAGGTGAATAGCCTCAGTGGTGGAGCGGCCCGGCATGAAACCGAACTGGTTCCCCGATATAATCGTCGCCCCCCTCATTCGCGCCTCAATCACCCTCTCCCAAACCTTCATCGTGTGGCTCATTAGTTTAATACCCCTATAGTTGTTGCAGCACTGGATGTCCCCCTTGTTCTTGTACAAGGGCACCACTGTACTCCACCGCCACTCATCCGGCATCCTCTTAGTCTTGAATATCACGTTGAATAGCCTAGAGAGCCACTCCCCTCCAGGTTTACCCATGCACTTCCAAAACTCCACCGGGATCTCGGTGTTGTAGTACTATAAATAGAGGATGAGAAATCATTTTGTAATACACTTGGATACATAGAAGTAATATATTCTCTTCTCTATTTCTCTCTACTTTGTTGTCTATCTTTTTGTTTATTACTTTGAGTTAAGTTTTGTAACAAGTTATCAGCACGAAGCTCTACTATCTCAAGAATCTCTTTGAGAAAATTAAGGTATTTTTCTCCTCCTAATTTTGTTTTAATTATGTCTGACATTATGAAAAGAAAGTTTGTTGCCCTTGAAATTTCGGGCAAGAACTACATGACATGGGTGTTGGATGCTGAAATCCATTTGGATGCAATGGGTCTTGGAGACGCCATTAAAGACAGAAATAATGCATCCACCCAAGACTGTGCTAAGGCCTTGATTTTCTTACGCCATCACCTTGATGAAGGTTTGAAAATTGAATATCTCACAGTCAAAGATCCACTTATCTTGTGGAATGGCTTAAATGAGAGATATGACAACTTAAAGTTGGTCACTCTGCCACAAGCACGATATGATTGGGCTCATCTGAGGCTCCAAGACTTTAAGTCTGTTTCTGAATATAATTCTGCAATGTTTAGAATTACTTCTAAATTGAAACTCTGTGGAGATACTATAACTGATTATGATATGCTTGAAAAAACGTTTACAACGTTTCATGCCTCCAATATGGTTCTGCAACAACAGTACAGAGAGAAAGGTTTCAAAAAGTACTCTGAGCTGATTTCTCTTCTCCTTGTGGCTGAGCGAAACAATGACCTGCTCATGAGAAATCACGAAAATCGACCCACTGGGTCTACATCATTGCCTGAAGTAGATAAGGTGTATTCCCATTATGCTAAGCGTGGAAAAGGCTATGGCTTTAATCATGATCGTGGTCGTGGTCGGGGTCATGGCCGTGGACGTGGACAAGGAAGAAATTTTCCTGGTGTTAGTCACCCCCTAAAGAGATATAACCACCAAAAGCGGAAATGGAATTATGAGAATCCAAAAGCAAATAGTTCAAAAACTATATGTTATTGTTGCGGTGGAAAAGGGTACTGGGCAAAAATTTACCGTGTACCAAGACATTTGGTTGAGCTTTATCAAGCATCTCTAAAGAGTAAAGGCCCTGAAACCAATTTTGTCTCTGACAATAATTTTGACATCACCCACTTGGATATGGCAGACTTCTTTGAGCACCCCTGAGGGGAAAATAGATCACTTGATCGGTGATGGATCCATGGTTAAAGAAGATTGAGCAGTTTGATATTTTTATTTTACTTATTCGTAATAGTTAATGAATAAACAATTATCATAGTTTACATAAGTTATCTATTATTGTGATATGGTTCAAATTTTATATAACTTTAGATTACACATTCATCTTATGCTTTATTTGTAATGATTTTTCAGTAAGTTAATCGATTAACATAACAGATAATCGATTAACCAATATATTCTATTAAACTGGACCTTTTCCGCAAGGCATGTTAGTCGACTATCCGATTTAGTTAATCGACTAACCTAATGACCGTTGCCTAAGTTAATCGATTATCACTTTAGTTAATCGATTAACCTTATGTCAGTTGCCTGTTCATCGACTAGTTTTTTAAATGTTGAAACAGGTTAGTCGATTATCTATTTGGTTAATCGACTAACCTCAGCAGATTTTGAAAATATTGTTTAATTATTAAGCAACGGATACAAGAGTATTAAAAGGAGAATAACTATGATAAAAGATATATTTTTTTCATAGTGACCGCACTGAAACTATTATGTTGAATTATAGACTTAAATTTGTTTATTCTCATATCTATAAAAAAAATACTAATATTTTTTCGTATATTTCTTTTGTATGTCAAACCATGGGAAGCAAATATGGATATCTCACAAAGCAAACTTGGATCAACGTCCAATTGTAAAAATATTTGTTTAATTGATTCATGTACCACACATACGATATTCAAAGAGAAGAAATATTTCTCTCATTAAGTATGTGTAAGGCAGATGTTACTACAATTTCTGGTAGTAGTAAATTGATTGAAGGCTCCGGAAGAGCAACTATAACTCTACCTAAAGGAACAATATTTATCATAGAGAATGCAATGTTCTCTTCCAAGTCCAAGAGGAACTTGTTGAGTTTTAAAGATATCCGTCAAAATGGATATCATATTGAGACAATAGATGAGAATAATCTTGAATACCTCATCATTACAAAGAATGTCTCTGGCCAAAAGAGGGTTATTGATAAGTTCCCATCTTTATCTTGTGGCCTGTATTGGACAAAATTAGTGCAATTGAGGCACATTCCACAGTAAACCAAAAGGTTACTGATTCCAATACTTTTGTACTTTGGCATGATCGATTGGGACATCCTGGATCAATTATGATGAGACGGATTATAGAAAACTCATATGGGCATCCATTAAAGAATTTAAAGATTCTTTTAAATAATGAATTTTCTTGCACTTCTTGTTATCAAGGCAAGTTAATTATTAGACCATCGCCAACAAAGGTTGGAACTGAGTCACCTACGTTTTTGGAACGTATACAAGGGGATATTTGTGGACCTATTCACCCACCTAGTGGGTCCTTTAGATATTTTATGGTCTTAATAGACGCATCCTCTAAATGGTCTCATGTGTGCCTATTGTCATCACGCAACCTTGCGTTTGCAAAATTAATGGCACAAATAATTCGATTACGAACACAATTTCCCGATAATCCAACTAAGTTTATTAGACTAGATAATGCTGCTGAGTTTTCATCCCAAACATTTAACGATTATTGCTTATCAATTGGGATAAAAGTGGAACATCCTGTAGCTCATGTTCACACTCAAAATGGTCTTGCAGAATCTTTAATTAAACGTCTGCAGTTGATTGCAAGACCATTACTCATGAAAATGAGGATCCCACTTCAGTTTGGGATCACGCCATTTTGCATGCAGCAATGCTAGTTCGTCTCAGGCCGACGAATTATCACAAATATTCCTCGTTGCAATTAGTTTTGGGTCATGAACCTAATATATCCCATTTAAGAATTTTTGGATGTGCAGTATATGTGCCTGTAGCACCGCCATACCGCACCAAAATGGGTCCGCAAAGAAGGTTAGGAATATATGTTGGGTTTGAATCGCCCTCCATTATTCGCTACCTCGAAACATTGATAGGGGATTTGTTCACTCCACGATTTGCAGACTGTCGATTCGATGAGACACTTTTCCCAAAATTAGGGGGAGAAGTTGGTGAAACTAAACGGGAAATTTTGTGGAAAAACCCATCGTTATCTCATCTTGATCCACATACCTCTATTTGTGAAAAAGAGGTGCAAAATATTATCCATTTGCAAAGAATAGCAAATCAAATGCCTGACGCATTCACGGACTTGCAAAGGAAAACAAAATCTCACATCCCCGCAGAGAATGTTCCAATCCGTATTGATGTCCCTATTGGACAATCTTCTAGTGTCATATCTACTGAGTCGAAAGCACGCCTAAAACGTGGCAGGCCATTAGGTTCCAAAGATCGAAATCCTAGAAAAAGGAAAGCAAATGATCAAAAAATTCACGATTTAATAAATTCTGAGATTCATGAAGAATCCATTGAGCCCGAGACTCAGGAAAATAAGGAACTATCAATAAATCCAATCGATATTGAGACAAATTTTAATCGAGTGGATATAGTGGTGGATTATGTCTTTGCATATAATGTTGCATCTAGCATTATGCAAGAAAGTGAGGATCTTGAACCTCAATCTGTTGGAGAATGTCGACAAAGACTTGATTGGCCAAAATGGCAAGAAGCAATCCAATCAGAATTGAATTCACTTGCAAAACGTGAATTTTTACGCCTATAGTTGAAACACCTAATGGTGTTAAGCCTGTTGGCTATAGATGGGTCTTTGTACGCAAGAGAAATGAGAAAAACAAGGTACAAAGATATAAGGCACTCCTTGTTGCACAAGGATTTTCTCAAAGGCCTGGTGTCGATTATGAAGAGACATATTCACCCGTAATGGATGCTATAACTTTCCGTTATCTCATTAGTTTTGCTGTCCTTGAAAAGCTTGACATGCATTTAATGGATGTGGTTACTGCCTATCTTTATGGCTCACTTGATAATGAGATATACATGAAAATTCCCGATGGATTCAAAATGCCAAACACTCATAATTCAAAGTCCCGGGAAATGTTTTCAATCAAATTGCAAAGATCTTTGTATGGTCTAAAGCAAGAGCAAATGACATCATTTATATAGCCTTCTTTAGACCTTATTGGAACTCCCATAGAACTCCAAAAGGCAATTGATTATTTAAAGAAGGAATTCGAGATGAAAGATCTCGGAAAGACAAAAATTATGTCTTGGTTTGCAAATTGAATATTTGGCAAACGGAATTTTTGTTCATCAATCTGCCTATATAGAAAAGGTATTGAAACGTTTTTACATGGATGGAGCATATCCTTTAAGTACTCCGATGGTTGTTCGATCACTTGATTTGAATAAGGATCCATTCCGACCGCAAGAAAAGAATGAAGAGCTACTTGGTCCTAAAGTACCATATCTTAGTGCAATTGGCGCACTAATGTATCTTGCAAATACTACAAGGCCTGACATAATTTTTTCAGTTAATGTCTTAGCAAGATATAGCTCTGCTCCCACAAAGAGACATTGGAACGGAATCAAACATATATTGCGGTATCTAAAAGGGACTACCGATATGGGCTTATTTTATAGCAATAATTGCAGTCCTGCTCTTGTTGGTTATGCTGATGCTGGATATTTATCTGACCCACACAAGGCTCGATCTCAAACAGGTTATGTGTTTATCTGTGGAGGCACTGCCATATCTTGGCGATCGACTAAGCAATCAATTGTGGGTACTTCATCTAATCATGCTGAGATAATCGCTATCCATGAAGCAAGTCGAGAGTGTGTGTGGTTGAGGTCTATAATACATCATATTCGAGACAAATGTGGTTTGAAATGTGACAAACTACCCACGATTTTGTATGAAGACAATGCAACATGTATAGCCCAATTGAAGGGAGGATTCTTAAAAGGAGATAGAACAAAGCATATTTCACCAAAGTTATTTTTCACACATGATCTTCAAAAGAATGGTGATATCAATGTGCAACAGATTCGTTCAAGTGATAATATGGTTGATTTGTTCACCAAATCTCTACCAACGTCAACCTTCAAGAAGCTGGTACACAAGATTGGAATGCGAAGGTTCAAGGATGTGAATTGATGCTCTTTTCAGGGGGAGTTAATGCGCGTTGCACTCTTTTTTCCTTACAAGGTTTTGTCCCACTGGGTTTTTCTTGCAAGGTTTATTACCCGAGGCAACAAAAATGCATTTTGTTAGATATGTGTACTCTTTTTCCTTTTCTAGAATTTTTTTTTCCCATTGGGTTTTATTTTAGTTAAGGTTTTAACGAGGCACATTATCTTTGGACATCCAAGGGGGAGTGTTATGAAATATTAGATTATGGTGGATGTCCATAACTCCTATAACACCCACTACTTTTATCCATTATCTCCATAACTCTCACTACTCCAATACTTATGGTTGTAACTCCCACACCTCCATGATCTCCCCCATGATCTTCCTCCATGATCTCAAAAGCTTAATGACATATTTATGGAATTCTTTTAGTATACCTTTATGTAGTACTATAAATAGAGGATGAGAAATTATTTTGTAATACACTTGGATAAATAGAAGTAATATATTCTCTTCTCTATTTCTCTCTACTTTGTTGTCAATCTTTTTGTTTATTACTTTGAGTTAAGTTTTGTAACACTTTTGAAGCATTTCTTGCAAAAAAGGAAATTTATTAACATAATATTTGTATTCATACCTCCCCCCAAGGGCACCCTTATCGACATCAACCATGATGGGTTGATAACTATTCCAAGGATAAGAACACAAGCACTGAAGCATGAATCTTGAAATTGAGGGAAAAATAATTTTCTTTTCCTTGAAATTGATATAAAACATATTCTCTTGTGACTTAAATTCATTCAAAATTAATTATTCCTTCACCTGAAAAAAGAAACATTTGAAGTTCGTGAACAAGAATGCGTCTTAAAAGAGCACTTCCAAATCAACTAATTTAGAAGATCCACTTGCTCAAAAGTCAACTGGAGCCCAAAAGGAAATTTTTTTATAACAATTGTTTTAACATTTAATAAAGAAAAGAATGTCTTGATACGATGAATTTTAATAAATGGAAGTACTACTTAGTAGTGTTAGTAGATAATCCGTAATATATATATATATATATATATATATATATATATATATATATATATATATATATATATATATATATATAAAAGTGAGATGGCACCTCTCTTTGGCCAGCATTTGTATTTATCTTTTTTGTCAATTTATGATTAGAAATTGTTGATTTCAAAATGTTGCCTTAAAATAAAACTACATTCTATGTTTAGAACAAAATGTAGTCAAATAAAATACAATCAGTTTAATTATGTATGAAGCAGTATTTTTTTCAAAAATTTCTACAAATTACAACAATTATAGCACAATTTAACTACAATGTTTGACATTCTAAAATGGATGACTACAAAATTTTCACTATATCTACAAATTATCTACAAATATTCTACAAAATTATAATGACATTGCTTATCTTTATTTTGATGCAGGTTCGTCTGGATCCATAAAGTTACTTGATATGCCATCATCTCCATCTATAAAGGAATATCAAAGTGAAATAATAACAGAATCTATGCAAACTGCTATTGAAGAAGGACAAGTGTATCAGAACAAGCAAATGGTAGCTACTGCAATGAAGAACTTTTATGTGATGCACAAGTTCCAGTTGAGAGTTAAAAGATCTAATCATAGAAGGTATGGAAGTATTTGTAGAGAAAAGATCATTAAAAGAGTGTTTTACTCAAGATATATGTTTTAACCATTGTAGATAAATTGTAGTTATATTGTAGTTAAATTATAGTTTACGTTACTATATATTAATACAGTCCTTTTGTTGGAATTACATTTATAATCTGTATTAAATATTGTATTTTTTTGTAGCTACTAGTTTGTATGCGTTGGTGAAAACTGTAAATGGCACTTCAAGGCAACGTCAATTAATGATTTTGCATTGTTCAATATAAAGGGGCTTCAACCAAAAACACACATGATCCTTAATGGAAGAAACATTCATACAATGTAAACATACTGCAGCTGTAGTTGGTAGCATGGCCATTCCAAAGTATTGTGATCCTAAGACTGTTTACACACCAAAGGACATACAAATTGACATATTATCTGAAATAGAGTGAACCTAAGTTACATGCAAGCATGGAGAGCAAAGAAAAAGGCTTTACAGTTTTTGAGGGGGAATCCGGCTGACTCCTGTATATTCTTGAGGATACTTATCTTGGTTCGGTTGTTTAATTGAAGAAGACAACAGATGAATGCTTCTTATACGCATTTGTTGCTCTTTGTACATCAGTAAGTTGTTGGCAGCATTGTAGGCCAGTAGTAGTTATTGATGGGACATTCTTAAACTCAGCCTATATGGGGATTATGCTGACAGCAAGCACCATGGATGCAACAGGTAAAAAGTGTAAAAATTTTATAGGCAGTCTATAAAATGTAGATACAGCGTAGTAATTTTGTAGCTATTACGTGAAATGTAGATAAATTGTCTATATTATGAAGATATATTGTAGTTGTTATGTATTTATATTTTTATATACATTTTTAAAGCTGCCAATTAATATTTTATGAATTAATAATGTAGGTACAATATTTCCTTTGGCATATGCTGTGGTTGATTATGAAAACGACGCATCTTGAAAGTGGTTCTTTGAGCAATTCAAGAAGGCATATGTTGAAAGACCTTCAATATGTGTTGTTTCAGATTTGAATGAGAGTCTACTGAAGGCAACATTAATTGTCTATCCGGGAGTGCCACACTACTCTTGCATGTGGCATATTTGGACAAATATAAGGGCAACGTTCAAGAAGGATCATCTACAATTATATGAATTGTACTTTGCTACAGCAGGGTCATACACTATGGATGAATTTAATGAAAGGATGTCGAAGATCGAAGAGATAGACCCTTGTGTTAAATCATACCTCTATGATATTGGCTACCATAGATGGTCAAGAACTCATGCAACGGTGAATAGAACTTGTACTATGACATCAAACATTGCAGAGTCATTGAATATTGTAATAAAATATGCAAGAGAGCTGGCAATATTTGACATATTAGAGTATATTATGACACTTTTTGAACGTTGGAGGAAAGAGAAGTTGTTGAAGGCAAAGGGTGCTTTCACATACCTTGGGTACAAATTCAACAAAGAATTGGAAAAAAACAGTACATCATCTCAGAAACTTAGGGTAAGATCTTTTCTTTTTTTTTTTTGCAGAATAATAATTTTTTAATATATATGGTTTCCAGATTGTATATAAATTTTAGGTAAATTATAGATAATTGTAGGTTGTAGATAAGGTGTAGAATATTTGTAGATGATTTGTAGATAATATATTTTTATGGTTGAGATAATATTTTTTCTGTTTGTTCTGCAATTCTAGGTGAGGGCTTCAACGGAACATATACATAATGTGTTAGATGGTGTGAAGCGGTACATTGTGTGTCTAGAAAATAAGAAATGTAGTTGTGGTCAATTCCAACTTGAAGAACTTCTATCTGTGTATGCTTTGGCAGCATTAAGGCACATGAATGAAACATATGAAAACTATTGCTCTTTGTATTACACAAGGGAGAGCCTTCTGCGTACGTATGAAATATCAGTAAATCCTCTTTCTAATGAAAGCAAATAGAATGTGTCACAATATATCTTTGATGAGGTAGTAAATCAACTGACGGGAGATAAAAGGCAGCCAGGGAGACCTCAAAAGGAAAGATATAAAACGTCCGATGAAATAAAGTTAAAGAAGTACAAGGTGTCATATGAAAATTGTGGACGTGAAGGGCATAACCAAAGATCTTGCAAGAATGCGCGCAAAAAGAAATGAATATCATGTAGTTAGAAAAGTTATTCAAACCAACTGTTTGTGAGTTAAAGTTAGCAGATTTTTTGTGTAATCGTTTAAGTTTTCAAAGATCATTGTGAAGTGGACTACAATTTTTATATGTGTGTTTAATATGCTTTTATGTATTGTGTAAGACATCTAAATTTGTCTTTGATATAGTGTAATTAAATTTTAATATTTATTATGGACAAAACAATTGATATTACAAAAATAACTTGAATATAAAGTGTTTTCAGATTGTAGGTAAAATATAGTTTAAATGTAGTTAAATTTGTTCTTGGTGATAATATGTAGATGATTTGTAGATAAATTATAGATAATATATTTCTATGATTGGAGTAATTATTTCTTCTCTTTGTTGTGTAATTTAACTTTAACTGACAGTTATATATAGGTATTACCTTGAATTTGAAGGTATTATATACAATAACTATATTGCGTGTTTCTAAAATTATATACAAGTAGTGTATTCTCCTTCAACTACAAATTGGAATCAACTAAACTAGGAAAACAGGACATTATTTTTCTTTCTCTAGACTCTAGTCTTCTCATTCTTAGCAGGAGCACGCTTCCTCCTTGCTAGTATGCATGTAACCTCACTTTCACTGATTGACACATCATCTTGATACTTTGTAGCATACCATAGGAGAGCTCCATAGCGTCCACTGTGTTGGTCGATATCGGTCGATATTCGAAAGGTCTTCTAAAGGGATTGAAAAATCTCCAAGGCTAACATACTCCATAAAAGCAGCCACAAATATACCACAATCGCTGCATAAAAAATTTAATTATTTAACAAATGATTATAAAAAAATAATTAAACATCTAGAAAGAGAGAATAATTTTTTTACAGTGATCCTTCTTTTTGCTGTGGAATCTCCGCAACCATCCATAGTATGTTGAGAGGGTCTGTAACTGGTTTCTCAATGTATGCCTTTGTGGTCTTGAAGTCAATGTCTTTATACTTCCTGTAGAAACCAGTGTAAGACAAATACAGAGGGATAATGATTGAAAACTTATCAACAGATGATTCAACAACATTATGATGGTGTGAAGACACCATAGAATCATACACATAAATTTGCATGTCGCTATGTCGAAAACGACTAGCAACCAATGAAAATTCTCTACAATGTTCACGTGCATGATGACATAGTCAACTTTATCCCAGGCTACATTAGCAAGAAGTCTATACCCAATAATATATTCTGCAAGATCATCATCAGGTTTAACAATCAAATACTTTTTTCCTGGTAGAGAACTTAGGAACTTTTTATAGATTTTTTCAATATTTGACTTGAACAAGCAATCGGTTGTTGTTAAGCTAATGTTGTTGTTGTTTGGGCCATATTTTTCTTTTTTCTCAGGTAATACATAATAACATCAATGTGCTGTAAAATAAAATAAAATCTACTATAAGCTACAGTATAACTATAATTATCAACAAAATAGCTACACTTTAAACTACAAAGCCAGAATTGAACTAATATAACAAATAGCTACACTTTAGCTGCTATACACAACAACATCTGGAACACATAAACTACCATAAGGTCTCAATAATATCTACATCGAAACTACGGTTAATATTGTAAGTTTTCAACTTACTCTACAATTTAACTACAAATTAACTATAAACATATGAAATACAGATATACCAATTCTATCCAAATTACCAAATATACAATTTATACGCACGAATCATCATCAAATATGATACATAAGGTCCAACCTAAATACAAACCCACTATAAATAATAAGAGCATCATTTATAAAAACTTTCTACATTATATCTACAATTGATAATAAAAAGCATGGTCACATATATTTCATATCTACAATATAACTACAATTATGCTACAAAATAGAAAAACATATATCTTGTGAATTTACTCTTTGATACTTACCGAGTCATTGAGAACTTGTTCGGGGTGAGCAATTGAATAAAGCCAGTCTTTCTTATCCACCTTTTCAACTCCAAGATCTAATCAAGGCTTGATTTCGTTATCCTTTATGGAAAAGGGAGCCTTCCTCCTGTAACTACAAATAAATGTCTAATAAAAAAAGGTAAGAATGAATTACATATTTAAAATTTAAAATACTAAAATGAAAGTATCAAATTTAGCATTCATACCTCTTAGATACTTTGTCATTGCGATGGTATAACCATTTGTGGAACATATCTAACACATCAGAATCTACATTTTCACCTATAACAGTTGTGAAGGGGTGCTTGAGGTAGAAAAATTTAGGTTCAATAGAGCTGCTGCCTCCAGAACTATATAGAGGTATGAAAGGTTATCGTGCATGTTTCCTCGGCTGTCTGGTTCTCTCCGGATGAATATGGGTTGCTTCATCTGGTATTAGCTCGCCATACTTAACCAATTGTGTTAAGTTGTCTGGAACTCAAAGTCATCCAATATCACACCCTTCTTATCAATGTCCAATCTTTCAGAAATAACTTCATACATATGTTGTGCATCTTCACTTTCATTTAGTTGTTTCTCAATGACTTATTCTGTCTGAGCGGCTACAGTCATTATATGAATTGGCCATTGTACATTGATATCTTCAATATCAGTTATATAAAACATAACTTACTTAACAGGAATGCAAAATTGTATAAACAACAATTATTTATTCTGAATGACAGTATGATATTATACCTGCTTGTTCTACCTAAGCTGCTTCTAGAAATTCTGGATATAATTCAACATGTGCTGCAACATGTTCTGGACAAATTGCAGCTTCAATTTATAATTTAAAAAGGTAAATAATACTAGTTAATGATGCCTTGAAAGTTGTAGATATATGTAGGAAGTTGTAGATAAAATGTGAATAATAAAACTATACTTTATAAAGTTTTATACTAAGTGTTTATATTTGTAGGTATTTTGTAGATACATGTGTTGCTTGTGCTTGCATGCACTTGATTACCAATATTGAACTGAAATTGCTGGTTGTTCACTCTTTGTTGTTGGTCATTGTTTTTGGTTGAACTACCAGCAAACTAAAGATTATATGTTAGTTTGAATATATTGTTTCATATGTCCATAATTTATTTTGGTATATAAATATATGTCAACTTTTACCTTTGCCCCATCCACATCATATCTCCTGTTTATCAAATTCAAAACACTCTTCACAGAATCATCTATAAACACTCGAAGGTCATGGAGTTTGTCAAATACAGCCTTCCTAAAATCTTCTAACTTTACATCAAACTAAAAGTTAAAAATATAGTTAGTTGGTAATTTTATTTAAATAAATTACAAATCAATTTAATTATGTACGAGACAGTATTGTTTTCACAATTGTCTACAAATTGCTACAGTTATACTACAACTTAACTACAATATGTGCAATCCAAACAAGGCTGACTATAGAATTATAATACAATTTAACTACAATGTAAACTACATAAATTGTTATCAGATGTAGATAAATTGGAGCAAATATGTAAATATATTGTAGTTAATAATATTACCTGCTCAATTTCTTTTTCTAGCTTCCTGAGCTTCTTAGTCACATATTCCTTATCCTTTTGACAATCTGTATGTTTGGATTCCAATGTTGGAGAATTAGCATTTGGAACATCTGATGATTGTGCACCTTATTCATCTTCATACTCAATCTTGTTTTGCAGAGTAAGCACTCCAATCTCTTCCAGATTCAGTCATGATTGTGAACTGAATGATGATAAAACAGTTAGTTCCATTAAGGCAGAAAATGTAGACTAATTGTAGATATTATTAAGGTAAATGTAGCAACATATAAACCTGAAAAAAAACCTTAATCCAATCAGGCTTGATCATCTTCTCTTCAAAGGCAGTTAACCAAATCTGCCCCTTAGTAGCAGACCATCTTAATATGCGAGGTATTGATTCATAACACCTCGTCGCAAGCTCCATGCTGACGGCCGAGCAACACTCGTAAATCCATACTTGCAAAGCTAATGAGCATCCCCGTATGAGATAGGAATGTACACATAGATTTAGACGATGCCTAACAGATTTCACAACCTGATTCGACGATTTAATACCCCATGGGTATGACTCAACTGACCAGACCCTACCAAATAGAACCTAAAGTAGTCTATAAAAGAAACATGGTCTTTGTCATAAGGGCAAACAAAAAATTTTAAAAGATAAAGAATGCACAACTTGACTGCATCCTCATCGTTTACCCAAGATATATTTGTTACTATATTTTTCAAATACCACTTCTCTACTTTTTCTCTTTAGGAAAATAACTATTCATTAACTTGCTAACATAACTAGAAGTATCCATAATCTATAAACTGATTCACACAATTTAAACCGATAATTAAACCAAACTCTCTCAATAAAAAAATCAACTTTCCCCTTCAAGTGGACTGAAAAAATAATTTATTAGAATTAGACAGTTTATATTTCATCAAAAGATGAATAACTTGGTTTTGCATGCAAATGGAGGGGAGATACAGTAACTAACTAAAATAAGTATTTTGAAAAAGTGTTAAAGCATTTGGAGATAATAACTCTTTTATCTGGCTTAGAATGCTAGGATCACACAAAGTGTAGAATCTAAGCACCCCATAATCCACATTATGTGGAGAAAAATAATGTCCATTCTGAACAAAATAATAAATTATTTCACATTAATAAACTGCATAAAAATTGAAGCATTAATCTACATATTATAAACATATAACTACACAATCACTACACAAATAGCTAGAAATAAATCAGGAAGAAAAAATACATATAAATCTGCTTCAAGAAAATACAGCCTACCCACACATATAACTACAAAATATTACAAGGCATCTACAGATATAAACATTATCTACAAACATATAGGAAGAAAAGGGTAATTACAGTTCTGTTTCAAAATTTAAAAGCTAACGACAATATAACTACAAAACGACTACAAAATAACTACAATTATAAAGTGTAGAAAATCGCAACTACAAAATAAAATCAAGACAACTAATCTACAATTTACCAAAACACTGGAACAAAGATTTTACATCCAAAATAAAACTAAAAACTGGAAACGAAAATAATAAATATTTACCTTCACCAAATTTTTTTCTGTACCAATTTTGGGAGTTTTTTGGAATGTATCTTCATTTTTTGTTTTGAGGAAGCAGGAGGCGACTTGGGTTTTTTAACTGTTGGAATTTTAGGGACATCTTCAGCAAAGTCATCATCTATAGATACATCTTTCCCCTTTCTTTTGAGTTGTTTTTCGCCTGGTGTAGCACTTCCTCCATCATCTACATCGTGGATTTGCTTTGTTCTCATCTCGGCACGGATTTATCTAGGAGATGAATTGTGAGTAGGAGGTTCCATTGTGTGTGTAGATTTTACTTGTTTTTGTTATGCTTTTGGTGCTAAAACACCCAATTCGAAAGAGGGAATATCACAAACTGTAGACTTTTTAGGTATTTTTTTAAAAAATTTGATGTTCTTCATGGTTTAACTTCAATTTGACTAAAGATGAGAACGAATTTTGTATAATGATAATTTCAATATTTGGTGAATTTAAATGGAGAATAATAAAGAACGTCGGTAGCTTTTATTATGTAAAGAAGAAAACACACGCTAAACGTGGAGGAGTGAAGGGTAAAGGTAAGTGGGGAGGGGGGATGAGGGTTTAGGAGAAAGAAAGTGGGTTTTTTAACTGTTGGAATTTTAGGGACATCTTCAGCAAAGTCATCATCTATAGATACCTCTTTCCCCTTTCTTTTGAGTTGTTTTTCGCCTGGTGTAGCACTTCCTCCATCATCTACATCGTGGATTTGCTTTGTTCTCATCTCGGCACGGATTTATCTAGGAGATGAATTGTGAGTAGGAGGTTCCATTGCGTGTGTAGATTTTACTTGTTTTTGTTATGCTTTTGGTGCTAAAACACCCAATTCGAAAGAGGGAATATCACAAACTGTAGACTTTTTAGGTATTTTTTTGAAAAATTTGATGTTCTTCATGGTTTAACTTCAATTTGACTAAAGATGAGAACGAATTTTGTATAATGATAATTTCAATATTTGGTGAATTTAAATGGAGAATAATAAAGAACGTCGGTATCTTTTATTATGTAAAGAAGAAAACACACGCTAAACGTGGAGGAGTGAAGGGTAAAGGTAAGTGGGGAGGGGGGATGAGGGTTTAGGAGAAAGAAAGTGGGTTTTTTAACTGTTGGAATTTTAGGGACATCTTCAGCAAAGTCATCATCTATAGATACCTCTTTCCCCTTTCTTTTGAGTTGTTTTTCGCCTGGTGTAGCACTTCCTCCATCATCTACATCGTGGATTTGCTTTGTTCTCATCTCGGCACGGATTTATCTAGGAGATGAATTGTGAGTAGGAGGTTCCATTGTGTGTGTAGATTTTACTTGTTTTTGTTATGCTTTTGGTGCTAAAACACCCAATTCGAAAGAGGGAATATCACAAACTGTAGACTTTTTAGGTATTTTTTTGAAAAATTTGATGTTCTTCATGGTTTAACTTCAATTTGACTAAAGATGAGAACGAATTTTGTATAATGATAATTTCAATATTTGGTGAATTTAAATGGAGAATAATAAAGAACGTCGGTAGCTTTTATTATGTAAAGAAGAAAACACACGCTAAACGTGGAGGAGTGAAGGGTAAAGGTAAGTGGGGAGGGGGGATGAGGGTTTAGGAGAAAGAAAGTGAGGGATTAGTACCGGAAAAAATAAAAATGCTTTAATTAAGGAGTAGAAAATATATCATTAATTTTTACCTTAATTAGATATGGTACAAAAATAATAATTTGGTATACTATATGTATTTTAATCAAACCTTAAACATATAGAGTAAAAATATTTTCTAAGTGGGATAAAAATGTAAAAATTCCAAAAATAAATATGGCACCCAAGAGTCAGTCCCTTCAAATAGTCCTTCTGTTCTCAACTAGTTTTTCATTCATTTTGGCATCATGTAATCCTTTTGGAATCTTTTTTTTCTTGCTCTTTATTTATTTGTAATATTTGACTTAGAAGATTATTATTTTGTATATAATACTATTTACCTGGCCTGCTTTTGTTTTTTTGAAAATCATTGATGTATTAATTTCCTTATAATTCAAATATTATCTGTTCTCTTCAAATTTTAATTTGGTGGATGTAATTCTATTCCTCTGTTTTATTTTTTTATTTTATTGGTTCAATAATATGTTATTTGTAGCAGATTATTATAGTTTTCAATTGATATTGCTTTCTTCTTCTTTGTTTCGTTCTATTTTGGACATGGAAGTGGAATTTCTATTTGATTTCTGATGAATATGAGTTTTTGAAGCAAAGTAATTAAGTTTGTCAAGGTATTATAATCACTAATGCAAATTATCTTATGTTTCTTTTTGATATAATTTATATATCTTATTTTCTCCATTTTGGAATACATGAATAGCCAAAATACTTTGACATCTTTCATGTATTTTACTAAAATGTGCAAGAATATTTGTTTTTTTGTTGTTAAGATTAAGAACTATATCAATAATAGTATGTACATATATTCTTTTAAGATAAATTTACCAGAAAATACTTATATTTGTTAAAATATATAGTCCATCGTGTTTCCCATTTAGCATTTGGACCGTTTGGTGCTCTTTTTTCAGAATGGTAACAATTGTTGTTTTTTTAATGTAGTATTTGGTGATGTATTGAGATCAATAGACTATGATGAAGCAGGGTGAAGAGAAGTCGGAAAAAAGAAGAAGAAATGAAATAGAGGATGCATTAACTTTCTCTTTATTTTCCTTAATCAAGTTCATATACTGATTTACATATTTGTTCATTTAATTTAAGATGTCTTTCACATACCTTTTCTTAAAAGGTTTTTGTTGGATGTTATAAGAATCGGAAAACGGATAGTAGTAAGAATTCATATTTAATTTTTTTCATTTTCGATTTTTTTATGACTACGCGAAGCCCGGGCAAGTGCACTAGTTCTTTATATAGATCAGTAACTTGCTTGGCCAAGTTGTAAAAATCAACTTATATTAAAAAGTGTTTTTTCTGAAAAGTACTTTTGGTGAGAAACGGTTTATATTTGACTAATTAATTCGAAAAGAATTTCTAAGCAGCAACTAGTGTTTGAACAAGCTTTTAAAAAGGGTTTCTAAGTATATTTTTTTTTCAAAAGTGCTTTTTAAAAATATACTTTTGGAGATAAACTATTTTTTTCTGTTTCTCCAAAACTGTTTCTGCTTCTCCTCAAAAGAATTTTTTTTCCTTCTAAAAGTTTGGTCAAATACTTCAACTTTGAAAAGAGAACACTTTGTTTGAAAAAAAAAATGCTTAATATAGGATAATTCCAATACAGCAACGTTGAGTCCTTACACAAAATAAAAAAAGACTTCATAAATCACTAGTGTAATAGTAAAAATTTCTTCACTTTTAACCAAAGATCTCGAGTTGGAATTTTGGAATAGATTCCCATTTAATGATAGGGGAGTACTAAACCCTCCACGGTTGACTTTTCACGGTGCGAATTCGGATTAGTGGGGCCAATAAATTCCAGATACCAGGTGATTAAAAAACCGACTTCGTAGAGGACAATCAATTGATTTTAGCAGAGAACTTATACCTCCCAACAAATAAAAATTGCTTTGAAGAAAATGAAAAGCACTTTGGCAATGTGTATAGGTAAGACTATAAAGATTTGGAGTTGAAACTATAATACACATCTTATGTACCAAGGCATTCAACAACAGCATCTAGTATAAACTTTTGAACTTTAGTTTTCCAATTGTACTGAGTTTCCAACAAAATATTCACCCAGCTGCTTGAAAATCGCCAAAGTCATCATCTTCAAGATCTTGTGGACCTTGATCTTTAAGTGATTCTGATTTATTTGGCTGCTCTTTTGCTGACACGGAGTCCTTGGTTTCAGCAGATTGCTCAAGACTAAATTTGGATGGTGATACTGGGGGAGATTTTGCAGCAGCATCAACAGGTGAAAGTGGTGCTGGAGGAGGTGGTGGTGGCTTGATTAATATTGTCGAATCCTTTCGGTTGGCCTTTTCCTCCAACGATAGATTATTTAGGCCCTGCTCAAAGAACTTGGACCTTATGGTGCTGCCACCAGTTTTCTGTTGCCAAAAACAGCCGAGGTTACTGGATGCCAGAGTAACATAATTACAGGTCAATATGTTAAGACAGGAACCATGAATACTAACATTCTTTATTTGAAGTTTCAGGGTTTCCCCCTCTTTCAAACTGTAGTCAACTGATGAGGAATTTTGGTATTGCTGCTCCATCTCTTCTGCAGTTTTCTTCTTATTCAGGTATCTGTTTAGCATGTTTTGAGTTGGATCATTAAAGACAGAACAATTAAACACACAGCATATAACAAACACCTCGCTTAAGTTAATCTCTCCCATCCAATCTTAACATTTTGACCTAGGAGAGACCAAAATCCCTCCCCCCTCCGCCACGACCCTCACTCCCTCCAACCCAATCCAAAAGAAAAGACAAGCATACAGTCAAAAAGTAAAAAGAGAATAGAAATAGAAAGGCAAAAGGGAACATGCAAAGTGAAGGCGGGAAAGCAAGATACTTCATATGATCGTGAAGAGCAGCTTGGAAGTCATAGGCTTCAGGTCTTTCTCGAAATCCAATGCCAATAAAAGCATGTCTGAGGCGACCACCTGCACAAATTACGCATATAACGTACAGGGTTGGAATCTAAAAGCTTAAGTAGAATGTTGGTTTCCAGTTAGCTGGTTTTGAAGAACACCGAAAGTAGGTAAGCAACCATCAAGGATCATAGTTTGACAGCATGGTTTAAAATCCATGGATACAATTCCAAATAGCACTATACATAAGCATATCCAAACATGTAAAGTTAGTGACAGACTTAATAGTGTAACCTCGGTAATGAAGAGAAGACTGAAGCAGTTCCAAGTTTAGACAGGATAAGTAAGTGGACAATACAACAGCAGGGAAAGAGGAAATATTCCAGCCAAAACTACATGAAGTAAAACAAAGAGAAACCAAAACAGTTTGAGGTGCACAACCTAAAATGTAGAGTGGAACCTGTTCTATAATGCCTAAGAGACAATGTTATAGTACGTAAACAGATGCTATGATTGGAAACCAGAACAGGAAACGTTACTATTTTTTTTTTTTTTTTTTTTGAGAATGACAATGAATCTTTTTTCTTTTTTTTTGAGAATGATGCTACTATTAAACTCAAATGCTCCTATGTTACATTTGAGACAAGTCTAACCTTGAGTGAAACTGGCATCTCATAACCTGATAAGCATATAAGGTGCAACAAAATTGGGAATCATAAAGATTGTGTATCTGTATTCTGTTAAGCTAGTAACAGGATACCAACTAGACACCTACGCAAAAACCTGACCTGGATTTAGATCTTTCACAACCAATCCCCAAGGGGGCTAGAGTTTGGGCTTATTCAACCTCAATTGTCACAATATCAGCAAATTTGTTTCATATACATGTGAGTGCATACATTATGTGTGTATCAACTAAAGGTAGAATGATACTACAGCGTCTGTGTTCTGCAGAACAAATTAGACTCAAACTAAACATAAAACTGAAAGAAAATGGTGGCGTGGTAGATACCAATGTTCTCTTCAATCCGAAGAACAAAGTATCTGCAAGAGAAGAAAATAAACAGTGAGTACTAGAGTTAATTTTTATTTATAATTCAATAAGACCTTGTGATAAACAGCTAACATCTGGCCGAGAAGTGTACATTGTACGATGCAGTTTGAGTACTTATAAAGCAGGACAACATCGTCAAAAGGAGGTGGATCATTTTGATTACAAACTATACATACCTGCTACTATCGATTACAGGCTCCACTGGATGTGGTTCACCATCTCTGAGAAATGCCCGAGCATACAATTCACCTGCATTCAGTGTACGAGTAAGAAAGGACATCACAAGTCAATATATGAAAATCTTAATTATCTCAACTTCTACAGTTGAAATTAGTAGGAGAATTAACTAAAACATTCTAAAGCTACAAAGAGAGCTATTAAATCGTTATCACCACATAAAAAACACCTCCTAGAGTAGCTGTTAACCCAACTAAGATAAACTCTGCTAAAGCGATTTTTTTACATTTAATTTACTCTACAGAATGGACAAATTCATAGCATAGAACATAGAAAAGTGCGCGTGAAAATTTCCGTTGATTATTCGTTTGGAAATTTCCTTAAAGCTAATCCTCAAGTTAACTGACCTGTTTCCTTGTCTTCCAGTTTGATGATGCACTCTTCTCCCTTGCTTAAAACCTTTAATGTACCCTCCCATGCCCATTTGTTAACATTCCATTCATCAGCCCTACAAAGAGCTAAACATCAATGAAATTTTTTTATCTAAAATATCAAATAACTATAAAGAATGTTCTAGCATCAAGCGCTGCCATTGTGTCCCTCAATCTGCAACTCAACGTACAGAAGGAGCACATCATTATTGTGCCAACAAAACCAAAGTAGGAATTTGAGCAGGAGCTCTTGAAGAACATTATAACATCAGACTCACAGTTTAAAGATTTATTTCGGTGTTTTTACATATCAATAAAATCATAACCCTAACAAACAGAATACGAAGAAATTTTGCTAGAATTACCGAAGATCAACAAACAAAAAAGATCATAACCTCCTTAAAAATAAAATTGTTGACAATATAAAGTATGCAACAATCAAATGGTTATCATCTCTCGTGCCTAGAAGATGTTAAAACAACAGGGCAAACATCAGTTAGACAGGCTTGACCCTGTCTAATGTTTGCTCCCATTTGCTTAACCACCAGACAAGCAAGTTTCACATGTATCTTGAGATATGACTTTTCTTCAACTGAATATAGTCTGAGTGTCGAAGGTGTCAGGCAAAGTGGAATGTAAGAAAGAAACAGGGAAGAGCTACATCAAAGTTACTACATAGAACTGGGGAAAAGTTACTCCAAAATTTACTATAAGGCATTTAGCCTTATAACAGTAAAGTTTGATTTTGCTTATCCTGGTCTCATTGATTTCTCTTTTTACTAATCAGTTCTTTAGGTATTTAATTTGTCTTTGATTAGTTCATTTACTACACCTTTTGTTTGTCTTTGAACGGTTTTTACTTAAATTATTCACAATAATCTCCTAGTTTTGGAGCAGCAAATCACAGGAAAATGTGAACTCAAATAATAGGTGGAAGATCATAAAGTAGACAAATACTGAAAGATATTGAAATAGCAAAATTTGCTCATCAATGGATGAAATTTTAAGTGCATGAAACAAAAAATTTTCAATGAAATGAATCAATTTAACCTGTATGAAGCTGCACTCTTCCTTGGAGGGATCTGCATATGGGCAAACATACAAATGTTAGTTTGAGTGGTACTTCCTTTTTATTTTATCAATGTCATGACTGGAGCTATGTGAACATTTTGCACCAACCAAACTACCAAAGGAAAAGCAATGGAGTAATGAAATGGGCTCTCCAAGGGTCAAGATTTATCCAATAGATGTGGCGAGCTCAACATTTGGCATAAACTGTGACAGGTTGAGAAGGACTACAATGAATACATATTCCATTCTTATAGTAACAATGAAAACTATAAAAGTCAGTAGAAAAGGAAAAATTGATTGATGAGGATTATCATCCAGATCAAGGGCAGCTTTTACAATGCAAAAGCACACTTCAGTTATTAGGTGCAAATATTGAGAAACAGCACCCCAAACTCCTACACAAAGACCCACCAGCAACTACCAAAAGAGTTGGAGAGACAGAGACCAAAGGTATGAGTCACAGAAAGTTTTTTCCCGGAGAAGGATCAAAGGAATAGGGCTTCACTGGTAATTACACACTCCAGATATATAACACTCTAAAAGTGAAGCTATACGTTCTTTTGGAAACACCTTGAATACTTTCCTGTTTAGTCAATCTGGATGATTAACGAGGCTCACTAAATTGTCACTTTTCTCTACCCATCTTTTCTCCAATTATTAAAAACCAAGCAAGTAATAAAAGTTCACTTAAGCACATTGATGCTACTTATGGATATGGGCTCATAGGTTGGAATAAGAATTCGATATTTGCCGGAACAAGAGAATCAGTACAATCATTTTACTGCTTGGATGTTTGCTACTAGCAAAAGATAACTACATTTCTTTTTTTTTATCTTGAAAGTTTTCAAAATAAATGATCCAGATACAAGAAAAAGGTACGAAGTCGATGTCGAAGATAAATGAGACAGGATGGAAAAGCCCCTACAGCATAAGTAATGCCACCACAACAAGTTCAGTGTGATAAGGATCAACATCAACCTAAACTCACGGGGCAAAAGTTGACTTACAAAATAACTGCCTAAATGGGAACTGTCAACCTTTGCTCGAACCAGTCCCATTAGGTTTGTAAAAAATTAATCGTCTTTCAAGAAAGTTCAGCCCTTTCTCACCCATCCAACATACATACTAGCTCTCTGTGAACATCATATATTGAATGGTGAATAAAAGGTCAACCACAACCTTTCGACCAAAAAAAGAGTTACATTACAACACTACACCAGTATACAGTTATCCGAATAGAATGATGGTCTTAGTGCAAGGATTGGAACTATAAATCACAGCTTTATGAAGTTGCAAAAGCTAATAAACACAGGAAACAATTAAACGGCACACAAATATAACCTATGAAGTCAATGTTGAAGATAAACAAGACGAGATGAAAATGCCACTAAGTCACCACTACAAGTCCTCTGTGGCAGGCATCAATATCACCTGCCTAGATAGGGACGATCACCTTAGCTCCACAGTATTCAGTAATTCAATAATCAAATAAGCTGTCCAAGAACAACATACACCCAATGGGGAATAAAAAAATCACCTCAATTATCAATAAAGAGGCCGCATTACAACCCGAAAGCAGTTTGCAGTTATCCTAATTCAAGAATTAGCTTACAACTGAGGCCATAAGTAAAAGTAAGGCATCTCCTACGCCTTCGTAGGCAGAGTTACCCGGTACCTATGATGGTGGGAGATAGCAAGGTACCCGGTGGAATAACTGAGGTGCCCGTAAGGTGGTCCGGACACCACAGTCAAATTAAAAAAAGTAAAAGAAAAGCATATTTGAAACTATGAAAATTGCAAAATTTAATTTATAGATTTCTCAAATAAATCAGTAAAAGATTCACCAACCAAGCAACCACGCCTCAGACCCAAACTAGCTGGGTGAGCTATATGAATCCTCTATATCCATTCCTCTAATTGGACTCATTTGATCCCAATACTGATAAATAATGTGTCTTTCTAAAAGCAAAATGGTGAAAGATTACATCTAATGAGATATATGTTAAGTGTAGTCTAATGCCCATAATTGGAGAAAATTGATCCTAAGTCCAACCTCAAATGGGTGTTACTAATAAATTGGAATAAAAAAAGAAACAAGAAGCTAAATTTCCAAAACCCCATGAAGACATTACAAGAAACAGTAGAAAAATCAAAGAGAAAAGGAGAGAGAAATCAAATTACCAAGTAAACATAACATTCAGGAACTTGAAAGAGAGGAACTTCAATGGGTTCTTCTTCAATTTCTGGGCTCCCTTCTTCTTCTGTTATTTTCTTTTCTTTATCCATTGATCTAATCTGTTACACAGTTGATGCACAAAATCTTAATTCCAATTCCAATCAATTGAAAGTGGAAGATCAGACAAAAGAGGAAACTCACCAGTATTAGAGTTTTTGATGAAACATGTTTGGGATTTTTGATTAATTATCGCGTTTCTTTTCAAAGCTTTTGTTTCTAACAAGACAAATGTACTAGTGTATTCTCCTATTCTTCTTTTATTCACTTTGTGTATATATATATATATATATATATATATATATATATATATATTATGGTGTATTACTTAGTGACTAAATTATCTTTTCTCTATAAATGTAGGGTTGCTTACTTCATTGTAATTTATTCAATATCAATAAGAATACTTTCTCTATTTTTCTTTGCAATACTCTTTTTTTTGTTTCATAATACGTTATAAGTACGAGACTCTAATCAATTGAGTAAAAATTGTGTGATTGAGCATAATGATTGTCAATTGTTACACGAACTTCTTTCATGATTAAATTATAGATTCAAGGTAAGTATTTTACTTTATTTTTTGAATTTTTATAAGTTGATTTAAATACAAGCAAAGACAATAAATTTTGATTGTAACTCTAATGAAGTTTGTAAGAAGTTATAACTACCAAAGTGTTAGAATTATTATGTTTTGACATGATCAAAGTCATGTATGATCGTGAGCACAAGAAGTGAAAACCTGTCCTATTGAATTTGCTTCATTCTCTTTCCCTTAAGAGAATGCGATAACAATATGTGATAAGTCTGAAAGAAGACAAAATTATTACCGTAAAAGGTATCAATGGATGTGGACGTGACAATAGATGAAATTATAATCATCATCATTATGATAATGAGAATAATAAGGATTCTCAAAATAATCCTTCACTCGGTAAAGATAATATTTGTCATCGATTTGACGTGGGATTTTATAAAGCACATATAGATGATTATGGTCCATTCATGATGTGAATGTGATAATTTTTGATCTATCAATACATAATCATGCTTGGAAGAATATGAACGTGCTAGTGGTAGCGAATATACCACGCTCACCTCTAGAAGGAGGTTTGAGAGGAAATAAGAAAATAATATCATTATTGTGGCATAAATGGTCATTGGTCACATACTTATTGTATGCCAAAATATTTGGCAGTGCCATTATTAAAAGACAATGGTAATGCAAGAAGCATATCTTACATATAATTTTTTACCATAACTATAATGGTACAACTTTCTCTTTAAAAGAGATATTCACCATATGGATGTTGATGAATATGTGATAGTACCAAATTAACTGAGAGCTCTAGAAGAGCTAATTATTACTATTTTGGAGGAATAAAATTGATTATCAATAAGACATTGTGTTGTAGCGAGTCTCAAAGAAACTTAATTGAGTTTCTAAAGTGTTCGCAAAAGCGATTGGTCATACTGAGACTATGAATAAAGAAAAGATTTAATATCTTCTAAAATTACAACTTGTAGCCGTGTACTATGTATGTGAAAGCTACCCGTTTTATTCTCTAGTTTGTACTACACAAACAAAAGAATACCATACTAAAGTAGACGTTTATTGATATAAAACTCATATCATAATAAATTTTGATTTTATCGATAATGTGAGCATGTGATTTTTGCCCTATATGAATTACTCCCATAAATTTAAACAAAATAATTTCTTTTATTTATTTACAATTTTATGAATTTTTGTGACATTTTTTGTTAATTGTTTACATTTTTCTTGTTCATTTTAATTAGTGAAAAAATACAAAAATGTGGTGCATGTGCATTTAGAAGTTGGATTTGATAGTTTTCAAGAAATAATTAGCATTTGTCATTTTTATAAAGAAGAAAAATCAAAAAATAGTTTAATTACATTTTTAATTTAACTTTGATTTTTAAGTGATTTTTCTTTTCATTTTATTTTAATTATTTGTTATAATAATTATGTAGGATTAATTAATATTTTTATAGTTTAAGTGGGGATTTATAATTTAATTTAGATTTTTAGTTAAGTATGAAAATAAAAAAAAAAAAGAAAAGAAGAAGAAAGAAAAAGAAATCTAAAAAATTTTAAAAAAAGAAGAATAAAACAATTCGGCCTATTTTCCAGCCCAAACCAAACCCCAAACCGGTCCAAACCCACCCCTTAACCCGATCCAGCCCCCTTTATCCAAAAACGACGCCGTTTCAGTAGATTAAATCCTAGTCGTCTAGGTTTTTAGATCCAACGGCTTGGACGCCTACATCCTTTAGTATATAAGTGTCAAAACAACCCACCCCCAAACCCCCCATCTCTAACCCTTCTCACACCTGAACCCTAGAGCCACCATCTTTCAGTCGCCCATCGCCGTCCGCCGCGACCGAAAATCTCCTACTGCGGTGGCGGAACTCCAATCGCCGTCAAATTTACATTGTTGATTCCCCCCACTCTCCTCTACCCAAATCCTCCACCACCTTCATTCGAATCGTACCAGAACTCCTCGAATATTAGCCAAAAACATCGATGCCTCCTCGTGTACGGCGCCGCCGCCATCCAACCGCCCCCAAATTCACACCCATAAACTCCCGTCTCTCCCTCATCCCAAATGTTCATTCAGTATCCTTTAAACAACCTTGATTCCTCTCGAATATCGATTTAAAAAGTGAATATCAAAACTCATCACCACCAAATCACCCAAAAATAACACCCTATAACCTTCTTAACCCTTTCATCTCAAATCCACACTCAACCGCACTCAAACGTCTCTACAACTGCTCAAAACCCAAATCTAGGGTTTTTCAGGAGTTTTCCAATAATGCATGAAGGTTTCCATTCAAGTTCAGGGTCCGAGTCGAAGAGATTAAGCTAAGTTCTCTAGTCTTTTTCTGAATTTCCTTCTTCCTCATCTTTTTCTGTAGTTTGGTTTTATTTTTAAGTTCAAAAATTTGGATTAAGTCACATTAAGTCTCTTCTGGTGATTTTGATATTTGTTGGCTACCTGAATATAAGATTAGGTTTAATTTGTGTTCATTGAATTTCATTTGTTAATTCTTGAATTTGATCAGTTTGGATTCGAATAGTATTAGTCCCTTTTTCCGCTGAGTTGATGTCCATGTTAAGTACCTGAGCTTACTAGTTTTGATTCGAATTATATTAATCTTTTCTGTTTAATGATTTTTATGTGTAATCCTTGAGTTTAAATTAGGTCCAGTAGTCTATTGTTCAACTTAGGTTTACGCTTGTTAAATTATCCATTAGGTAATCCTATAAGTGTGTGTGTCCAATTCATGTCACAAATTTTTGATCTTTTGCATTGTTTTTTAAGAATTGTCATAATTTGACCCGTTTGGAATTTTATTTGCTTGTTAAAAGCTTCAAAATTAATCAGTTAGTCTAAAAGGGATTCAAGGGAAGGTGTATAAAGTAATTAGTATGACACTTGAGGGTAGTTTAGGTATTTGGCTAAGGGCATCTTTTAATAACTGAAATAGGAAGCCTCTAGTAGGGGCTTCATGTTAATCTTGATGTTAATAACTTGGTCAACAAGCTAAAAAATGAGGGACTTAATTGAAATTAAAATCTGAAAGATGCCCTAATGACTTGCCTATAAAGGCATTCTTGTTTGCCTTAGAAAGGAGAAGATTCTAAAAGTTTTAAGGGACATTTTCTAAAAAAGAGTAATCAACTAAAATATCAAAAGTTACTGTTTTATTGAGCAGCCTGAACTTTGAAACATCTGGGAAATTCGGAAAATAACTTTAGGGCTCGCATAGATTGAAAAAATGGTTTAATGCTGGTATTTGGAAGGTGTGGGGTTGATTTTGAATCAAAATTACTGTCTCATTGGTCTAATTGGTCTGAGATTGTTCTTGCTGTTGATTACTGCGAAGTGCTTACTGCCTTTGCTGTCCAATTTCCAGGTACTCCCATAACTCATGCTTGAAGAATGATTGGGAACATGTAAAGGAGTTGAAATATTGTTAAATGAAGACCATATTTTGAAGCTGATTTTTTTTATCCCTGACTATCTATACACTCTGTAATAATAGTTTAAATTATAGATGTTAATTAAGACCTTTTTCTTTCCCTGAACTTGAGCATGTGGAAGTGAGTAATGTAGCAATGGAATGTGATGTTATAAGCCTAATTACGTGGACTGGAGTTCTTTTTTAGTTTGGTTATGCGTTTGTACGTTAAATGGGTCCAGTACATTTAAGTTATCCAAATGTTGAATGTGGTATAATGCTAACCAATTAGCATGTTCTATGAGTATTGGGATTTTAGTCTTAATTTTGTCGAAATAGATGTGTTTGGTCAGTGATGATCTCCTTTGAGAAGTGATTATACTGGTAGTGTACATGGATTGAATAGTTATTGCATGAAGAGGCCATATTTAAATAGTCTGCAGCTATATTAGTTTTAATAGTTGTAGTTATACCTTGTCGCTTAGTTAATAAGCTTACAATGACTTGGTATTTCTATTGAGTCCATGAACTCAGTCGTTAATCTTCAGCCTCGTTTGGGCTTGTTTTTGAGTCCAGTGGCCATATCTCGTTATTATTGAAAGCATCGCACAACAATTGGGCCAAAGGTAACGTTAAGCCCAAGATCCTGAAGGGAATTTGGGTCCCTGAGGGAAATGCAAAACAATAATAGTAGTCTGGGCTAGTGATAATTATATTTGGCTCCCTCACCATTAATTAATCAAGCTGCATCAAATACCCCAACACCCACAGCCTTATAAAATTTTGTTTAATCCCATTTTACAAATGTAATCAAGGCTTGCCAATAAAATTGAACAATTGCAATGCCCTTATTTAAATTAATCGTGTATTGCTCCTTTGAATCTGAAGAGCACCACTTAACGAATTTCCGTGGCCCTCGCAAATATGAAAATACGAAATTTCTTTAGGCGCGCTAGCTAAATAATTTACTTTCCTATATTCGGGTGCGCATTTATATGACCCAAATCCAAACTCCAACGATGTTGAAATATGTCAAAGACTACGGGTGCATTTACGTGACGTGGTTCGAGACACGTCTTAACAACGTTGTAATCTTCTCAAAATTGAATAAAAGAGATTAAAGTTAAAATTGGCACATAGGTACAAACATGCATTAAAATCAGATAATTAAGTCAAGTATAACAGTTGAGAGACCGTGCTAGAATCACGGAACTCGGGAATGCCTAACACCTTCTCTCGGGTTAACATAATTCCTTACCCGAATTTTTAGCTCGCTGACTGTATAACAGAGTCAACCTTTTCCTCGACTTGGGACTTAAATCGGTGACTTGGGAGACCATTATTATCCCAAGTGGCAACTCTGAATCCTCTAAATAAATAAATCTCTCTTAGATTATCCTTTAATTGGAAAAACTCCCTTAAATACGCCCTTCGCCGGGGTTGTAGTGTTAAAAAGGAGGTGTGACAGATAATTAAACACGTCATGGTGTAAACCTGAACTTTATGAATATTAATAATTTATTCAGTTGGCATAATTGGTTTATCCATATTAATTTAAGTATGATGTACAAAAATAAAAGAGAATTCACATGAGTAAATATTAAAGAACTAGAAAGTTCTTTACAAATTCTCTTATGTTGCATGTTCTCATTAATTAATAAACCAAATAAAATTGGGATTGAATCCCATGAATGTTGGAAATATCAAAGGTGAATATGGGCATATTCACCTGCCATGTATACCACATAAGATGCATCTATGAGATGGTTACATGTGCAATATTATTAACCAGCAATCTGTCTGGTGCTTGCGAGATAACTTGCTCAGTAATTTAATTTCTAGCATAATTTCCATATTTTTCATTCAAGACAGTTTATCTTGATAAGTTGGTTTACATCATAGTTGGCTTAGCAAAATAATTTATTGAGTGCCTTTACTTAATAACTAATCTATTTCTTATGAGTAAAAAGTTATATATATCAGTTTGATATATGTTATATACGAAAGCATATTATTTTCTCCCCTCACAAGTGGTTCAGGGTTAGGAACCAAATAATTCCATCTTATAATTATTGATGTGGGGTGTATATTTTGATTAACACCAACAACGCACAAAGATGAGTTCTCAAAGTTTAGGAAACAAGTTAATTTTTCTAACATGTGGGGAAATCATAATAAACAATTGAAAAAGTTACGTGGAATGAATTATCATTTGTACATCTAGATCCTCAAATAAGACAATATGAACTTGAAGTTCATAAAAGGGTAATTCATTTGCAATACATTGCAAAGCATGCGATACACATTTGTTGACCCAAGGAAAGTAGCTATATTCTCATTGTAAATGCTCATATTAAGTCATAGAAGGACAAAGTCTATGGTACGCTTAAAGTGTATAGACTTATCAGTTTCACATAAGTTCTTGATAAAGAAGATCAACAAATGATCATAATAAAGGAGACAACTGATCTAGAACATGACATGACATAACACTTCATAAAATCTCATGAGAGGTTGAGGTACCTGAATATATGAATGGAGAGATCTCTATGGTATGCCTATATAAAAATAAGGAGGTTGGAACCGATATAAAATATTTATCGACGACATCTATAATAGCACTAAATATATATGAAGATATTAAGTCTGGAGACACAATTTCGAATAGAATTAGTTTCATATGAAAGACATGTAGTTTTGGACACATAGTTCAAATACTTGAAAGTATAAAGTCAATGATATGTGCAATCAGTTTTCGATACCTTATTTGTCTAGCATGACATTAAAACTTGATATGCATCTAATTAAGGTCTATTATATGGCTTAACTTATATGACATCCTTGAAGGATTTCAATCACTTAAAGAAGTACTACATCCTGAGTGCAATTTGTGCACATTTATATCTAGCTATAATTATAAGCATGATAATGTGATAGCGAGAAACCTCTATGGAGATATTGAAGATCCATTACACGACATTATATGAAGACATTATATATTATCAAAAATGATGATTTCAAGGTGCAAATGTTCATTCAAGTGATAATATGGCTGATTTGTTCACCAAGTCTCTACCGATGTCAACCTTCAAGAAGCTAGTGTACAAGATTGGGATGCGAAAGCTCAAGGATGTGAATTGATGCTCTCACGAAGGAGAGCTAATGCGCGTTGCATTCTGTTTTCCTTAGAAGGTTTTGTCCCACTAGTTTTTCTTGTAAATTTTTAAAAAGACAACTAAAAGGTTTAAACATGTGTACTCTTTTTCCTTCTCTAGAATATTTTCCACTGGGTTTTATTTTAGTTAAGATTTTAACGAGGCACATTATTTTGTAAATAGACATTCAAGGGGGAGTGTTCTAAATATAATTGTATATATGGTGAATGTATATATTTTAGAGAGATATTAGGGTTTATTATTTGGTAGATAAGTTACTTTTTTTCTATAAATATAGGGGTTCTATTCTATTGTAATTTATCCCATATCAATAAGAATTCTCTATCTCTACTTTTCTCTGCAATTATCTTCTTCTTCTTTTATTATTTTATAACACTTTCTTAATTGTCAAATTAATTTTTAAAAAATATTTTTGTAGTTGTTGGTGACGTGATAACGGCTAGAGTAGTTTTTTAATGTATAAACAAATATTCTATTTTGGAAAAAGGTCAAATTTGTCCCTCTACTTTAATAAATTAGCCATGTTTATCTCTGGTTCTACTATTGGTCCAAATTCATCCCCACAGGTAAGATAGTAGATAAAAATGTTCCTAACTATAACAGAAGTCCACCATGGAACTCCCAACCCTTCTCATAAACTGCCAACTAGGCAAATTCTAAACCTAGTTTTAAAAAACTCGGTCCAGTTAGTGATCCGTTAGTAATGAACTGAATTTAACCCTTTAGTTGGTATTTTTTATTGACTAACGATTTTTGGTTATCTTGTTCTCCAAAGTTTAGCCACAATTTATTGTCTGAGTGATAGGGAAAACATTAACGGTAGCCTTATTGCCTAGAAGGTTCCAGAATCTCCTTTTCCAGGTTGCCAATAAATCGAAATAGGGTTTTCAATATATTTCTATTAGTTGGATAATTAATATGGCATTGTTTTTATTTGGGTGGTTGTTGAGACGATAAAAAACAAAATGAAGCAGGTTTTTTTCTTAGGATGACTGGAATGGCCATATCTTAAGGTTAGAAGCTCGTTCGTAAAAGGAATTTGAAGAGTCAAAATGGTTTCATAGTCAACCTGCACAAAGCTTTTGTGGGGTGGGTTATTAGAGGGTGGAACTTGAGTTGTATAGATCAGATTATTTTAAAAATGGTTGAATCTTCTATTTTTGTAAATGAGCATTAATTTGCCGGTGAGAGTATTTTGAGTTTTGAGCTCCTTTTCATGGTCCAACATGGATGGAATTTTATAAAGATATATCCAACCATTGTTAGTTATTACTTTATTAGTCGGAAAACTTCCTTCAGACTCTACTGATTTGGGACTTCACCGGAAAGCAGAAGCTTCGTCGGAGTTCATCTATGGTAAACTCTTTTTTTCTTTAAATTTTGTCTTATTTATTTAAGGGGTAAAATTGGGTTCATATTGGCCCAAGTGAAAGCTGTTTTGAAGATTGACAAAGGAATCTCAGATATAAACCGGGTCCATCTCTTGTATGTATAAACACAGGGAAATTCGAGCATGTGGGATGCACTATCCTGATCGAAAAGGTTGCATAAATGATAAGGAGAAGGACTCCTTGATCAAAGAGAACACTATCCACGATACGAGATGAGTTAGAAGTTGAGATCAACTAGAACTCTTCCACGGAGAAAGAGTAGTATTAGAACTCTAGTTATTTCTTTATATACTAACTCTATATATTGGAGGATGTTCCCATTTTACAGGGATGCACAAATGCAAGTTAAGCAGGAACTAAAAGAAAAATAGAAAGGCATTTTACAAGCAAATCGTGTGTGATTCAGGTGTGCAAACCTGAAGCTATATGAACCAGATAGAAGAACCAGTTCCGAGGGTCTATCTTTTATTCTAGTTCATTTGTAGTAGGTGTATTCATATTGTACCTTTCAGTTTTATCTAGAAGAAATTGTAATAGGTATTTAGAGTATTCAAGTTAGAATTCACCTGAAGTTGTCGCAACAGTTAGATGTTGTTTTCTACAATGGATTAGAGTTCGTTCTAGGGTTTTTAAAGTGTTTTTGTAAATGCACTTTTTGGCTCAATAATTTAGTTGAAAGTTTGGGAAAATCCTACTGGGAAGTAGGCCATGGTTTTTTCACCTTTTGAACTAGGTTTTTCCACGTAAAAACTGGTGTTCTTTAATTTTCGCATTTACTATTTCTGTAATAGTATGTTAAGAAAAACTTAGAAGAGCCAGATCCTTCTATAATTAGTTTAAGCGAAATATTGGACGCCACACAAATCAACCCCCCCTCTTGTGTGGTATTGAAGTTAAAACATCAATTGGTATTAGAGTAGGTTATCCTTGAAGAGGCTAACACCTTAGAATAAGATCAAGATGAGTGCACCACCTGGAAATTAGGAAGGTGATAACTAGAAATTATTTTTTATTCCTTCTTGCTTAAGTTTTGATTAGAAATGTGTACAAAGTAGTCCCAAAAGCTCACATGTTGTACTTGATTGTAGGGTTTGATCAACAAGATGACAATTTGTCAAAAACCAGCTCAAAAAGGAGTAAAACACGCAGACGTACAAAGACCAAGGCCAAGCTCAATAAAACAGGACTAGTACAGGCGCACACTATTCTATGCGGTCCGCAAAGATGAAGTTCAGAGATTAGGCATTTCAGGCAACTAAGCAATGCGGTCACAAAGTATTTAGTGCGGACTGTAGAGATGTTATTGCGGCTGTACTCGATTTTGTGCATTCAGTAGAGCCCAAGATCAGAGAGTTGCCAAGTTGGAGGATGATGCCCAATGCGGTCCGCGGTCCATTTTGTGCGGGCCGCAATAGAAGCCACCGCGGCTGCAATGCATTTTCTATGATCTGCGGTGGCCAACATCAGAGAGCAGACTAGTCAGCAAAGACCCTCAGTGCGACCACACTTGATTTTGTGCGGTCCGCACTAGCCCCGCATGGGTATTTTTTGTTAGAAACACGTTCTCAATGCAATATACTAAACGTGTACTCTTTTGTAGGTTTTGATGAATGACAAACGAAGCAAAAATTGATATATGACGGAATTCAAGTACAAGCGCACAATGGTTGCGAATAAGATTGAAGTTCAAGATATAGCTTTTAATTGTTATTGAGTTGTTCTAAACTGTAATCTCGATCCTATAACTTGACTCATAGTATGGCCTCTCTCATAAAACAATTTTCCAAAATCATGCATATTTAATTCTGTGTCAAAAAGATTTTAAATCATGCATATTGACATTAGACAAAATGTTTTCTAAACATGCCTCAAAAATCTGGGCTAAAATAATCGATTATGAACTTATGATAATCGATTGTTTCTGAGCCAAGACTGCATGACAATCGATTATGAATTAATGGTAATCGATTGTGAGTAAGACAGTGAACATCAGGTTTTTCCAAATCTGCATGATAATCGATTGTGATCAAATGCCAATCGATTGTTGTTGAGGTAAAGTTTTTCAATACTCAAAATAATCGATTATGAACTAATGGTGATCGATTATGTTGAGACAGTGTCTTCCAGTGATTTTAAATTTAATTAAGTAATCGATTATGTCTTTAGATAATCGATTATCACTGAGACAGTAAGTTTTATGATTTTCAGAAAATAACAAGTAATCGATTATGTCTTTAGATAATCGATTATCACTGAGACAGTAAGTTTTATGATTTTCAGAAAATAACAAGTAATCGATTGTTGCAAAGGACAATCGATTGTTGAAGCTGACCGTTGTCAAATGATTTTCAAATACCATAAGGTAATCGATTATAGATTTCATATAATCGATGTTTTGCTTAAAATCTGGAAATGATTTTTAGAACGTTGCTGAAGTAATCGATTATAGATTTTATATAATCGATGTTTTGCTTAAAATCCGGAAATGATTTTTAGAACGTTGCCAAAGTAATCGATTATGGATTTGGTGTAATCGATTATCTGTTTTTGAATATTGCCAGTAATCGATTATAGATTATGTATAATCGATTGTGAAGCGTTAAATCTGGGATTGATTTTTAAACTGACTGGCAGATAATCGATTATGTGGTCTTAATAATCGATTATCACTGAGTAATTTCAGCAATTCTTAATTGGCAATTAGGCAACGGTAATGCCAAGTTTTTCAACTATAAATACAGCTTCACTTCAGTGTTTTAATAACAACAACATACACAAACTGATCATTACATTGCTATAAGCTTTCATTCAATTGTTCTTCATTTTCTACTCATTTCATAAAGCTTTTGAGAGCCATATTATTGCTTAAAGTTGTTGTGATCTTGAACATATTCTTTTACTCATATCTACTCAATAAGGAGTACTTTAGTTAAGTGAGTGTCCAAGTATTTGATATACTTGTAAGAGAATTGCGATTCTCTTGTTTCAAGGAACTTGCGTTTCCTTGGGTGAAGTCTTTGAGATTGCGATCTCCGAGCAACTGTTTGAGGCTTGTGTCCTCAAGTGTGTAACGGTTTGTTGAGCACCCGTAAGCTTAACAAGATAGTGAAAAATCTCGAGAGAGTCTCTCGGGGACTGGACTAACCACGTTGGTGGCCAACCAGTATACATCTTTGTGTAAGTTTATTTTTCTGCATTTATTTTACTTCCTGCAAAGTTTAAATTCCGCAAGAAAACGCTAAATTTTATTAATACGCTATTCACCCCCCCTCTAGCGTAAAGCGTAGTTCATAACAATTGGTATCAGAGCCCAACTCTCTGAAAACTTAACCGTTTGAGAGAACCATCCATGGCTTCTACTCTTGACTCTTTTGCAGGAATTGAAGAAGGACAATGCTCTACACGACCTCCTCTATTCAACGGCACAAACTACTCATACTGGAAGGAGAGGATGCAAATCTTTGTGCAATCAAATAGCTTTCATTTGTGGAAAGTATTCACCAATGGAAACCAAATTCCAACCAAGAAGGTGGAAGACGAATGGGTTCCAAAGACCGAAGAAGAATATACCGCGGAGGATATTCGTAAGGTTCAAAATAATGCCAAAGCTATAAATTTATTATATTGTGCTGTTAATGCTAACGACTACAGGAAGATATCATGTTGCAAAACAGCAAAAGAAATGTGGGATAAGCTTGAAGTGACATACGAAGGAACCGAGCAGGTACGAGAAGCTAAAATTGATTTCTTAACTCACTCTTATGAACTATTCCACATGAAGGAAGGAGAAAAAGTAGACGAAATGTTGAGCGATTCTCAATGATCGTGAATGATCTACACGCCCTCAAAAAGACGTTTACGGATAGAGAACTTGTCCGGAAGATCCTCAGAAGTCTCACTCCGGCATGGCGATCAAAGGCCGATGCAATCCAAGAATCCATTGGCATCACAAATGTCACAATTGACGCATTAAGAGGTAATCTCAAAACCTATGAATCAACTATACTTAACCCGGTTGTTGATGATCAAAGAAGGCAAAGGATTGCTCTAAAGGCTAGCCAACCACAAATTGATGAGGAAGGTGACAACGAGTTTGGACTCGTTATCAAAAGGTTTCAAAAATTCATGCGCAAAGAGTATGAATGCAAGAACAAAAAGCAAGGTGATCAACTAAAATGCTATGAATGCGGAGAAACCGGGCACATAAAATCAAATTGCCCTAACATCAAAAAGGAGAAGAAACCCTTCAAAAAGCAACGTGCATACATCTCTTGGGGAGGAGATTCCGGAGATGAAGCAAGCGAAGAAGAAGACGATGAAGCAGCAAATTTATGTCTCATGGCTCAAGAAGACGGCAAAGACGAGGTAAGTCAAATCTCTTCTCAAAATTTCTTTACTCTTGATGAAATGAGAAATGCTTTTGATGAACTATATGCTGAATTTATCAAAGCTTCAAAAACTGTCAAAAGTGTTAAAGAAAGCGCTTCTCTGAAAGAAAAAGATTTTCAAACACAGCTTTCATTAAAAGAAAAAGAATTAGAAAAACTGGTTTTCGAAAATGAGAAGCTAAAAGAGGAAAACAAGTTTTATGGAAAAAGAAGTGCTGATAAACCTGAAGGTTCTACTAGAAACTGTTCTTCTTGTGTGCTTCTTAAGAATGAAGTAGCTAGACTTAAAGGCACATTAGATAAGTTTAATTCTTCGCATAAAAACTTGAATGATGTGCTTGTTAATCTAAAATCAACTAAACATGGAATAGGATTCAAGAATGAAGAAAAGGTTGGTGCTAAACCACAACAACCTAGAGCTCAACCTAGGACTAATAACCAAAATGCTTATCCTAGAAGTAGACATCCTAGAAATAACTTGCATGTTAGACCAAATAGTGAAAATGCTAGAAGACCTAGAAATGATGCATATTTTAGGCCAAACCTTGAACAATTTAGAAGACCAAGAAATGACCCTCCACCTAGAAATAGATATTCTAGAAATGATGCATATTTTAGACAAACTTGTGAACCTCCTAGAGCTCATAATAGGAGAAACATTGGTGTTCAAAGTAGAGTAAGCAACCTTCATTCATCTAGTTACTATGTACCTAGAAAAATGCATAATCCCAACGTGACTTGTCATTATTGTAGACGTATTGGTCATATTGCTCCCGATTGCTTTACTCGTCACAGACATATAAATCAATTGCATCATTATAACATGCCTAACCCTCAAGGACCCAAGATGGCATGGGTACCTAAAGAACATTAATTTGTTTTGTAGGTGTGCTTGAAGGGATCAAGTGTACTATGGTACCTTGATAGTGGATGCTCCAAACACATGACGGGAGATGAATCCAAATTCCTTCAACTAGAGCACAAAGAAGGAGGAAGTGTCATATTTGGTGATAACAATAAAGGAAAAATCATCGGCATTGGTTCGGTCGGTAAGGACGAAAACTCCTCTATTAAACATATACTGCTTGTGAAAGGTTTGAAGCATAATCTCTTGAGCATAAGCCAATTATGTGACAAGGGAAATCTTGCTCTATTTGATTCGGATGAATGTCTTGTATTTAGACGTAGTGATTTCAAGATCATACTTCGTGGTTTTAGAATTGATAATATCTATATGGTTGATCTTGCAAACTCCTCACCCGAATATGTTGATTGTTTAATAAGCAAAGAGGATAACTCTTGGCTATGGCATCGTAGAGTAGCACACATGAACATGCATCTTTTGAACAAGCTTCTTTCTCAAAACTTAGTAGTTGGTCTTCCCAGTTTAAAGTTTGAAAATGATTCTATTTGCGATTCTTGTCAAAAAGGGAAGCAAACCAAAGCATCTTTTAAATCCAAGAATATTGTTTCAACGTCTAGACCTTTGCAATTACTTCACATGGATTTATTTGGTCCATCTCGCATTGAAAGTCTTGGTAAAAATAAATATGTTTTTGTAATTGTTGATGACTTTTCTAGATTTACTTGGACTCTATTTCTTGCAAATAAAAGTGATGCTTTTCAAAATTTCAAGTATTTCCTTAAGCGTGTTCAAAACGAAAAGGAATCGACCGTCACTTCGATTAGAAGTGATCATGGGGGAGAGTTTGATCACAATCTCTTTGCGGATTTTTGTGACGAACTCGGAATCGAACACACCTTTTCCGCTCCACGGACACCACAACAAAATGGGGTGGTGGAAAGGAAAAATAGGTGTCTCGAAGAGATGGCAAGAACCATGCTCGACGAAGCTAAGATTCCCAAATATTTTTGGGCGGACGCCGTGAGTACCGCTTGCTATGTTTTAAATAGAGTAGTAATTCGGCCGATACTCATGAAAACCCCATATGAACTTTATAAGGGTAGAAAACCCAACATTTCTCATTTACGTGTTTTTGGTTGTAAATGTTTAGTTCATAATAATGGCAAGGACCAATTGGGTAAGTTTGATGCTAAATCGGATGAAGGTATTTTCATTGGTTATTCCTCACGTAGCAAAGCATATAGGATCTTTAACAAAAGAACCCAAATTGTGGAGGAATCCCCTCATGTTGTGTTTTCCGAAGACAATACTCGCTTGGCGAGAAAGGAATCCGGTTTTGATCTTGCAGGTATCTTGGATAGCTTGAAAGACAAAATCCAAGAAGAACCTTCAAAGGAAAACAAAAATGATATTGGGGAACAACCAACAGAAGAAGCACCACAATTAGAAAAAGGAATAAATACGCCTAACGAGTGGAGAACGATCAAGGATCATCCTCTCGAACAGGTTATTGGCGATGTTGGAGAAAAGGTAAGTACCCGAAACTCCCTCAAAAACACCTTAGAACTTACTGCTTTTGTTTCTCAAATTGAACCTAAAACCATCTTCGAAGCAATTGGGGATGAATTTTGGACCTTGGCAATGCAAGAGGAGCTTAACCAATTCGAACGCAATAACGTTTGGGATTTGGTGCCAAGACCCGAAGGTCATTCTATAATTGGTACGAAATGGGTTTTTCGCAATAAACTAGATGAAAATGGTATAATCACTAGAAACAAAGCTAGGCTTGTGGCAAAAGGCTATAGTCAAGAAGAAGGTATTGATTATGAGGAAACCTATGCTCCCGTAGCTAGATTAGAAGCTATTCGTCTATTACTTGCTTTCGCATCTTCAATGAATTTTATTCTATATCAAATGGATGTGAAAAGTGCTTTTCTAAATGGTTTTATTGAAGAAGAAGTTTATGTCAAACAACCCCCCGGCTTTGAAGATTTTAAATATCCCGATCATGTTTTCAAACTCAAAAAGGCTCTTTATGGTTTAAAACAAGCTCCTCGAGCTTGGTATGAAAGGTTGAGAAAATTTCTTTTGGAAAATGATTTCATTAGGGGAAAAGTTGACACAACCCTCTTTGTCAAGCATAAAAACAATGATATTTTATTAGTTCAAATATATGTAGACGATATTATATTTGGTGCTACTAACAATGTTTTATGCAAGGAATTTTCCGATCTAATGACTAGCGAATTTGAAATGTCTATGATGGGTGAGTTAACATTCTTTTTGGGGTTACAAGTGAAACAAATGAAAGAAGGTACATTCATATGCCAAGCCAAATATTGCAAAGAACTACTAAAACGCTTTGAGATGAACAATGCAAAAGAAATGGCTACTCCCATGAGCACATCCGATCATCTCGACAAAGATGAAAAAGGTAAGGAAGTCGACACCAAAAAGTATCGAGGTATGATTGGCTGTCTTCTTTATCTTACCGCTAGTCGTCCGGACATCATGTTTAGCGTGTGTTTATGTGCTCGCTATCAGTCATGTCCGAAGGAGTCTCACCTTACTGCGGTGAAACGAATATTAAGGTATCTCATTGGTACTACAAATGTGGGTCTATGGTACCCCAAAGGCTCTTCATGCCAACTTATTGGATATTCCGATTCCGATTTTGCTGGATGCAAATTGGACCGCAAGAGCACAAGTGGCACTTGCCATTTGCTCGGTAGCTCTCTTGTCTCTTGGTTTAGTAAGAAACAAGTAAGTGTTGCGTTGTCTACCACCGAGGCTGAATATGTAGCCGCGGGGAGTTGCTGTGCTCAAATCCTATGGATGAAACAACAACTCTTGGACTATGGCCTAAGTCTTGATCACATTCCTCTTAGATGTGATAACACTAGCGCCATATGCTTGACGAAGAACCCCGTTCTTCATTCGCGAACAAAACACATCGAAATTAGACATCACTTTATTAGAGATCATGTACTCAAAGGCGATGTCGAAATTGAATTTGTTGAAACCAAACGCCAATTGGCAGACATCTTTACCAAACCTTTAGAGAAAGAGTCTTTCTTCCGAATTCGTAGTGAACTCGGGATCCTTGACTCCACTTTGATCTAAGTCATGCATTGCATTTTCTTTCCTACATGATTTCTAACTTGAGCGTCGGAGGCGTCTAACTTCTTTTTGCAGGTATCACCCTAGAGCTAAGAGCAATTCTCAAGCAAACCGCGAATCTGCAGCAATATCCCTATAAAAATCGATTATCCCGTATCAATAATCGACTACCCTCTAATTTTCTTTCCAATAAATAAACCGTGTTTATTTCATCTTTTTGCATCTTTCCTTATTTTTTTGCTAATGGCAAAAGGGGGAAGAAAACGGGATATCGGGTATGCACCACCTCTTAATTCATTGATTGCTTATAAGCTAAAATTGAGGGGGAACTCTTAAATTGAGGGGGAACAAGAACGGAATTGCATAGTTGTTACTTGTCTTGAATTGTCAATATCTTTTGCCTTAATTGCATATCCCGCTTAATGTTTGCCATTATCAAAAAGGGGGAAATTGTTAGAAACACGTTCTCAATGCAATATACTAAACGTGTACTCTTTTGTAGGTTTTGATGAATGACAAACGAAGCAAAAATTGATATATGACGGAATTCAAGTACAAGCGCACAATGGTTGCGAATAAGATTGAAGTTCAAGATATAGCTTTTAATTGTTATTGAGTTGTTCTAAACTGTAATCTCGATCCTATAACTTGACTCATAGTATGGCCTCTCTCATAAAACAATTTTCCAAAATCATGCATATTTAATTCTGTGTCAAAAAGATTTTAAATCATGCATATTGACATTAGACAAAATGTTTTCTAAACATGCCTCAAAAATCTGGGCTAAAATAATCGATTATGAACTTATGATAATCGATTGTTTCTGAGCCAAGACTGCATGACAATCGATTATGAATTAATGGTAATCGATTGTGAGTAAGACAGTGAACATCAGGTTTTTCCAAATCTGCATGATAATCGATTGTGATCAAATGCCAATCGATTGTTGTTGAGGTAAAGTTTTTCAATACTCAAAATAATCGATTATGAACTAATGGTGATCGATTATGTTGAGACAGTGTCTTCCAGTGATTTTAAATTTAATTAAGTAATCGATTATGTCTTTAGATAATCGATTATCACTGAGACAGTAAGTTTTATGATTTTCAGAAAATAACAAGTAATCGATTATGTCTTTAGATAATCGATTATCACTGAGACAGTAAGTTTTATGATTTTCAGAAAATAACAAGTAATCGATTGTTGCAAAGGACAATCGATTGTTGAAGCTGACCGTTGTCAAATGATTTTCAAATACCATAAGGTAATCGATTATCGATTTCATATAATTGATGTTTTGCTTAAAATCTGGAAATGATTTTTAGAGCGTTGCTGAAGTAATCGATTATAGATTTTATATAATCGATGTTTTGCTTAAAATCCGGAAATGATTTTTAGAACGTTGCCAAAGTAATCGATTATGGATTTGGTGTAATCAATTATCTGTTTTTGAATATTGCCAGTAATCGATTATAGATTATGTATAATCGATTGTGAAGCGTTAAATCTGGGATTGATTTTTAAACTGACTGGCAGATAATCGATTATGTGGTCTTAATAATCGATTATCACTGAGTAATTTCAGCAATTCTTAATTGGCAATTAGGCAACGGTAATGCCAAGTTTTTCAACTATAAATACAGCTTCACTTCAGTGTTTTAATAACAACAACATACACAAACTGATCATTACATTGCTATAAGCTTTCATTCAATTGTTCTTCATTTTCTACTCATTTCATAAAGCTTTTGAGAGCCATATTATTGCTTAAAGTTGTTGTGATCTTGAACATATTCTTTTACTCATATCTACTCAATAAGGAGTACTTTAGTTAAGTGAGTGTCCAAGTATTTGATATACTTGTAAGAGAATTGCAATTCTCTTGTTTCAAGGAACTTGCGTTTCCTTGGGTGAAGTCTTTGAGATTGCGATCTCCGAGCAACTGTTTGAGGCTTGTGTCCTCAAGTGTGTAACGGTTTGTTGAGCACCCGTAAGCTTAACAAGATAGTGAAAAATCTCGAGAGTGTCTCTCGGGGACTGGACTAACCACGTTGGTGGCCAACCAGTATACATCTTTGTGTAAGTTTATTTTTCTGCATTTATTTTACTTCCTGCAAAGTTTAAATTCCGCAAGAAAACGCTAAATTTTATTAATACGCTATTCACCCCCCCTCTAGCGTAAAGCGTAGTTCATAACAATTTTTGTCTAGAATTTTCATCCTAGTATAAGTAGTTTCTTTTCCCATTTTTTAGGTCATCAGATAGATTTGAGACAGAGCTACGCTTGTGAACACTTCTCTTTTACCATTTTGAGTAATGTTAGTTTAGTTTCGTTATTGAATCTTCAAGTTTTATCTAGTAATTAAATATTATGGGCTTTTCTTTATCTATTTCTTTGTTTTCTTCTACAATTATGAGTAGCTAGACCTTTTATCTACGGTTGTGGCTCAAACCTAGTGTGGCTAATTGATGGGTCTTGTATTTTGATGTTTGATTGTCTATGAGTATTTAGTATTTGGGCTAATTTAGGATTTTAATATCGAATTAGTGGTTGCAAACACTAGTTTATGCCTAGTAGACTTTGGCTCTTCTTCAGAAAGAGAGCCTAAGTCCATGAAATTGGTTTCAACAAGGAATTGCGGCGTATTCAAGAGACTGATAGCCCCAATTTAAATGTTTAACTTAGAGATAGTAATACCCGACTTGAACCTTAATTTCTTGCACAAATTTGCATACCCAATTGGTCTTGAGAAAGTTAATTCGGGAAAAATCACTCGAACTACCGAGAGGCATAGAGTGAGTGGAATCGTGCAATGGATATATCATACTCCCCAAATATGACAATATAGCCTTAAACTTGAGAATCCATCAATTAGCCACCTAGGAGAAAGTCACTATCCTAGTGCCTTTTATCTGTTTGAACAACTCTTAATAGTTTAATCGTAGCTTTACTTAGTCTAATTTAGCCTCCTAGCAGTATAAAATTAGAAGTAAAAATATATTTAGAAGTGCAATTAGGAACAAATACGTACTCCAATTTCCAATTTAGATAGAAACTCAACTCCAATATCAAGCTCCCTGTGGAAATAGATCCCTACCTTCTCGGGTAAAAGCTGCTGCGACCTCTCTTGATACTTTTGTAGTAGTACAGGGTTGGCTTCGATCACTTTTTGGCGCCGCTGACGGGGAACTCATGGTTTTGGCTATATATCTAAATAGTTTTGTGTATTGTTCTTCTTTCCTTCCACATTACTAATTTGTGTGTGTCACAACTTCAAGTACAAAAAGGGCAGCAAACAACAATGACCCGCTTGGAAATATGATTACGTGGGAGGAGGTAGATGATAATAGAGAGGATGAGGTACCTCTTGTACCACAAGGACAAGGGAGAGGCCTCCACGCCAATGCCAATGATAATATCCCAGACCCTCCTCCGCCACCTCCAAGAGTGTCTCAACGAGTGCTTCCAAACCAAGGCTATACAAGTGCAGTTGTCCCACCCCGGATCCAGGTGGGCAATTTTCGTATAATCAATGTTATGTTGACATTGCTGGAGAAGTGTGGGTATTTTGCGGGCGCTTACAATCAGAAGGCCTACAAACATCTCAAGGGTTTCGTGGACACCTGTTAGGGGAGCAAGAAAACTAATGTGTCCGAGGATGCACTTTGGTTGAGACACTTTCGTTTTTCACTTAGAGGGAAGGCATTGGATTGGATTGAGCGACTTTCCAACCATTCTCACTACTTGGGATGAGTTCATAGAAAATTTGGTTTCACTGGGGTACATGGCCGCATTGAGGGATGAGATCTTAACTTTCAATTAGGAGCTCACCGAACCTTTACATCAGATTTGGGAGCGATATAGAATAATGATGAAAGAATTACCCAATAATGATGTGACTGAGGCGATGATCCAACAGATTCTAAGAATTACCCAATAATGATGTGACTGAGGCGATGATCCAACAGATTCTCTACTGGGGCATTAACACAACAAATCAATGCATAGTGAATCAACTTGCTGGGGAAATTTTATGAAACTGACCGATGATGAGGCTTGTGACATTCTTGATGAGATGGCTGACACTTCCTCAGTTTGGCAAAGTAGAGCCAATGTGCCCCAGGGTGACCCCATGATTGCTCATTTACACAAAGAGTTACATGATCATGGGCATGATATAACTGAGCTGACAACTAAAATGAACCAACTAGCAAAGGCACAGTTGCGACAAGTTTAAAATCCCCGCCAAGTGAATGCTTTGGAGGTTGTCAACATGCTAGTAAACAAAAAAAGACAAAGAGGTTAACATAACCTAGAGAGTTTGAATCAGTTTGACAATGATTGTGGTGGACTCTAAGATGATGATTATGATGAGAAGATTGAAGAGGTGCAATACATGAATAATTATCAAGGCCAAAGGGGTAATTCTTCCAACCAACAACAATGGAGACCCCAAGGCAATTGGGGAAATAAAAAACAACAAGGCAATGGTAATGGGGGAAACAACAAGCAAAATTCCAATTGGGGCAATCAGAGCAATAACTAAACTAATCAGGGTAATGGAATAGAAACAACAACAACTGGGGTAGCAAAAATAATCAAGGAGGTTAGAACAATGGAAATCAAATAAATTGAGGGAAAGGCTTTCAAAGGACCCCAATGTATCAACAACCGAACAATCCACCCCCATTTCCATTAGAATGGACTAGATCTTCAAACAATGACATGGGGAGAATTGAAATGATTTTCGAACAGATGATGAAAAAGACTGCGGATTCCGATGCTCAGTTGTCTTCCCACAAAACTTCAATTAGAAATTTAGAGGTTTAGTTAGGCCAAATCTCCCAATCCTTGAATACTCACCCTAAATGGGCTGTACCAAGTGATACGGTAGTCAACCTGAAGGGTGGGAACAATCACGTGATAGCACAGCTATAAGGAGTGGACGAGTGCCTCTAAACAAAATCAAATTTTGAGTGATGAAGTTGAGTTGCAAGAAGATGAAGTTCCTTTGGTATTTGAAAATGTGATTGATGAGAATGTGAATAGTGAAGTGAGGATTGTCATTCAAGATGCCGAGGTGGAAACTCAAAATGACATGCACATGTCTAAGGAACACGTAATAGACATGTTAGAGTCGGTTATGCCTAGAGCCAAGGCTCCTTTTCCAAGGCCACCTCCACCGTATCCTCAAACGCTCGCGAAGCAGAAAAATGAGAATCAATTTAAAAAGTTCATTGACATGATGAAGAGCTTATCCATTAATGTGCCTTTGGTGGAGGCTCTTGAACAAATAATGGGCTATGCTAAATTGATGAAGGACTCGGTGACAAAGAAATGGTCCATGTATTGTGAAACTATAAAGATGGCCCACCAAGTTAGTGTAATTTTGTAGTCAATGGCCCCGAAGCTAGAAGATCCCGATGCTTTAATCAATCCTTGCACCATTGGGAGCGCGAACTCTGCTAAAGCTCTATGTGATTTGGGGGTAAGTATCAAATTGATGCCCTACTCAGTTTTTAAGACTTCAGGTATTGGGCAACCGAGGCCGACTTCCACGAGATTGCAAATGGCAGATTGAACTATGAAGAGACCATTGGTGTTATTGATGATTTCCTTGTCCGGGTGGACAAATTTATCTTGCCAGGTGATTTTGTGATCTTGGATTGTGAGGTAGATTATAAAGTTTTGATCATATTGGGAAGACCTTTTTTTGCTAATGGGAATGACTTACTTGATGTGGAAGAAGCTGAACTTACCTTCCGGTTGGACAATGAGAAAGTGATCTTTCATATGTGCAAGTCAATGAAGCAGCCCAACAGTTCTGAGGTGTGCACTTTTGTGTATCTTGTCACGGCAGTGATAGTTGATGATACTAGTGCAGTGATCAATACGGAAGACCCTCTAGAGGCCGTACTATTGAATCTTGATGACAATGATGATGAGGGCCGAGTGGAGAGTGTGAATGCTTTACATGGAATGGGCTCTTTTTCTTACGAGCCTAAGAAACTCTCTTTGGATCATGAAAATATAAAGACTCCTCCAACTAAGCCTTCAATCGAGGAACCTCCGGTTTTGGAGTTTAAGCTATTAACTCTATATCTCAAGTATGAGTTCGTAGGCCCTAGTGCTATTTTGCAAGTTATTCTTTCCTCTTGTCTTACTAGAGTGCAGGTTTATGCCACATTGGCGGTGCTTCAAAAGCAAAAAAAGGCCAATTGGATGGACCTTAGCTGGTATTCGGGGAATAAGCCCCACATTCTTTATGCAAAAGATTATTTTGGAAGATGATGCAAAGCCCTCCTTATAACATCAAAGGAGTTTGAATGAAGCAATGCAAGAAGTTGTGAAAAAGTAAGTGATCAAGCGCTTGGATGCCGGGGTTGTGTAACCCATCTTTGATAGTTCTTGGACTTCTTCAGTGCAATATATTCTCAAGAAGGGTGGCATGATCATAGTTGAAAATTCAAGAAATGAGTTGATTTCTGCCAAAACAGTCACTTGTTGGAGGGTATGCATGGACTACCGCAAGTTGAACAAAGTGACCCACAAGGATCACTTTCCATTGCCTTTTCTTGATCAGATATTAGACCGACTTACTAGGAGTGCCTTCTACTATTTTTTGGATGGTTATTCTGGATATAACCAAATCTTGATTGCTCCGGAATATCAGGAGAAGACCACATTCACTTGTCCATATAGTGCATTTGCTTTTTCTAGGATGCCTTGTGGATTGTGTAATGCCCGGCTACATTTCAGCGGTGTATGATAGCCATTTTCACCAATATGGTGGAAGATATTTAGAGGTGTTCATGGACGACTTTAGTGTTGTGGGTGATTCATTTGATGCATGTTTAAAAAATTTGGATAGAGTGTTGGCCCGTTGTGAAGAAACCAATCTTGTTCTTAATTGGAAGAAATGTCACTTCATGGTGGAAGAGGGCATAGTTCTTGGGCATAAATTTTTAAAGCATGGTATCAAGGTGGACAAAGCAAAAATTGATGTGATTTCGAGGCTCCCTCCCCTACCTCTGTCAAGGGAGTTAGAAGTTTTCTTGGGCATGCGGGGTTCTATCGGCGATTTATCAAAGACTTTCTAAAGGTAGTGAACCCCTTATGCAAGTTATTAGAAAAAGATGCCAAGTTTTTGTTCGATGAGAGATGTATGAAAGCCTTTGAACTTCTCAACCACAAGTTGACCACCACTCTTATCATTATTGCACCTAATTGGAGCTTGGCATTTGAGCTCATGTATATTGCTAGTGATGTTGCGCTTGGGGAGGTTTGGCGTCATAGAGTGAACAAAATGTTTCATCTAATGTACTGTGCGAGCAAGACAGTGAATGATGCTCAAGTAAATTACATGGTGACTGAGAAAGAACTTTTGGCTATAGTGTTCATAATGGATAAATTTCAGTCATATCTTATCGGTGCTAAGGTTATAGTCCATGCCGATCATGTCGCACTCTGATTCTTGATGACGAAGAGGATTCCAAGGCTAGACTGATGCGATGGGTCTTGTCACTTCAAAAGTTTGATTCTAAGATTGTGGACCGGAAAGGTAGTGAAAACCAAGTGGCAGACCACTTGTCTCGCTTGGAGGAGGAGGGGAGGCCTTATGATGGCCTAGAGATCAATGATTCATTTCCTGATGAACAACTCCTTTTGGTGTTAGTGAATGGTATGCCATGGTTTGGGAACGTTGCTAATTTCCTTGCGACTGGTATAATTTCGTCTGAGCTCTCTTCTAACCAAATGAAGAAGCTCAAACATGATAGTTTGGATTTCTATTGGGATGAGCCGTACTTGTTCAAGATTTTCCCAGATGGTATGATCCGAAGGTGTGTCCCAGAGGAAAAATATTGAGTATATTGGAGGCTTGTCATTCCTCTCCCTATGGTAGTCATCATGGTGGGGTGAGGACGGCTTCCAAAGTTCTAAGTTGTGGGTTTTACTGGCCAACTTTGTACAAGGATGCAAGTGAACTTGTGAAGAGGTGTGACGAGTGTCAAAGAGCGGGGAAAATTTCGAAGAAAGATGAGATGCCTCTCAATACCATCCTTGAAGTTGATATTTTTGATGTGTGGGGCATTGTTTTATAGGCCCGTTTGTTAGCTCGTGTGGGAACATATACATTATTGTGGTGGTTGACTATGTTTCAAAGTGGGTTGAAGTCGTGGTTTTACCTAATAATGAAGCCCGGGGTTATTGCATTTATCAAGAAGAGCATTTTTGCAAGGTTTGGCACTCCTCGTGCAATTATAAGTGATGGGGGTCTCATTTTTGTAATAATATTTTTGACACTTTCCTTCTAAAGTATGGTGTCAACCACAAAGTTTCTACTCCTTATCATCCTCAAGTGAGTGGCCAAGTTGAAGTCTCAAATAGGGAAATCAAGAGTATATTGTCAATGATGGTCAATGCAAATAGGACCGGTTGGTCAAAAAAGTTGGATGATGCTCTATGGGCTTATAAGACTACTTACAAGACTCCGATTGGTATGTCTCCGTACCGGTTGGTGTTTGGGAAAGCTTTCCATCTACCGGTTGAGTTAGAGCACAAGGCCATGCGGGCTTTAAGGAAGCTGAATCTTGAATGGGATGTGGCAACCAATCTTCGTGTGGAGAAGCTTAATGAACTAGATGAATTTTGATTCCATGCCTACTCTAGTTCGTCCTTGTACAAGGACAAGATGAAGTACCTCAATGATAAATATGCTTGTTGGAAAGAGTTCAAAGTGGGAGATTTGGTTCTTTTGTTCAACTCTCAGTTACTTCTGTTTCTGAGAAAGATTAAGTCAAAATGGAGTGGACTTTTTGAAGTTGTGCTTGTGACTCTGTTTGGTGCACTTGACCTGAAGAACAAAAATTGTGAGATTTTCGGAGTGAATGGGCACAGGGTCAAGCACTACTTGGGCAAGATTGATGACAGCCACGTGATGACACTTCTTTATCTCAAATGATTTTATGGTAACCTGCATCGTGCCGCGACGTTAAATCAGGCGCTTCTTGGGAGGAAACCCATGTATTTTTCTTCTTGTTTTTATTTGATTTTCATTGTAGTGTAGGATTTATTTTTGGACTGGTTGGTTATGAGATGCTGTAGGATTGTGTTGATGCAGTGCAGGAAAAAGTTTGAAAATGACCACTCTTTGAAGTTGCCAATACGGACTGCACTCATTTTGTGCGGCCGCAAAGACCTTTTTGCTGGGCAAGAAATCAATGAGGACCGCACTAGTGATTTGACAAAAGTTGGGGTTCTCAAAAATTTACCACCACGACTGCATTGGATTTTGTGTGGTCCGCGGTGGTCCATTGCGGTTGGATTACATTTTGTGCGGTCCACAGTGGTCAATTTGTCAGTGCCCTATGGTTTCGAGCACAGCGGACCGCGATGCCATTTTGTGGGGTATGTGAAGGGTAGGTAAGCTGGGCCCCAGGGACTTTTTCTATAAATAGGACCCGAGGCCCTCCTTTAAAACTTTTCGATCCTTCTACTTTCAGAGCATAAAAAGGGTACTGTTCATCTCTCTCATCTTCACGAAATTAACTGCTCAAGTTCATTATTCAACATTTCATCTCATCTCTGGTAACATTAACTTATTCTTAGTTATTTAATTTATTTATTGTCTTTGGATTTTTATTTTTTTCTTAGTTCTTTTTCTTTACATGTCCATATTTGTTTCAATTTTGTAGCTTAGGTTAGTTAATTTTTTCTTTAAGTAGGACTAGGTAGTTAAAACACTGAACCAACACTTAGGGACTCATCAATAGGTGAAATATAAATCTTAAATTGATCGAAACATAAACCCTATTGTATTATTGCTAGGCATTCAGTGCAGATCGCGGTGTATTTTGTGCGGCTCGCGGCGCCCTTGTGCGGTCCACAATGGTATTTTGTGCAGACCAAATTGGAAAAGTCCTGAAAGCTGAAGATTTGAGGACCGCATTGGATTTTGTGGGGTCCGTGGTGCCTCAATGTGGACTGCATTGGCATTTTGTGCGGTCTGCGATGCTTAGATTCAGAGAGTGGGTAGTCTGAACCCCACTTCTGTGCGGACTACAATGGATTTTATGCAGTCCACCATGGACTCTTTGTGGCCAAACTGCATTTTGTGCAGTCCACAATGGCCTCTTTGCGGCCGCACTACATTTTTTTGCGATCTGCATTCTGCACCATAAACTGTCTGCAACAAATCCTCTACAACTTTGCTTCAAATTGTTTCTATTGACAATATAAACCCATAGCTAACTGTTGTTTGCAGACAATGATAAACCCACGAGGTGGAAGTGAAAAAAATAAAGGCAAAGGAGAGTCCTCCTGGGGCAGAGGACGGGGCATGATAAGATTGACCCCGCAAGCCCAGTAAAACATCAAAAACACCCGGAGTCTCATCAAAGCTGCAGACAGAGCTATTGACCGATCCGGGAGTAAGTATGAGCCCTCCTGGGAGATTTATTAGAATCTATGCCAGAGTATGTTCCTGACTGGCCGGAGAGAAATAGGTTGAGAGATACACCTATTGCCTCTTCCACTACCCAAACATCAGTGCAGGTATCTTCTGAGTCATTTGAGGGCTCAGCTGCAGGCAGTGGCAATGAGTATTCCACCTCTCAAACAGCTTCACTATCCGAAGAGAGTCCCGTGGTAGAAGAAAGGAAAGTAGTAGAAGGGGTGAGCCCCAAGTAGGTGGGGTAGATAGGACTAGAAAACCTGAGGCGTGGGAGGACCCGTTTGCAAGTGAGGTTGTCTACCACAAGTTTAGAGAGTGGTGGCCCGAGATAAAGCTAATACTTAAGCGTAAATTAATCATAAATGACCTCGAGCCTCAGAACTCCAATGTGTTGAGACAGTTCAGAGAGAGAGATGGATGGGAGTATTTCATAGGGCAAGTGGAGGAGACCAATAAGCACTTGATGAAGGAATTATACACAAATGAGGCCCATATCAAAAAGTATTCCATGGTAACCAAAGTGCAGAACTTAAAGGTAAAATTTGACGGAACGACTATAAATCATTACTTGGGCATCACGGAGGAAGATAAGTCCTTGTACTTAGAGAAGATTGCGTTGGGGAATGAAGCTTGTCCATGGTTGGTAGAGTACGTGGCAATCCCAGGCACCACCTCAAGTGGTTGACTGGGGGAGTGAAGATATTGAGGAGGACGTTGAATTTTGAGGCTAAGGGGTGGGAGACATTTGTGTGCAGCGGGCTAGACCCCACCGCCCACAACAACTTACTCCCTCTTCATCGGGCTATATTGGTAGAATCAATCATGGCGGGGCACCTGATTAATGTCTGGAATGTGATGTCCCAGGTTATCACCCAGGTGGTGAATAAAGGTGACCAAAACTATCCTTTCCCCAACTTCCTGACAATGTACCTGGAGGACTTATCTGTGGAGAAGAGGAAGTTGTGAGACCCTACGAAAAAAAAAAATTCACTCAAAGCCCAAGTCTCTTAGTGCCAAGTTAGGGTCAGGTAAGCTCGTCACAGTTCGGACCTTTTGAGTTGATCACTACATAAGAAGTCAAGAAATATTATTTTTCAGAAAATTGCGATACTGCGGTTGAGAATACAGTCGCGTATCAGGTATGCGGACCGCATAGCCACCATAAAGTGAGTCAGTGTGTTGGTCAAATTGAGGTCAAATATGTGATTGCATAACCGATATGCAGATAGCATAATTCCCTCGGAATTTTGTAAGGAGCAGTTCTGTGGTGCATTATGTGACCGCAAAATGGATATGCAGACCGCATTTCTATCACATACCCAGGAGGAATGTTCAGATTCATGGGAGCACTTTTGCGGTCCATTCTATGGGCCGCATTTCCACTTTGCGATCGAGATCTGACTCGGGGCTCCTATTTTATAATTTTTAAAACCCGATACCATACCATTAAAAATACCCCAATGGACCATTTATTTTTATTTTTCACGACCTAGAGAGAGAGATGAAGTTCTAGAGTGAGAATGAGTAATCTTTATCAAAGTCTTCTCTGAACCCTTGCCCCAAGTCCTTGAAGATTGTCAATTGAAGCTACTAGGTCTTCAACCTAAGAGGTAAGAAGTGTACCCTTCTCAATAATTTCAAGATTTATATTAAAATAGGTAATAATAGATGGGTACATGGGTATAAGGCTAGTAATCTAGCATGCATAGAAGATAATGAGATATGGGGAGGATAGGAATTAAAAAGAAAGCAATTGGGATATAAAATGATAGAAATTTCTCTCAAAAAGTACCTAACATCACAATGCAACTTTACTGTTTGATAATATGCCCAAATGAGTTAGAATCTTAATCTCGTCTCTGAATCTTGGTTCAATTGTAAATCTTACACTATAGATCGAAGTGCTAAGAGTTCCAGAAATTTTGTAAGGATTAAGGAAAGCTATATTGAGGTATGCATGGCTAAAACCCCGTCTTTTAGAAATTAAGCTTCATCGGTGACTGTGTGAACATGGTAAGATTAAAGTCGAATTGTTGCATTGCTTGTTATTATACATAAGTGGGTGATGTAACCTTATATGTGTGAAAAATATTAGGATTTATGCCCGTCACTAGAGGGGGAGTGAATAGTGCGGCACGAGAATAAGTTGTGGTGAACCAGGATAAATTCGTTGTGTTCTTTCCTTACTATTTTAATTACCTTATTTTATTCCTGCAATTTTAATTCCGCAATATTTATCTATATTCTCGTGCCGCCCCCCTCTAGTGACGGGCATAAATCCTAAAAATTGGTATCAGAGCCAGGTTTCTGAAAGCTTAACCAGTTGAGAGAACGATATATATTTTTTGAGAATATTGAACGCAGGAATGATGAGGGAAGGACACTCTACCATTGAGCCTCCACTATTTGATGGAACAAATTATACACACTGGAAAGAGCGGATGAGAATCTTCATCCAATCAAATAACTTTCTCTTGTGGCAAATCATTAAAAACGGTATGCCGACAAAGAAAGTTGGGGAAGCCATGGTTCCGAAGGAGGAAAATGAATACAACGCCAAGACCATCAAAATGTTATATTGTGCGGTGAATCCGGATGACTATCGGAAGATTTCCTATTGCACAACCGCCAAAGAAATGTGGGATAAACTTGAAGCCATTTATGAAGGTACGCCTCAAGTCCAAAAGCATGTGACATGGGACTCGGACAGCTCGTGTGATGAAACGACTGCCCTATGCTTCATGGCCGACGAAGAAGAAGAGGTAAGCACTTCTAATTCTTACTCTTTTGAAGAATTACAAGAAGCTTTTAAAGAATTACTTGGTGAATTGAAAAAGACTTCAAAAATCGCCAAAGAGGCCAAGGATAAAATCAAAGTTTTAGAAGAAGAAAATATATTTTTGAAAAATGATAATGTTGATCTTAAAAATAAGATTAAGGCAATGAATGAAACTTCTTCAATTGATCAAACTTCTAATTGCTCATCTTGCGATTCGTTGAAAATAGAGAACTTAGATCTTAGAAACACACTAGAAAAACTTAGTGTAGAAGAGCCTAAAACAGTTGAAGAGACTAAGAAGAAAAAGCCCAGGAAAAATAAAAGGCGTAAAAAGAATAAGAATCATGTTAGAAATTGCGATGCACAACCTAGAAATAATTCTAGGAATTATGTAAATGAGTCTAGAATTAATCATTTTAGACCACCTAGAAATGATTCTAGGAATTTTATTAATGAGCCTAGAATTAATCATTTTAGGCCACCTAGAAATGATTCTAGGATTTTTGTTAATGAGTCTAAAATTAATAATTTTAGACCACCTAGAAATGACTCTAGGAATTTCAACGCTTCTAGGAATAACGACTTTAGATCACCTAGAACGCATTTGGCTCAATCAAGACATATGCACAACCCGAATGTTATATGTCATTATTGCAACCGGGTAGGACACATAGCACCCGTATGTTTTGCAAAACATAGAGATTTATCATTTGGCTATGATTATTATTTGCCTAACTCCTAAGGACCCAAAAGTGTTTGGGTACCTAAAACCTATTTTTAGGTACGTTTGCAGGTGTGCTTGAAGACTACATTATCGTAGTAGATGCACCAAGCACGAAACCTTATTGCATCGATGGGGAACTTCGGTTAGTCATCACATTTTTGATAAAAACGTAAAAGTTGATATGTGTTAACGATTAATATATCTTTGTTAACAGTTGATATTAATTATTTTTGTTGATTCATGTTTTGATAACTTTTATCTTGAGTAACAATTGGTATAAATTATTTTTGTTAAAAATAATGATTGATGTTTTGATGAATATCTTTCTAGTTTGAATAACAGTTGGTATATTCGCTAAAAATAACCTTTGATATGGTTGTTATATTTTTACTAACATTTGGTATTATTTTATATTGGTATGATTTTTTAAATATCGTCATTGTATATTCCTCATTGTATTTCCTATCTTATATTTGACACTAACAATTGATATACCCAAAAAGGGGGAAGTGTCGAAAGGGGATAATAGCCTTTGTATACTCTCTTTTTGCTAATGCCAAAAGGGGGAAGAAATTAGGCGATATGCATCAAATAAGGGGGAATGAATCGACGTTATAGCATGCCTTATTTGAGGGGGAATTGACATTAAGGGGAATTGTTTGCATGAATTGTATGTTGAGATATAGCATGAATTTAGGGGGAATCCGATATGCATATCTCCTGTTGTTTGTCATTATCAAAAAGGGGGAAATTGTAGAAAATCATTTTATCCATGATATGTGTGCTTTGGTTGTATTAGCATGATTTTCAGGTATAGGTTTTGATGAATGACAAACAACGAAGTCGATGAATGACAAACAATGAAGTCAAGTGTCAAACAATGTTATTATATGACAAACAGTCAAGATTGAATGCCGAGAAGCGTATTGATGACGGAATTGCATAGGTCATTAGGTAGAACAAATGTAAGAACAATGTTTAAAGTTATCTCGTCTTTTGGCTCAACATAGGTCATCATAAATTTGCATAAAATCATTTTATCAAATCATATTTCAAATACTTCAAACAAAATGATTTCAAACATTTTCATTTTAGCCAAAATGAATTTTAAACATGTCTTTTAAAGCTGGACAGAAATAATCGATTATGTTTATTTGATAATCGATTATGTTAAGACAGTGTAAACCGGAATTTCCAATACAGCACAATAATCGCCATTATCATGTATAGCATAATCGATTATCTTGTAACCGTTGCCAAAGTTTTTGAACACTATAACAAAATAATCAATTATGCACTTCAGATAATCGATTATCCAGCATAAAATCAACTTCTGATTTTTGAACGTTAGAGCAAATAATCGATTATCTGAAGTGCATAATCGATTATCCTTACATAAAATCAGCATAGTTGATTGTCAATTAAGCAACGGACATACACCCTCTAACCCCTATAAATAGAGGTCTTTTGAGCTGATTTTAAACACACAACACCTCTCATTATTCATATACATATTGATCATCATTTGTGCATCATTATAGAGGTTTTGTTGAGCCATTTGAGAGACAACTTTGAGTTTTTCATAGAGCTAATATTGTATCTCTTTATCTACTCTTTTGAGAGAGTTATTGTTGTAAAAGAGAAAGGTGTTTGAGAAGACCATATCTTCTCATTGATTGTCGGGTTTGCTAAGTACCCTCAATCTTAGTGGTTGAAGTCTTGTGGTGCGGTATCCACGAGCAAGGTGAAGTCTTGAGGTGCGGTATCCTCGAGCAGGTTGAAGTCTTGTGGTGCGGTATCCACGAGCAAGGTGAAGTCTTGAGGTGCGGTATCCTCAAGCAAGTTGAAGTCTTGTAGAGTGTACATCTACGAGCAAGTGTAACGGTTTGTTAGGCACTCGTAAGCTTAACGAAGTTAGTGGAATCTCGAGAGAGTCTCTCGGGGACTGGACTAACCACAAGTTGTGGTGAACCAGGATAAATTCGGTGTGTTCTTTCCTTACTATTTTAATTACCGAATTTATTTTATTCCTGCAATTTTAATTCCGCAATATTTATCAATATTCTCGTGCCGCACTATTCACCCCCCCTTTTGTGACGGGCATAAATCCTAACAAAAAATGTGTCTCACTTGATCAATGTGATCTTGACAACTTGAAAGGGGCAAAGGTATGAATTATCTATTGAAATGCTTAGACCTTAAACTGAGATTGAAGCTGTATATATTGTGTCATCTATGTGAAGTCTCTTCTATTCTTATAATTTCTATTTGCTTTTGTGCGCACCTATTGTCCTAAACTGCATAAGCTAATATTGAAATTTGGAATGATGTAAAATGCGGCCTAGTGCAAAAAAATGATGTGATAAGTTGTTGCCCCAAGTGTCTTTGAAATGACATATGTGATTAATAAGAAGGGAACAATGCGCTGGCAAGGCGGCCTAGCCGATCGGGTCGAGATCGGACTCCACTTAAGATAACAGTGTTGCTGTGAATGAATTTCGAAAAAAAGGAAGTGAGATTGTGATTGAGGTATATGCCTCAAATGAGGGCCTAGTTGATGGAACAGAGATCGGACTCTGCTCAAGATATCGATGGTGTTGTGAACACTGTTGAATAGTATGAAGTGCCTTAAACTAAAATCTATGGAGAGTGATGTGAAGATTGCATGATTCTTTTATTTGATAATGTTGTGATCATTTAAAGTGTTTAAGTTGTACTTGTGATTTTCCTTATTGTACAAAAGTTCTTTCTAATTCGATGGTGTTTAGTTATACATACTAGTATTATTCCATGGTACTAACGCCCCTTTTGCCCGGGGTGCTATATTTTTAAATGAATGTTGGTGGCTCCGTAGCGGATGGTGCTGATCATGTGTAGTAAAACATCCCTCTTCCCAAGATCTTGGTGAGCCCTTCTCTCCTTTAAGGGGCTATATTGCACATCTTTTGATTGTGGACTTTCACTTTTGAGGCAAAGTTGGGGCGTTGTTGCCGGTGTTGTCATCATACTTATCTTTTGTATACTTAGAGTCTCTGTAGACATATGTGTGGGTTATGTACGAGTGATAGAATGGGTCTACGAACTACATTGTAATTCTAAGCTTATGCAACCTATAAATTGTAACTCTATGGGAACCTTGGAAACTAGCTTATCTACAGTTTAATGTTGTGCTTTTAAATGAACTAACAATGTAGGATTTAGTATCTTTTCCCTTCTAAATAAATGAATGAAAGCATGGTTTCTTAATTCATGTCGAGTTGGGTAGAAAGTGTCTGATAAGGCTTGCTCAGTTGGGTACACTAAATTGAGCGCCTGTCTCGCCTCTCGAGTGTGGGGCATGACAGAAGTTTGATATTAAAAGGGAGTCGAAGGCTCCGTTCTCCTGGTAAAGCCTGCAGGGTGATGACAACCCTAAGGGAAAGCATTTCAAGGGAAAACCTACTACTTCAACTGACCAGTCTGAAGAGCCAATAGTGGTAGTGGCTGCTACGCATCCTCCTTCCACCTTAGCAGACATGGGCCCAGGTCCATCCACTTCTATAATCCCAGAAATACCCCCAGCCACTGCCTACCCATTAACTGCCCACCATTTGAGCCAGGACCTCGCCAACATCAACAACTGGATTCAGACAGATTCTTCTAAGTTGTCTGTACTATCTACTACAGTGGAGCCATCTCCTCATCCTCCACAGGTCCCACAGTCTATTGAGGATACTCTCAAGGAGTTTCTGGACAACCAGAAGAAGATCCTAAAGAAACAGAGATTGCTTACGGGCGGTGTTGATTCACATGGAAAAGCTCTCAAGGAGCTTGCTAGGGAGGCTAAGAAGAAGAGGAAGACTCTGGCTTCCAAGAGTTGGTGAAGGAGTTACGGGCGGAGATTGAGAGATAGAAGGCGGATCAACTGCCTTAAGAATTGCTACTGCATGACCCAACACTAGTAGCCCAGCCACAGCCAAAGTAGGAGTTCAAGAGACCTCCCAAGAGGAGGAGGGTGATTCCTCGGTCTGACGATGTAGTTATACAATTGGCGGACCCACTAGAAGATTCATCCAGCCAGTCTAGGTCTAGGTCCCAACAGCAGAGCCACAGATCATAGGGAGCCAGTCTCAAGTTTCCGAGAATATAGAGGAACTAGGTACACAAACTTAGGACCCCATGTAGACAGACGACCCAGAGGGAGTTTCTTTTTCCTCTTTCCTCTATTTTTGTGCTTATTTTGCTTAGTTGGAATTAAGGTTAATGGCAGCTTTCATTTGAACGGGTAGGCGGTATTTGGATTTGGATTAATGTACATATGACATATTTTTTGATTTCTAGTATATATATAATTTCAGCATTTTATTACATTTTTTGTACTTTTTGCCTTAGGTTTATATATAAAAGTGACATTCTATTGAACATATTCTTCTCCCCTATTGTATATTCGATTAAATCCCCTCTTGTACATATTCATTCTACTTTCCGCATTTCGTTTTTTCTTATATTCTTATTTTATGTTCGTAGCTTCTTGTTTTGAGTTTTGCAATAAGCCTTTGGTTTTCTTAATGCCACAGTTCTTTCCAAAGGTGGAATTTGTGCGAACTGGGTGGCTCTTCCCAATGATGGATGGCATGGAAATCTTCTTAAGGGTTTGAGCCTGTTTTTCTTTTTGCTTTTTAGTAGTTAGTTGGTAAGGGTGTCTCAAGCAAAGATTCACTTGGGACTAACATAGTTGCCTTTGATCCTATGGTAAAAAATAAATTGTTGTGTATATGGTGGTGAAAGTTGTGACCTTGAGACTCTTGTACTGGACGATAATCATCTAATGGTTTATCGGGACCATTGTGTGCTCAAATCTTATATGAGGTTGTTGTGGGCTCCCAACTTTGTGTCTTTAGTGATCCCATAGCTTTTGTGGTGAGAATTTGTATTGCATGTCCAAGTCCCGAGCCATTGGTCTAGAACTTGCCCTGAATGTTTGTCTAGGTGAAATACTAAGTGTAACTTGAGACATGATTATATGCACTCCTTGATTCAAATGATATCTTTATCAGTTGCATAGCCTACCAAAGATAAAATCCCTAGTCATCCCTTTTAGCCTTAGACCTTTTTCATTCAAGAACCACCATACAAGCCTTTACCCGTTCTAAAGATACCCGCTCTTAGCACATGATCTTTCCTTAGCACATGGAAAAAGTATAAGTTTGCAGGGAGAGATAAGGATTGCAACAAAGTGGTAAAAGGTTCAAAATAAAGAAAAGGAAAGGCAATGAAAAGAGAGAAAATCAAAAAGACAAAAAGAATGTTCAATGTAGAAAAGAATGAAGGGATTCAATAAAAGCAAATAATAAAAGTTGTGAAAAGTTGAGAAAGGAGAAAAGATTTGAAATGAACAAGAAAGAGTTACAATGTGTCTCTCTAACCCCTTAGGAAGAAGTGAAATGGCTTAAAAATTCAAGTGACTGCATGGCAAAATGAAGCAAAAGGAAGTGATAAAGGAAAGATGGAACGTACTTAGACCGAACATTTCCTATCCTGAACCAAAAGCCTTCACTATGTCTCCACAAAAGCCCTATATGATCTTGAGTTGAATGAAACTTACATTAGTGGTGACTCACATAAGGGGAAATCATATGGTACTTAGAGCCGGACTTGTGACTTTTCCTTGAGAGAGATAAGTGTATTTTGTTAACCTCGTTTTGAGGGCCACTATCCTAAAGGTGAGGTTTGCTTAGGGAGAGTTGAAGATGTATGAGTTTGGGTTCCACAATGCCCAAAGTAAAAGAAAGAGTTTCTTTGATATGTTAAGTCAACTATTTATGCTCTTGAGTTGCACTAAATCCATGATGATTAAAAGAGTGAATGTTATCAATGATCCATTTGAATTGAGGGCAATTGTTAGTCCTAATTGATACTAGATGAGGTCACTTTAGGTCGGCTAAATTTTCTTTGATTAACTCTTATGGGGGTAGGTCATATTTTGTTTGCTTGAGGACAAACACAAGCTTAAGTTTGGGGGAGTTGATAACTAGGGATTATGATGCATTTTACACTCCTTCTTGCTTAAGTTTTGATTAGAAATATGTACAAAATAGTCCCAAAGCTCACATGTTGTACTTGATTGCAAGATTTGATCAACAAGGTGACAATTTGTCAAAAACAAGCTCAAAAAGGAGTGAAACATGCACAAGTACCAAGACCAAGGCGAAGCTCAGTAAAACAAGACTATTGCAGCCGCACACCATTCTGTGCAGTCCACAAAGATGAAGTTCAGAGAGTAGGCATTTCAAGCAGCCAAGCAATGTGGCTGCAAAGTATTTTGCACAGACTGCATTGATGTTATTGTGGCTGTACCCGATTTTGTGTGGTCTGAAGAGCCCAAGATCGGAGAGTTGCCAAGTTGGAGGATGATGTCCAATGCGGTCCACGATCCATTTTGTGCCGACTGCAATAGTCGCATTTTGTGCAGTCCGCGGTGGCCAACTTCTGAGAGCAGATTTGTTAGCCAAAAGCCTCAGTGCGGCCACACATGAATTTGTCGGTCCGCACTAGCCTCATGGGGGTATTTTTGTCCAGAATATTTAGCCTAGCATAAATAGTTTCTTTTCCCATTTTTAGGTCATCAGATAGATTTTGGGACAGAGCTGCACTCGTGAACTCTTCTCTTTTACTATTTTGAGTAATTTTAGCTTAGTTTCATCATTGAATCTTCAAGTTTTTCTAGTAATTAAATATTATGGGCTTTTCTTCATCTATTTCTTTGTTTTCTTCTACAGTTATGAGTAGCTAGACCTATTAGCTAAGGTTGTGGCTCAACTCTAGTGTAGGTAATTGATGAGTCTTGTGTTTTGATGCCTGATTGTCTATGGGTATTTTTTATTTGGGCTAATTTAGGGTTTAATGTTTAATTAGTGGTTGCAAACACTAGTTTATGCCTAGTAGACTTTGGCTCTTCTTGAGAAAGAGAGCACAGGTCCATGAAATTGGTCCAACATGGAATCAGGGCATATTCAAGAGATTGATAGCCCAAATTAAAGGGTTAAACCTAGAGATGGTGATACACGACTTGAACCTAAATTATTTTCATAGATTTGCATACCCAATTGGTCTTGAGAAAGTTAATTTGGGGCAAAATCACTCAAACTATCGAGAGGAATAAAGTAAGTAGAATCGTGCAATGGTTATACCTTACTCCCCAAATATGACAATCTAGCCATAAACTCGAGAATCAATCAATTAGCCACCTAGGAGAAAGTCACTACCCTAGTGCTTTTCATCTATTTGAACAACTCTCAATGGTTTATTCTTAGCTTTACTTAGTCTAATTTAGCATCCTAGTAGTATAAAATTAGAAGTAAAAATCAAAACCAACAATTTGTTTAGAAGTGCAATTAGGAAAAAGTATGGAACTCCAATATAGATAGAAACTCAACTCCAATATCTAGCTCCCTACGGAAATCAATCCCGACCTTCTCGGGTAACGCTTCTCGACCTCTCTTGCTACTTTTGTAGTAGTACAGGGTTGGCTTAAATCAGAAGGAAAAATTACTGCTAGGCCACGACTCTTCAATGGCCAGTAATACTCATGGTGGAAAAATAGAATGAGAAACCACATCATTGGAGAGGACTATGAGCTATGGGACATTGTCACTGATGGTCCCTGGCTACCACGACGAAGAATGCTGAAGGAGTAGATGTGCCACAAACAAGCACTTATTGCATTGTTGGGGACTTGAGGAAATGGGAAAAGAATGCCAAGGCCATGAAATGGCTTGTGCATGGACATGGACCGGACGAGTACATCAGAATTCAAAGTTGCACTACTGCTAAGGAAATTTGGAATACTTTGCAAGTGGCTCATGAAGGAACACCGTTGGTAAGCAGGTCTAGAGGAACTTAACAATATTCTCAATATGAAAATTTCACTATGAAGGAAGGTGAAGCCTTCCAAGAGATGTATACAAGATTCACCACACTAACAAATGAACTTAAGTCTTTTGGAAAGGTTATTCTTGAAGATGATAAAGTTGAGAATATTTTGCAAGGGTTCTTGGAGTCTCTTGGGAGAGCAAAATCACTGCCATTTAGGAATCAAAGAATATTGCCACTCCTAATTTGGATGAGCTAATTGGGAATCTCATTGCTTATGAACTTAGAAGGTAAACCAAAAAGATGGATGTACCCAAGAAGGAAAGGACCTTGAAACTAATAATCGCTGAAGGTTCCGATCTAGAAAAGGGTGAAATGGCTATGATCACAAAGGACTTCAAGAAGTACCTAATGAGAGGAAATGGTTCCTTAAGAAGTGAAATCCACAACAAACCAAAGGTTCCTGAAAAACAGACCAATGAGGGCTGCTACAAGTGTGGGAAGACTAACCACCACATCAAAACTGTCCTCAATGGGGAATTGAATGGAAGAAGGAAAGAGTTGAATGAAGAAACAAGATGAAGGAATAGGTTCATTCCAAGAAGAACAAAGGATCAACAAAGGCCATGGTTGCTGCTTGGGAAGAAAGCTTAGATGAGGACTCACATGATGAAGATGGAGATGAACAAGCACTTATGGAAATTGGGGAATCCGATGAAGAATCTAAGGTTAGTATAATTCATCTCAAGGACAAGATTACGTTTTTGTCCAGATAAAAGCTATATGAGTTATTTCAAAATTTCATTGATTAATCAGAGAATATAAACAATGAAAAAGAACAACTGTATTAGGAATATATGATTTTAAAAGCTAAGTGTAAAATCACGGAACTTAGAGTTAGTGAGATTGTAAGTGAAAATACTACACTAAAGAACCAGGTTCATGAATTTGAATCAAATGTCCTAGAACTTATATCTGAAAACCTAAAACTAAAATTAGGAACAAGTAAGAAGACATCTGATTGCACAATACTCACTCTAGAAGAAAATTTAGGTAAACAAAAAGATGAGCTGTATAAGAAGGATTAACATGAAAGAATTTTGATAGAGGATCTATGCAAAGTCAAGCACGAGCTTGACAGAACCTGTAAATGGAACAGGTCCTCCGATGCACTTTCATGGCTATATGAACACTATAGTAGCAACAAGAGAGGACTTGGCTACGAGAATCCTACACCTAAGTGGGATCCCAAAAGCAAGTATCCCATACCTCCTGAGAACAAAATTTGCACACACTATGGTAAAACTGGTCAATACAAAAGTGAATGCTACAAAAGAGCAAAGGCTAGTCAAAAGAAATAAAATGTTTATTCAAGGGAAAAATAGGCTGCCAGGTTGTGCCAAAAAGAATCTGATTCATCTTTTTGCCTATCGAAGGGACCCAAACTAGTTTGGGTTCCTAAGACTAACCCTTTGTTTGCTTTTGCAGGTCCAAGTGAAGGGGTATATCCAAATATGGTACATAGATAGTGGCTACTCAAAGCACATGACAGGAAGCAAGAATCATTTCCTTTCATTTGAGGACCTCAAAGGAGGTAACATCTCCTTTGGAAATGGAAAGAAAGGTTAAATCATTGGGGTTGGAATGGTAGGTAAGATAGATTTCACTCTATTGAGAATGTATACTTGATAGATGGCTTAAAATATAGTCTAATAAGTGTATCACAACTATGTGATAGAGGAAACTCGGAGCATTCACCTTTACCAAATATTTTATGATAAATCTTATAACTGACAAGATTGTTTTGAAGGGAAAAAGAGTAAACAATATTTATATTTTAGATCTATCTGCACTTTAAAAAAATGTACTAACTTTCTTAGGTGTTTTGGACAATGATCTCCTCCTTTATCACAAGAGAGTTGGACATGCAAGTCTGAGTCAACTCAACTAATTAGTCTCCAAGGATCCGGTGATAGGGCTGCCTAATATCAAGTTCAAGGAAGACAAAGTTTGTGAGGCTTGTGCAAGGGAAGTAGGTAAGATCATCTTTTAAATTCAAGAAAGTGGTAAGTACAACTAGAATAATGGAACTGGTCATATGGATCTCAGTGGTACAATGAGAACATTAAGCAGAGCTGGTAAAAGATATATGATGGTGCTTGTTTATGATTAATCTAGGTTTCATTGGACGTGTTTTTAACATATAAAGATGAAGCATTTGACGTGTTCGTTTCTTTTGTTAGAAAAACTCAGAAACAACTAGGTAATCAACTTGCATCAATTAGGTCTGATCATGACACTAATTTAAAAATACTAAATTTGCTGAATTTTGTGATGACCATGGCATATATCATAATTTTTATGCTACTAGGACTCCTCAACCAAATAGAGTAGTTGAAAGAAAGAATATGCCACTTGAAGATATGGCTAGGACTATACTTCTTTCTAGTAAACTGGGCCGTAGCTTCTGGAAGAAGCTGTAAGTACTGCATGCTGCATCATCAATAGGTGCATGACTAGACCTTCTATAGAGAAGTCTCCCTATGAGTTACTTAAAGGGAGAAAACCAAATATATCTCATCTTAGGGCATTTGGATGCAAATGTTTGTGCACAACAACGGTAAAGACTCCCTAGGTAAGTTGATCCCAGAAGTGATGAGGGAGTATTCTTAGGATATTCTTCACATAGTAAAGCTTATTATATCTACAACAAAAGAACTATGTGTGTAGAAAAAAGTATACATGCGGTTTTTGATGAAACTGATATTCTTTCTAAGAGACAAGAACATAAATATGAAGCAATTGGACTGGTAAGAAATTTGAATGAAATCATAGCCCAGTCTGAAGCTGCACCAAAAGAAGAAATAAATGATGGAACATGTTCTTTTATTCATGGTAACCTATACAAGGGGAACTGAACAAAGAGGAACTGAATCTCATACCTCGATGGAACCTGTCCATGAACCTGTTCCTCAACAACAAAACATTAGAGAAACATCAAGAGGAAACTAGGTGGTTGTGAAACCTTACAAGTACCTAAGTTCTCATCCCATTGACAATGTCACACCTCCTTTTTTACACACCTACCCTGAAGGATAAACGTATAAGGGATATTTCTATTTAAAGTGAAATTATTCGAAGTGGGATTTTTTATTTAGTTAGATTCACCACTTGGTATAGGCTAGACTTTTGGTGTCCCAAGTCACCGGTTTGTTTTGAATCCCATATCGAGGAAATGTTTGACTACCCAAATGGAGTCTGTGAACCAAAAATTCTAAGTAAGGAATTCTGTTGACCCGAGGGAAGGTGTTAGGCACCCTCGGATCCCGTGGTTATAGCATGGTCGCTTAAACTATTATAATGTGCTAACATTCTGATTTTATACATGTTTACTCTATAGTGAAATTTTAAATTATTTACTGCTTTTAATTGAATTTTTAGAAATGTGAACGTCGTTTAAAACATGTCTTTGGATTGCGTCACATGAAATGCACCCGGATCCGAAACACATTTTATCCAACGTTTTGGGATTTAGATTTGGGTAACATGAAATGCACACCCGTATTTAGGAAGGTAAAATTATTAAAGACGCGCCTAATGCGACTAATGTATTATTATATTTGTGGGAAGACATGAAGTTCGCTAAACGGCATGTCCAGAGTTTCTAGGTATTTTAATATAAGCATTTAAAGAGAGACACGCAATTTATGGGTTTCGTTTGGCACAGCGCACCTCATTTTATTATTAAAAGGCCAATGTAAAGCAAGGTAGAGTTTTCTATAAGATTTTTCTCTAAGAACATAATTAATTATTATAAAATCCGAGCCTCAAGTTCAAGTCCAAATCTGAACAAAAGAATCTCCATTTTTGAATACTCCTTTAATTCAAATCTGCTACCTATCTTGGAAGCCGGTATTTGCATTACACGAATTACATCACTGGGCTTCAAGATCAGCCCAATGAGGAGGTGTTTCAATCAAGCCTTAGTCCATTAGCAAATTTCAACCAAAATCTAGACCCTAATTAGGTCTTCAGGCTACTGAGTTTTATTTCAAATTATTCCAATTGCATTCATGGATTTTGGTGACAAAGAATCCCAAGGTTCCTTTCAAATCGCAACTGTTATTTTCTTAAATTCAAAATTATATTCAAATCATGTCCAATAAACTGCTGCAGATGTTTTAGGAAAAGCACTAATTAGACTAAAACAACTACTGATTGTACTGAAATATCATACTTAAAACAAGTCAATGTTAACTTGCTGAAACATTGCTTCCATGATTTCAAGACCAGAAATGCCGAAATTAAGCTGACACTCATATGTTAAACATAAATTTAACGTTGCATCATATGGATTCTATAAGACTGACTTCAAGTTCTTATTACACCCGAACTTTAACATTGCAAATTGACATGATATATTATTCTACTAATAAACTGCTATATGCAATGTTCATCAAATTAACATCATCATATATGAGAGTTCATACAGTCCCATTACATACGATTAATATCAAATACCACTACTATAATTCAACATGTGAATTACAGGCATGGAGAGAATTTAAACTTGAAATCAATAGGAGGAATTCGTCGTTCATTTCACAATTCGAATATAACTGTGGATTTGGTCCTTCACATGTTAAAAGTTGAAGAATACCTGGAGTTACAATGAACAAAGGAGAAAAGAAGTCAACAGTAGTTCAGCAATAGTGCAGCACAAGAATCAGTGGTTGAAATCAAACAACAACACAATATTTAGAATCAATTTGATAGTTAGAGTGGCCTCTACACAGAATAACCGAAATAGCCTTTGATTAAACTTAAAACACTTGAAATTGAACTAGGAGACCTCCAGAAAATTTCAGCAACCAAATCCTAAGTAAATGATGCAAATCTAGTACTAGAGTTTGAAATTAACTTGAACTTCAATAGAACAATATTTTTTAGAATTTTCCATTTGTTTTGAGGATCTAAATGCCCTAATTTTTAAAGGAAAGCTTTCAGATGTTCGGACTAAACAATATTTCTGATTTTGATATGAATTTGAGTTGTAGAGATCGAATTTCAGATATGAACTTTTCGGAATGTTTTAATTGCTGGTAATTTTCAGAGTCCAAAATTTGTTTAACAAGGCAATGACATGCCTTTTTATAGGCAAAAACTTAGGGCAACCTTTCTATTGTATTTTACCCATTAGCCCCTTTTTATTTTTATATTTTGTTAGTTAGTCCTTTATATTCTGACTTGCTGGCCAAGTTATTGTATTATAGTTTTTAAAACTCTGATTAGAACCCCACCTAGAATGTTCTAGGGGCTTCCAAATAAGTTTCATGGAAGATTCCTTTCATCCAAGATCTATACTACCCTTTTAATCCACTGAAATTATTAAACCTACCAAACTATCTTTCAACACTAATTAACAATAGTTTGAAACTTCCCCAAGTTATTCTAGTCAACTATATCCAAACAACTAGAGCTAATGTGAACCCACTAACGACAGAGGAAGGAATTACTGAATAATACTTAAAATCCATGAAACAAGAACACATATGTCACCAGATTTAGACCTAAGTTAAACTAACATTAGAAAATCCCAAAATCAGGTTAATCGATATTAGAGCAAAGCTAAGCTAAAAGAAAAAATCAAAAGCAATCATAGAATTGATTGTGAACAACCATAAGGGATTAATGGAAAACAAAGAAATAATAAAACAAACAAGAAAGATTCACCGATTTCAAAAAATCTGAAGGTTAAATCAGAACTAAATTATGCAAACATGGGGATTTTGAAAAATAAAGGAAGGATGAGATCGAATGAAGCAGAGAACTAAATAAACAAAGAAAGTTTTAAAAACCTAAGCAAAAGGGAAAAGTAGCTAACCTTAAATCAAATTGATAGCAGAAATGAGGAAGAGGAAATTCAGAAAAGGAAAAAGAAGGAAAAACTTAGCTTCTATATGCGCCATGACTTGAGTACTCTTCTAAGTCGATGTGGTGGTGATAGAATCAATAGCCTTCTTTGGATCGGAATTTGAGAAGACCAATAGTGTTTTAAACTCAATTAAAATAAATTAATTTTTAGAATAGCCTAAATCCTATTTTTAAAATAAAACTAAGAAAATGTAAATATTACTATTTTTGGTATTTTTTTCTTTATTTTTATAATGTCAAATGCTAATAAACCTAAAAATGTGAAAATTGGGTCCTAAATGCAAATGCACCATTTTTTAAAATATTTTTTATGAGTTATGTTAATTAAAAATACACAAAAATGCAAACAAGCACAAAAATCATACAATTAATTTCTAAAAATTCAAATAACAATAAAAAAATCCTAATTTTATTGAATTATATAGGAATATTTCAAGTGAGGCAAAATTCACGTGCTCACAGCTGCCCCTCTTTGTTTGGAGACACGAAGGGTTTCAGGGCAAAGATAAATGAGCAACCGAGAGACTTTTACCTGCTCGGCATTCTATGAGAAATATTTTTCAAAACTGTCTGACCGAACCCTGCTTTAAAGGTTGCCTACATATCCTTGGCTGCAAAGGAATTAGGTCAGTGTAGTTTTGCAGTGTTTTAGTAGCTGGGACTACCATGAGCCGTGATTTCACTGCTGATGCTGTTGCTACTGCTTACTGACCCCCTTATTACACCAAAAGGAAAATCAAAAGCTAATCTAGCTATGACTATCAACTATGAGTTATAAGATTCCTATCTATAAATTTCTTGAAGCCTGATCTTGAGCCTTAGCTGATTTTGTTGTGGACCCTGATCAGAATCTTGATGCTCGTAAGCTGTAGTTGCTTGTTCTTTCTTACGCATTTTAGCGGAGCGGGCCATGCCGAACTCGTGATTTTTAGTCAAACTTGAGCAGTCCGCATCTTTTCTTTTCAGCCACTCTGAGTTCACTTATTTTGTTCCTTTCTTCACTCTTCCAGTCATCTCGAATCTTGCGCCCTGAGGTAAAACCGGTTCGAACACCAAAACAAACAAACAAAATTTTCTACCCCAGTTTTCACTAGGAAAATTTCATGAGTTATTTGTAACACAAATCTAAGCTACTTTTTTATTGAACAATGAAAATCAGGATTGTTTATCTTTTGGAAAAAATTGCCAGGTTATGTTGGCAGATGGGTGATTTGTACTGGGGAGGCAAACAGGTCCTTGTTGAGGATAAGAGGAGGATCCACGGGTTATGCCAGGATAGAAGAGTCCATGTTGGGGATGAAAAGGAAAATCCATGGATTATGCCGGGAAGAGATGGAAAAGATCCATGGCTTATGTCGGGAGGAGATGAAAAGGGTTCCTAGGTTATGCCAGGGAGATCCACAGGTTATGCCGGGATAGGAAGGAAAAGGCTCATGGTTTATGCTAGGGAGATCCACGGGTTTTGCCGGGACAGGAAGAAAAGACTCCTGGGTTATGCTAGGGGGATCCGCGGGTTATGCCGGGATGGGAAGAAAAGGCTCATGGTTAATGCCAGAGGACTCCACGGGTTATGCCGGGAAAGAAAAGACTCATGGGTTGTTCCAGGAGAATCCTGGGTTTATGCCAGGATGGAAAGAAAAGTCTCCTGGGTTATGCCAGGGGATCCACGGGTTATGCAAGGAAAGAAAAGACTCCTGGGTTATGCTAGGGGGGTCCGCGGGTTATGCCGGGATGGGAAGAAAAGGTTCCTGGGTTATGCCAGGGGAATCCAGGGGTTATGCTGGGATATGGAGAAGAAGGCTGCTGGGTTATGGCAGGGTAATCCACGAGTTATGCTAGGATTTGGGAACGGAAAAGACTCCTGGGTTATGCTAGGGAGATCTGCGGGTTATGCCGAGATAAGAAATAAATGGCTCCTGGGTTATGCCCGGGGAATCCGCGGGTTAGGTTATGCTAGGGGGATCTGTGGGTTAGGCCAGGATGAGAAGGAAAAGGCTCCTGGGTTATGCTAGGGGATCCGCGGGTTATGCCGGGATAGGAAGAAATCGGCTCCTGGGTTATGATAGGGGAATCCATGGGTTATGCTGAGATGGGGAAAAGGCTCCTAGGTTATGCCAGGGAGATCCGCGGGTTTTGTCGGGATAGGGAAAAAGTCTCCTGGGTTATGCCAGGGGAATCCGCGGGTTATACCGGGACTTGGGAAAGAAAAAGACTCCAGGGTTATGCTAAGGATAGGAAGAAAGATGCTCTTGCGTTATGTCAGGGGATCCACAGGTTATGCTGTGATAGAAACAGAATCTACTGGGGTAGAAAGAAGATGATCCTCAGGTTATGCTGGGGAAGAAAAGAAAAAGGCCTCCAGTTTATTCAGGGGATAAAAAGGAAAATGACCCTCGGGTTATGCTAGGGAAAGAAGAAAAATGGGCCTCAGGTTATGCTGGGGAGAAAGGAAAAAGAGCTACAGGTTATGCCGGGGAGAAAGGAAAATGACCCTCAGGTTATGCTGGGGATAGAGAGAAAAGAACCCTCGAGTTATGCCGAGGAATGGAATAAAGGAGTCCTCAGGTTATGCTGGGGGATGAAAGAAAGAAAAGACCCTCAGGTTATGCTAGGGATAGAATGAAACTGAATCCTCAGGTTATACTGGGAAGAAAGGAAAATGACCCTCGGGTTATGACGGGGAGGTCCACAGGTTATGCTTGGGACAACTAAGGAATGCGGTCCTAGATTTGGAGGGAAGGAGTTAAGGATCGGGATTCCTATGCTGGCATGATATATGTGACACTCCTTTTCTTCTTTTCTTTTAATAAAACTATGGGAAAGGATTTAAAGGCAACTTCCCTTTTGGTTGATCATTGTTGCGAAGCTATTCCTAGCTCCTGCGCATTTCCTTTGGTTGCATATGCAATTTGTCCAATTGCTTTGGATCACACATGTTTCAGATTTAAACCAATGCATGATTGTTAGATAGAAACGATGGTTGGTTTTGTGGCCTTGATTTCTTGATCGCGGCCTTACTTATATTGAGAAGACCTTTAGCTTTCCAAACTTTGCCTTGTTGGTTGGTCGGGAGAACTCATCTTTCAGATTTATTTCGACTTCGTAGGCCTTTCGGTTGTGATTTCTTTGCCCCAATTTCCATTTTCAGAATCTTTAGGTACCCTTGGCGATACAATTAGCCCACTGAGACTCAACTTTTCTAACTTCGTTTTGCCTTCGTGGGCATCTGACTTCAATTTTCTTTCTTTCAAACTCTTTCTGCTTCTGAAGCATCAGCCACCCTAGCCAACCGGGATCGACTAGATGCTCCCGCTGAGACTGGGTATTTTCTTTAGTCCTTGCCAGGCGAGCCCTGTGAAACCAGTCTTGCCACTTTTTCTTTAAGAATGATCATGGGATCATAGTTAAACTGAAAGGGATTTAAGGGAGAAATATACAAAAGAAATCATATGGGTTTAAAGAGAAGCATCCCTTTCGGGGAAGAGAGAAAGACTTATCTAGGGGTGCATGCTAACTTCAAATGGACATGACATGCTTCTCGAATTGGATGCCTGACCCGTACAAAATTTTCATCTCTTCGTGAATCGTATTTCAACATTTTGAAACCAGGGAGCCTTTCCCAAAATTTTTGATGGTGATATATCTTCTTTTCGGCCGATAGCGCCCTTTGCAGGTTTTCGCCAAACGATCTCTCTTATTTCTCTCCCACCGTCACCCGATAGTGCTCTTTACGAGTTTTCACTAAGCCGACTCTCTCATTCTAAATTTCTCTACTTACCATCGCCTTATGGTGCCCGAATGTTTACATCGATAAGACTCTCTCATTTATTTCTCTCAATTTGAATGGTGTCCAATCCCAACAATGGCATTTGTCACTCCTCCGCCTTTGCCAATCGATCGGAAGGACTTGGGCCAGGTTTTGGGTAATGAGGAGTTTGGGTGGAACTACAACTTCGGAACCGTTTTGGCGGGTTCACGGCCGAAAAATTATATCATCTGCCCCCATTTTCAATTTTTCGGGAGTTGGAATTTTTGTTTTGGTGTGACTGAACCTCAGGGAGAGGCTTCTTGCGTATCCTTTCGGAATCAAGTCAGATGCAGTTCAGGAAGTTTTTTTTCCTAAACTAATTTTGTTTTGTTGTTGTTTTTTGTGTCTTTTTTTTAATTTTTCATCATTTTTCTTTTTCTTTTCTTTTTTTTTGAATAGCACTTTCGGGTTCCGAGGAGGGTGATAAAAGAAACGTAACTAGCTCAAAAGGTTTGAGAAGGATTGGTAGGGTTTGGGATAGCGGGAAAAAAAAGCCGTCGTCATTTCAACCAGACTGAATCATTGCTCCAGGGAGTCTAGACGTAATACCTTTTTAGTGCATCTGCATTCATTGCTGCCTCGGGATCGTCTCCTTCGATGTCACTCAAGTACAATGCTCCTTTGGGCAATATCTTTCTGATAATGTATGGACCTTTCCAGTTGGGAGTAAATTTCCCTTTAGCTCCTAGATGAGGAGGGAGAACGCGCCTTAATACAAGCTGTCCAACCTCAAAGTTCCTAGGGTGCACTTTCTTGTTGTAAGCGCGGGCCATTCTTTGTTGGTACAACTACTTCTTACAAACTGCGGCCATTCGTTTTTTATCAATTAACGACAACTGTTTCAGCTGAGTATTGACCCACTGACTATCCTCAATTTCTGATTTAACGATTATCCGGAGCGAAGGAATTTTTACCTCTGCGGATATAACAACTTCGGTTCCATAGACCAATAAGTATAGGGTTGCTCCTACCGATGTGCGTACCATGGTGCGATATCCAAGTAATGCATAAGGCAACTTTTCATGCCATTTTCTGGAGCTTTGATTCATTTTTCTTAGAATTTTCTTGATGTTCTTATTAGCTGCTTCGACGTCACCGTTGGCTTTGGGCCGGTAGGGAGTGGAGTTTCTATGTGTTATCTTGAATCGTTCACATATTTTTCCTATCAAACGACTATTCAAGTTGGAAGCATTGTCTGTGATGATGGTTGCAGGAAAACCGAAGCGGCAAATGAGGTTGGAATGCACTAAGTCTACCACAGCTTACTTGGTGACTGATTTAAGCGTGATGACTTCAACCCACTTCGTAAAGTACTCAATAGAAACCAATATGAATCTATGTCCATTTGAGGCTTTTTGTTAGATTGGTCCAGTGACGTCCATGCCCCAGGCAGCGAATGGCCAAGGTGCTGACATAGGATGCAATTTAGCTAGTGGTGCATGAATCAGATCACCGTGCACCTGACATTGATGACATTTTCGAACGAAGCTAAAGCAGTCCTTCTCCATGGTTATCCAGTAGTACCATGGCCGAAGTATTTTCTTTGCCAACACATACCCATTCATATAGGGATCGCACACTCTCGCATGTACTTCGTGCATAATCCTTCCGGTTTCCTCGGCATCAATACATCTGATCAAGTTGAGATCCGGGGTCCTTTTATACAAGACATCACCGCCCAGGAAGAAACCACTCGCATGCCATATGATGGTTCTCTTTTTATCCCCAGTGGCCTGCTCGGGATATTCTTGTGTTTTCAGAAATCTCTTGATATCATAATACCATGGTTGAGTGCTGGGTTCTGCCTCGGTCGCATTACAGTACCCATGCTTTTCCGTGATTTGGATTTTCAAGGGATCGATGTAGGTGTTTTCGGGGTAAGGTAACATGGAGGCCAAAGTAACGAGTGCGTTGGCTATCTTATTGTGACAGCGAGGAATGTACCTAAACTGTACCAACTTGAACCGTTTGCTGAGATCCTCCATATGTTTCCGATATGGGATGAGTTTGACATCTCATGTTTCCCACTCCACTTGGTCTTGTCGGATAATTAGATCTGAATCCACCATTATCAATAGTTCCTCGACGTCTTGGTCGATAGCCATATTCATGCCCATGATGCAGGCTTCATACTTGGCTGTGTTGTTTGTGCAGAAATACTAATGCTGAGCCGTGGCCTGGTATGTTGACCAGTGGGTAAAATATTTCCCCAATTCTTACATCTTTTGCATTTACCGCTCCATCGAAGAACATTTTCCAAGTAATGGTGTCCTCAGATGTTACCTCCAGCGCATTCACCTCTTCATCCGGGAAATAGGTATTCATCATCAACTGGATTCTCGGCTTAAGGATCATCTAGCGCCTAGGCCTTCATTGCTGTGCGAGTGACATAGACTATGTCGAACTCGGTAAGAAGGATTTGCCATTTTGCCTACCTCCCTGTCGGCATCGGTTTTTGAAATATGTACTTCAAAAGGTCCTACCTGGTTATGAGGTAGGTGGTGTGGGCTTGCAGGTAATGCCTCAGTTTTTGAGCCACCCAAGTTAAGGCACAACATGTTCGTTCTAACAGGGTCTATTTGGTCTCATAACTGGTAAACTTCTTGCTCAGGAAATAGATGGCATGTTCCCTCTTACCAGTGATATCATGCTGCCCGAGAATGCAACCAAAAGAGTTCTCCAGGACCGTCAAATATAGAAATAATGGCCTTCCCGGTTCCGGCAGGACCAAAACTGGTGGATTGGACAAGTAATCTTTGATCTTATCAAAAGCCTCTTGACACTCATCCGTCCACTTGATTGCTGCGTCCTTTTTTAGCAACTAAAATATGGGATCACATGTAGAGTTCAAGTGGGCCATGAATCGACTAATGTAGTTCAGTCTCCCTAGCAAGCTCATTACATCCTTCTTGGTTTTTGGAGGAGGTAGATCTCGAATGGATTTTATCTTTGTTTTATCCAACTTAATACCCCTCCGGCTGATGATGAACCCTGAAAGTTTGCCCGATGGGACTCCAAATGCGCGTTTGGCTGGATTTAACTTCAAATCGTACTTGCGCAGCCTTTCAAAGAACTTTCTTAGGTCCCGCACATAATCACCAAGAGTCTTGGACTTGATAATCATGTCGTCCACATATAATTCTATCTCCTGATGCATCATGTAGTGGAAGAGAGTGGTCATAACCCTCATATACGTTGCCCCAGCATTCTTTAAACCAAAAGGCATAACCTTGAGTAGTAAGTACCCCAAGGTGTAGTAAAGGCAGTTTTCTCAGGATCCTCCTCATCCATCAACACCTGGTGATATCTTGCGTAGCAGTCCACGAAAGACCGTATCTCGTGTTTGGAGCAGTTATCAACAAGGATGTGGATATTGGGCAAAGAGAAATTGTATTTGGGACTTGCCTTATTCAAATCTATGTAATCCACACACACTCAGGTTTTTCCATCTTTCTTCTACACCGAGACTACATTGGCCAACCATGTGGTGTACTGGACCACTCGGATTACTCCCACACCCAATTATTTTGTAATTTCTTCTTTGATATTATCCTTAATATCAGGCTTGAACTTTCTCTGTTTTGGTTGACTGTAGGGCATTCGAAGTAAATAGGAAACTTATGAACCACCAAATTAACACTCAGCCCTGGAATATCATTGTATGACCAAGCACACATGCCTTTGAATTCAAACAAGAGTTGGATCAGTGCGTCCCGGCTTTTCTCATTTGCATGGATGCTTATTGTTTTTTCCCTGGTTTCGCCGGGACCACCCAAGTTAACCGGTTTGGTATCATTTTGATTTTGGCTTAAGCTTATTTTTGAAATGTTCCAGTTCTCGATTGATTTCCCTAAAAATCTCTTCTTCGTCATACTCCGGTTCTTGGTTCATTATTTCACAGTTAGGCGGCATGTTTGGATTGGGGCACAAAGTTTGCGAGCATATCATGTTATTTAACGCCGAATTATTAGAACTCAAAGAAATAAATAAAAGAAACCAACAAGAATCAGTAAGAATATAGGAATATAGATGGTGAAATATTGATTTCATTTCTTTGGAATTGTAAGATAATAGGGTTTACACTTGGAAAATTAAAGGACAAAACACTAAAAGGAGAACACCCGAGTTACACCCTGAGATAACTTGTGATGTAGAAAAAATGGAAACACAGGACTACCGAGCCTCGTGCCTGATTTGGAATGGCGTAGACTTCTAATTTTGCAATTTGGGCGTCTGGTTCCATGTATTGCACCTCAACGGTGCTCGAGCCTTCTCCCAGCTTGACCATGTGGGTTTAATAACAATAGTTTTCTTATTGCCCCATATATTTCCTCAATTTCTTCAGCTGCGAAGGTGTCATCTTCTTCCTCCTCACTGCACTTTGGCTTCACAAATATTTCATACAAGTGGGGCATGGGTTGAGGTAAAGCCCATGCATCACACTTTCTGCGATTTGCCCATGTTATATCCTCTGGCGTCGGTGGAAACCTAACCCGAAAAACTTCTCTGTAGTTGGAAAAGCAATCGGCTTAGCTATCCCTCGTAAAGACCTTCCGAGTCCCTCCCCGATTTGAATCCTTGTCGTATCATCACTCTAGCCACCATGATTGAGGCATCAGAGAGAAAAGGTTGGGGACTGGGTTTTCCCTCTACATGTTGATCAACCTCCACAATTTCGAAAGCCTGATAGACTATATGCTCACTACCGTCTTTAGCTTCAAAGCAGGGGATGGAGGGATCGCGATAAATTGACTGTTCATCTTCACCATGGACCATGATTTCTTGGTTCTGGATGTTCAAATTTCAACATCTGGTGCAGAGTAGAAGGCACAACTCTCGCTGAGTGAATCCATGGCCTTCCAGGAGGTAATTATAAGATATGCCCATATTTAAAACTAGAAAGTTACCTTAAAATCAACTAGGCCAATGGTGAAGACCAGATCATTCTCTCCGATTATGTCTCTTATAATTCCATCGAAAGCTCAAACACATACATTATTGGGGCGAATCCTCTCCGTCCCAATTTCCATTCTCTATAATGTTGAAAGTGGGCATATGTCTACCCCAGAGCCTCCATCTACCATTACCCTTTTGACGTAATAGCCTTCGTATTTTACGGTTAGATGTAGGGCTTTATTGTGGGCGGCTCCTTCTGGAGGCAAATCATTTTTACTTAATGTGATCTGATTGACAGCGGAGAATCTTTCAGCCATCCACTCCAATTGTTATACAGAGGTTTGATCTGGAACGTAGGCCTCATTGAGAGTGTTGGATAGTACTTTCTGGTGCCCAGGAGAATCCATCAGCAAGGATAGTAAGGAAACTTATTCAGAGGACTTCCGAAGCTGGTCCACTACTTCATAGTCTGGCATTTTCATCTTTTGAAAGAAAACTTCCGCCTCGTCAGCGCTTACTAGCTTCTTGGGTAGGAATCGCTTCTTGGTGGCACTGTTCACTTCCTCCAAGTCAGAGTATTTCTTTACAGGGTAGCTTTATTGAGCTTCTCCAGTGATTTCTTTGCCTTTATGTGTCACCACCTTTTCTTGATAGTTCCAAGGGACTGTCACAGGTCTCTGAAGTGCACGACCAACCACTACGGGCTTACTCAGCCTTGGCGGATTAGTTGCCCCCGCACCATATAGGTTCCTTTAGGTATGTTCAGTCTTGTTCAACTCAAATATCTTTGGGGACTTAGAGTCAACTGCTTTTCTCGACAACCCCGTGGGACATAAAGGACAGTTTCTTTGACAGGTGTCGTCTCAGTTTTAGCCCCAACTTTCTTTTCAATTTTAGTGTGCGTGGTTTTATTCTTCTCTTCCTCTTTAGCTTTCTTGGAGGCATCTCTTGAATTTTTATCCATGTCGGCAATACCGATTATGGCTTTTAAAGCCAGATCAAATTCGTTGTCCTCGCAGATTATCCCAATTAAAGGCCCATTATTGTGAGCCGAAAACGGGTTTTTAGTCACATTCGGTACATCTTCATCCCTCAAAAGTATTTTCCTTTGCTCTATTAGATCTTTTCAACTCACTTTAGAGTCCAACAATTCTCTGTGTCATGCCCTTCAGCCCCCGAATGATAAGCACGCCGGACACCCTATTGGTAGAAAGGCGATTAAGGGTTTTGTCTGTTCGGAGGTACATTCTACAATAGACCCAACTGGAAAAGTTTGGGGAACAAGCCAGAATAGGACTCCCACATTGGCGTAAATTTTTGCCTTCTGGGTGGCTATCTGGGACGGAAGTTGTTTTGAGAAGGTTAGGAATTATAGTGGTTTTAGGGAGGCTGGTTTCTCGGAACTTGGTTTCTGCCGGGCTACTGCTGCGGTCGTGTAAATGGTTGGGCGTTCATAACCGCTTAAGGCTGGGAAGAATAAGGCATGTCTTGGTGAGGATAATAATATTGAGGGGTTCTTCCCAAGAACATGGCACTGGGCGCATGATGCCTTCTCATACCTGATGCTGCCATCGAGGCTTCTTCTTTCTTTTTTTCCTTGTGACTCCTCCTGCCCCTCCTTGGATGCCCTGGGAGGTTGCTCTGATGGCCGACTGACTCAAAATCTTTCCTGTTTCAAACCATTTTCTACCATATCGCCAATCTTGATTGCTTCTGCAAAGGGCTTGCCCATGGCCGACATCATGTTTTGAAAGTAATCTGCTTCCTGTGCCTGAAGGAAAAAAGTGACCATTTCTATTTCATCCATGAGAGGCTTCACCCTCCATGCCTGTTTGCGCCACTTAATAGCATATTATCTGAAACTCTCTGAAGGCTTCTTCTTCAAATTTTCCAAAGAATTCCTGTCGTGTGCGATGTCGATGTTGTATTGAATTTCCCTTACAAAATCCCTGGCAAGATCGTCCCAAATGTTCCATGGTGAGATGTATTGGTCCATATACCACTATGAAGCAATTCCTACTAAGCTTTCTTCGAAGTATGCCATCAACAACTCTTATTTTCCTCCCACCCCACGCAATTGGTTGCAATACTTCTTTAAGTGAGCAACAAGGTCGCCATGACCATCATACTTTTAGAATTTTCATGTTTTAAATCCCATATGTAGGCATGTGGGAACATACACAGATCTGTATAAGAAACACTCTTTTGCCCACTCAAGACTTGCATGTTCTTTAAGCTCTGTTTGAGGCTCCTCATTCTTTTCGCCATCTTGTCTTGTTCAGGAACTTTAAGAGATATATATTGTAATGGTGTGAGATCATATGGTGGTTGAGGATAGGTGTAGGTGGGGTATGGAGGAGGCTCAGTTTGGTAAATTGGTGTTTAGAATATGAAGGCCGATGGATCAAATGTGGGTCTTGGCACTGCTGGGAAGAGCTCGAAGAATTCAAGGATGGCACTCAGAGGCTCTTTTCCGTTCATCCATGCATCCCACATTTCCTTGACCCTAAGGCGTATGATCCTGTTTTCCTCGGCTGCCGCAGACTCTGAGGCCGGGATACCTGAAATTAGGCTATTTTCTGAGATGGGAATTGCCGGCAAGGTCATTTCAGATGACATTTGTGTACTTCCTTTTGATCTGGTAAAATACCAATGCGATTCCAGCTTACTACAAACCAACCACCATTTCTAAAAACCTAAACTGGAAACGACAACAACAACCAGTTTGTGTGAGACAGATAACAGATAGGGAATCGCACATTGGGGTGTGATGTACCTATACAATTAACAGATGTCTACATGTTTGCAATGGTTGCATGTGTCGTCCCGACTTTCATTCCATTTTTCTTCTTTCGATTTTCCACTCTTGGTTTTTCTTTCTTTCTTTTTCTCTTTGGCATTTCTTCCTCGTTGATTCTTTTTTGTTTCCTCCCTCTTTTTGTTTGGGTTTTCTCTTTTTTCTTTTTCTTTTTTCCCTTTTCTCTTTTTTGTTGCTTCTTTTTTGTTTTGTTTTTAGAGTTACGGTTGAATCCTACGAAGATTGCCTACGTATCATGCTGCATGAATCAGACCGAGCGTAGTTCCTGAAAATAAATGCAAAAGTAAGGAGACAATTTTTTGGATTTTCAAATTTTCATTAGTGAAAACTTCGATTACAAAGATGCTATACAATTTGTATAAAAGGAAAATTACGAAACAGACTCGAAATGACAAAAATGCAGACTCGAAGACTAAATTTAGGTCAGGAGTACATCAAAGTTTCAAATCTTGGGGACCGCGGGGTGTCATTCCGTATCGCCGCGGGCCGATGTGCAAGATCCCTTTGGAACTACTCCAAATCATTCATCACCTCATGAATGAATACCATTACCTTAGCAAAGAAGGTGGCACGACCCATTTGTTCATTGGCCTGTCATTTCATGACGATATAATCTTTGATGCCTCTAATTCTTTCCCTGATCCGCCCCTTTTCTTGGAGTAGTCGGCTTATCTGTTGGTTACGGGATCCTATCACCTGGGAGTCACGGAAGTGATGGTCGCACAACAGTTTTATTTCCTTTTACAAGTCGACAATTTTCCTATAGCATTGCTTCCTCTCCGCGTGAAATTTTTATCTTGTCGGGCTCTTCGGAGGCGTTCATATTTCTCCACATACTAGCAATGGTCCCCTCATATTTCCTTTTCAATTCGCACAAACTGGGCTCTTTCCGCTGTCTTCTTGTCCCATTGTGTCCGAAGCCTTGCCACGTTCCCTTCAGATTTCTCCAATTCGTCCTAACACTCTATGATTTGTTTCTTTAGCCCCTTTATAAGTCTCTCATCGGACCGACTTCTCTCTTGGTTTTTAGCACCTATTCTCATTTGTGAGATTTGGCCCTTGAGGGCTTCATTCTCTTGGGTCAACTTCTTTTTGTCAGCTTCATCGGCCGTGGCTTGCAAGCTATTTTCAAAATGGAGATCTTGAACCTGTTTTTCGAATGCTCCTATTCGGGCCCTGTACTGCTTTTCTTTAGCTAACCAATCCCACTGCACCTGCGCTTTGTCAGTGAAGTGTTGAACAAGCGGTCTCTTTGTGGGCGTTTCGAGAATTTGAAACCGTTTCCCAAATCAAACCAAGTATTTGGGGTCTACTTCACCATTAGCCCAATCTTGCACTATGGTTTTAGGTTCGAGATACCTGCACTCATTCCAGATTTTGAAAATCTTTCCTTCTGGGAAGGCAGCCTTCGTGTCTAATTCGATGACTTGTTTACTTAGATCATTGTCATTGTGGATGGTTTGGAATCTTCCTAGCTGTCGCAGGTCTCGGTAAGGAGCGCAAGGTTGGATGGTACGAACGCCCATTAAAAGAATATATGGCACTTCTGCTAATGTGTATACAACCTCAGTAGCAGGAAGCCATCCAAACGGCCATTCAATTTTTTCTGCTGTCAGAGATCTCAAGAATGAAAACGAATCCTCGGTGTCTTGGGGAACTCAATACCTGTAACCCCAGTCTCAAATTCTTCAATCAAACTCAACCCAGCTAGACCATAGTTCATGTACCCCGTGCGACGACAGAGGTGCTCTTGGATCCACAATTGTAACAACATATTGCAACCATGAAAGAATTTCATACCCTCTCGGAACATGGTTATGGGTCGATACATTTCCGCCACGATCAAAGGGACCGCTGTGCTAGCAGGCTTCTTTATAGAAACATCCAACATTCCTACAAGGCCAATGTCTATGCGACCATCTTTTCTTGGACAAACCACAATTCCTAGGAATGCTACCATGAATGCCAATCCCCGCCGGGCCTCCCATTTGTCTTTATTTCCGACATGTGTCAAATCGGTATTGGGCTCCTCAAAACCTTTCGGGTTGCCATATCGGTGGTACAAGAAATGAAGTTTGAAACACCCTTCTGATAGATGCTTATCTGGAATGTCTTGACGAATGGTCAACAAGTCCAAGAATCTGTGGATGGCTACCGGTCTCAGTGCCAATGGATATCTACCCATGCGGTTCCCGTTAAGACCTGCATATATAACAATCTCCTCTAGTGTGGGTGTAAGCTCAAAGTCTGAGAACCGGAATACATTACGGGTTGGATCCCAGAATTGTATCAATGATTCAATAATATCCGTTCTTGGTTTGATGTTTAACAATTCGACGAGACCACCCAAACTCTTGACCACGATTTCTCTGCTAATTTTACCCAGGTCATTCCAACACATGTAGAGCTACAAAGGGATCTCACTCAGAAGTGAGAAGGGTTCGATGTTAGTGGTATTCATGCTGAACATTTATTTAAAGGGTATTTATTGATTTATTTTGACCTAAAAGAGAAAAATGGCTATTTTTGAAAAACATTCTTTATTTAGGGAAGACTTAGTTTTGCAGATGCGGCCTTTCAATACTTCTGAAAGGAAGATTTTAAGGCTCTTCCTGCAAACCATATAAAATGACTCAGGGCGGTTGTTCTTGCAAAAATAGCCTTCCGGGGGACATTCGGCTTGTTTTAACAAGAACGACATCACCCGATTTATTTAGGAAAACAATTAAAATTCTAACATTTTTCGGCTATTTTTTCAAAAGGGAGGTTTGACTCGGGGAGGGTTGCCTACGTATCTCACACCCAGTGAGAATCAACCTAGCGTAGTTCAGGCAAAATGTTTTGTCAAACCCAAATTTTAAAAGGGCTCTTTGTTGTTTTTTTTTTCTTTCTTTTTCTTCCTTTTTTCACAAATCTGGCAGCATTTCGGTACTATTTGAACATTGGCTTTCTGGAACAAGTGATTACTCTCATTCAATCCCAACACTGCTATTTTATGAAGTTTTCTCATTATTTCACAAGACGTTCAACATGCGAATCCAAAGCAAATAAATGCACAAGTAGAACGTAAGATGCATCAGGATGGTATTTCATTTTATGTCACCTGTCCTAGACGGACCAAACCCCTATGTTGAGTCCCTTAAGTCAAATGCACATGATGCAAACAAACGTTCCTACTAGGGATCCGGCATGAGTTTTTGTTATACTAGGGTTGAAATCTAGGTTTATTGTTCTAGACCTAGCTTACCCGAGCGGACAACTCGAGCCGAGGGGGCAGCGTACCGGGGATACAAAAGCTCCGTCGGCTTAGTAGCTTATCCAAGCCTCGTTCTAAATTGGAAAAGACTTTAAATAGAAGAGAAGTCACACGAAGTGCACCCTTCTCCGTGATGTAGAAGACTCAGAGAGAGGAAGGGATTTGTAACAGTTTATATATATAATTCATCCAATATCAAAGCGATAAACATTTAGCACATATAGCATGGACATGTAGAAAAAAATCAGAAAAGGCAAATATAACAGATGTACTAAGCTCGAATTCTTGAACCCTAAACCAGAGATTCTGGGTTCGATCCCCAACAGAGTCGCCAGAGCTGTCACACCTCCTTTTTTACACACCTACCTCGAAGGATAAACGTATAATGGAGTTTTTCCATTTAAAGTAACATTATTCGAAATGGAATTATTTATTTATTTAGAGTCGCCACTTGGGATAAGCTTGGCCTTTGGTGTCCCAAGTCAACGGTTTATTTTGAATCCCAGATCAAGGAAATTTTCGACTACCCGAATGGAGTCTGCAAACAAGAAATTCTAAGTAAGATATTCTGTTGACCCTAGGGAAGGTGTTAGGCACCCCGCATCCCGTGGTTCTAGCACGATCGCTTAAACTATTATAATTGGCTAACATTCTGATTTTATACATGTTCACCCTATAGTGTAGTTTTTAATTATTTACTACTTTTAGTTGAATTTTTAGGAATGTCAACGTCATTTAAAATGTGTCTTTGGATCGGGTCATATGAAATGCACACGGATCCGAAACACATTTTATCCAACGGTTTGGGATTTGGATTTGGGTCACATGAAATGTGCACCCATATTTAGGAAGGTAAAATTATTAGACACGCCTAAAGTGACTAACATATTATTATCTTTGTGTGAAGCCGTTAAATTCGCTATATGGCGTGTCCCAGATTTCTAGATATTTTAATATAAGCATTTTAAGAGGGCCACACAATTTATGGGTTTAATTTGGCACGAAACACCTCATTTTATTATTTAAAGGCAAACATAAAGCAAGCTATAGTTTTCAATAAGATTTGTCTCTATGAACTTAATTAATTATTACAAAGTCCGAGCCTTAAGATCGAGTCCAAATCTGAACAAAACAATCTCCATTTTTGAAGACCACTTCAATTCAAATCTGCTACCTATCTTGGATGCCGTTATTTGCATTACTCGAAGTAAATTAGTAGTCTTCAAGATCAGCCCAATAAAGAGGGATTTCAATCAAGACTTAGTCCATTAGCAAAGTTCAACCAAAAAACTAGACCCTAATTAGGTCTCCAGGCTACTGAGTTTTATTTCAAATATTCCAATTGCATCCAAGGATTTTGTTTACAAAGAAACCCAAGGTTCCTTTTAAATCGCAACTATTATTTTGTTGAATTCAAAATTATGTTCAAATCATGTCCAATAAACTGCTGTAGAAGTTTTAAGAAAAGCACTAATTAGACTAAAACAACTACTGTTGTACTGAAATATCATACTCAAAACAAGTCAATGTTAATATGCTGAAACGTTGCTTCCATGATTTCAAGACCAGAAATACCGAAATTAAGCTGACACTCATATGTTAATCTTATATATAACGTTTCATTGTATGAATTATATAAGACTGACTTCAAGTTCTTATTACACCCTAACTTCTTTCTTTGCAAATTGACATGATACATTATTCTACTAATAAACTACTATATGCAATGTTCATCAAATTAACATCATCATATATGAGAGTTCATACAGTCCAGTTTAACACTCTCATTACATACAATTAACATCAAATACCACTACTATAATTCAACATGTGAATTACAGGCATGGAGAGAATTTAAACTTGAAATCAATAGGAGGAATTTGTCGTTCATTTCACAATTCGAATATAACTGTGGATTTGGTCCTTCACATGTTCAAAGTTGAAGAATACCTAGAGTTACAATGAACAAAGGAGAAAATGAATCAACAGTAGTTCAGCAACAGTGCAACACAAGAATCAGTGGCTGAAATCAAACATCAACACGATATTTTGGATCAATTTGATAGCCAGAGTGGCCTCAACCCAGAATAACCCAAATAGCCTTTGATTGAACTTAAAACACTTGAAATTGAACTAGGAGACCTCCATAAAACTTCAGATACCAAATCCTAAGCTAAACGATGCAAATCCAGCACTAGAGTTTGAAATTAACTTGAACCTCAATAGAACAGTTTTTTATAGAATTTTTTGTTCGTTTTGAGGATCTCAATGACCTAATTTTGAAAGGAAAGCTTTCAGATGTTCAGACTAAACAACATTTATGATTTTTTTATGAATTTGAGTTGTAGAGATTGAATTTCAAATCTAAACTTTTGGGAATATTTTAATTGCTGGGAATTTTCAGAGTCCAAAATTTATTTAACAAGGAAATGACATGCCTTTTTATAGGCAAAAACTTAGGGCAACCTTTCTATTGCGTTTTACCCATTAGTCCCCCTTTTATTTTTAGATTTTGTTAATTTGTCTTTATATTCTAACTTGCTGGCCATGTTATTGCATTATAGTTTTTAAAACTCTGATTAGAACCCCACCTAGAATGTTCTAGGGGCTTCCAAATAAGTTTCATGGAAGATTCCTTTCATTCAAGACTATACTACCCGTTTGATCCACTGAAATTACTAAACCTACCAAGCTATCTTTCAACACTAATTAACATTAGTTTGAAACTTCCCAAAGTTATTCTAGTAAGCTATATCACAACAAACTAGAGCTAATGTGAACCCACTAATGGCAGAGCAAGGAATTACTGAAAAAACTTAAAATCCATGAAACAAAAACACATATGTCACCAGATTTAGACCTAAGTTAAACTAACATCAGAAAATTGCAAAATCAGGTTGATCAATATTAGAGCAAAGTTAAGCTAAAAGAAAAAATCGAAAGCAATCACAGAATTGATTGTGAACAAACATAAGGGATTAATTGAAAATAAAGGAATAATCAAACAAAGAAGAAATATTCATTGATTTCAAACAATGTGAAACTTAAATCAAGAGTACTAAATCATGCAAACATGAGGATTTTGAAAAATAAAAGAAGGATGATCGAATGAAGCAGATAAATAAATAAACAAAGAAAGTTTTAAAAACCTAGGGCAAAGGGAAAAGTGCCCATCCTTACATCAAATTGATAGTAAAAATGAGGAAGAGGAAATTCATAAAAGGAAAAATAAGGAAAAACTTAGCTTTTACATGCGCCATGACTTGAGTACTCTTTTGAGTCGATGTGGTGGTGATAGAATCAACAGCCTTCTTTGGATCGGCATTTGAGAAGACTAGTAGTATTTGAAGGACGCTAAGTACAGATTTTGAGTGAGAGAGAGGCAAGCGTCATTTGGTATTGATTTGGGACAATTTGGGTATGGGCGCCACCGTGGACGGGGCAGCAGCCATGACTTCAAGTTGATATTCGGCAAGATTGGGGTGAACTCGAGGATAGCTGGTGTTAGATTCGTGACAAGGGTGGAAAGTGGGTGCTATGGTGTATTTTTGGTGGCCATCTGAGCCGGTGCCGCCGTGGACGGCGGAACATCCTTGATTTTATACGGATATTTGAAGCGATCGGTTGGGATTTGGAGGCTGGGACTTGGTGCATTGGAAAGAGGGGAGAAGGGGATTTAGGGGTGCATTTTTGGGGTTGATTGGCCGGCGGTGGCGATTTCCAGCCGGCGGCAGCGAGGAGAAAGGTGGAAGAGACGATGGGTACAAGGAAGAGGAGGTTTGGTCTCTAGGGTTTGCGATATATTCAGACAGGTTTATTTAAATTGAGGTCGAATCCTGGGCCGTTGGATGATAATGAGGGACGACCGAGATTGATCAAAGCTTAAATATCTCAAAACGACGTAGTATTGGCATGATACTACGTCATTTAAGCGTTTATGGGACTCGCAAATTGGACTGGGTAAAAGGGTGCATTTGGGCCGTTTTTGGCCGGGTTTTAGAGGGATTTTGGGGTTTGGGTTGGGGTTATGCAAGACTGGCCCAATCCGAGTCTCCTAATAGGGAGACTAAGTTATTTTCAATTTCTCTCTTTTCTTTTTATTTTATTAAATAATTCCTTTTTTGCATCTTTTCAGATTTATTAAATATGAAAATAAAATAAACAAGACCAATTTTAAACTCAATTCCTTTTTTTTCTTCTTTTTTTTTTGCATATTTATAAAGTATGAAAATAAAATAAACAAGACAAATTTTAAACTCAATTAAAACTAATTAATTTTTAGAATAGCCTAAATACTATTTTTGAAAGATAACTAAGCAAATTTAAACATGACTATTTTTGTTATTTTTTCCTTTATTTTTATAATGTCAAATGCTAATAAACCTAAAAATATTTGAAAATTGGGTCCTAAATGCAAATCTACTGTTATGTTTTGTATTTTTTATGAGGTATGTTAATTAAAAATGCACAAAAATGCAAACAAGCACAAAAATCACACAATTAGTTCCTAAAAATTCAAATAATAAAAGAAAAATCCTAATTTTAATGAATTCTATAGGAATATTTCGAGCAAGGCAAAATTCACGTGCTCATAGAGAACATAATTACTGATCCAACCTTTGGAACTAAAACCAGTTCTTTATTAAAGAATCTTTGTGCTTTTGATGCTTTCTTATCACCTATTGAACCTAAAAGTGTTACTGAGGCTTTGTAGGATGCAGACTAGGTGAATGCAATGCAAGATGAACTCAACCAATTTAAAGGAGTCAAGTTTGGCATCTGGTACCAAGACCCAAGGATTGATAAGTAATTGGCACAAAATGGATCTTCAAAAACAAACTTGATGGAGATGGAACAGTTACAATGAACAAGGCAAGATTGATGGTTCAAGGATATAGCCAAGAGGAGGGCATAGACTATGATGAGACCTTTGCTCTAGTTGGAAGGTTGGAAGCAATAAGACTCCTCATAACCTTGCTGCTTACATGGAAGTCACTCTATATCAGATGGATGTCAAAAGTGCCGTACTCAATGGTTATCTCAAGGAAGAAGTGTTTGTCAAGCAACCTCCAGGATTTGAAAGCAAGGAATATACGGATCATGTGTACAAACTTGACAAGGCACTTTATGGGCTCAAGTAGGCTCCAAGAACATGTTATGAAATGTTATCAAAATTCTTGCTTGAGCATGACTACAAGAGAGGTGAAATTGACAATACTTTGTTATTGAAAGAAAAAGATAAAGATCTCTTGGTATTTCAAATATATATTGATGATATAATCGTTGGAGCAACTACTGATAAGCTATGTAAAGAATTTGCTAAAAAAATGGGGAGTGGATTTGAAATGAGCATGATGGGTGAGCTTAATTTAGTTTTAGGCTTATAAATTAAACAAAAATTCAAATGGAACTATGATCCATCAATAGAAATATGTAAAAGATTTGATTAAAAGGTTTAGAATGGAAGATTCAAATGAAATTGACACTCCTATTGCAACAACTACAAAGTTGGATATAGATGAACTTGGTTCAACTGTTGATCAGAAGTTTTATCGGGGAATGATTGGTTCATTGTTATATCTCACTACTAGTAGACTTGACATTGTTTTTTGTGTAGGATTTTGTGCAAGATTTAAGGCAAACCCAAAGGAGTCCCACTTGACTACTGTCAAGAGAATATTGAGATATCTAAAAGGCACCACTGACCTTTATCTTTGGAATACAAAAGGTAGAAATTTCAATCTAGTGGGATATGCTGATACCGATTATAGATGTTTTTTGTGGATAGAAAGAACACCTAGAGTATGAAACACTTTCTTGGTTCACGTCTTCTGTCATGGGCTACCAAAAACCAAAATTCAGTGGCCTTATCTACTACTGAAGCTGAGTATGTTGCCGCTGCTTCATGTTGTTCTCAGTTATTGTAGATCAAACTACAATTATTGGACTTTGGATTCGATGTTGGTTGCATCCCCATATTTTGTGATAACACTAGTGCCATTAGTATGATAAAGAACCTTGTTCATCATAAGAGAACTAAGCACATAGATGTTAGGCTTCACTTGTGAGGGACAACTATGAGAATGGCTTAATCACTCTGGAGTTTTGTACTAATGACAAGCAAATTATTGACATCTTCACAAAAGACATAAGTTAGATATTTTTGAGAGGAACAAGTTGGAATTAGGGATGATTAAGATCACCTAAGATGGCCAGTTCAAAATTTCACAATGAAAAGATGATTTTTTGGGTTGGAAAATCTATAAAATTTTGTACATAAGTAGATTACATCTTTCTCAATCTCATACTTTCAATGGTATACTCTTGTGCAATGTATTAAATGATTCATTAATATCTAATGATATTTTATCTATTTTGGCGATTTAGACTTACACGAGAGAATTTTCAGTGAAGAACCTGGTTCATCAAGATAAATATATACATTTTCTACACTATGTATAATTTGAAATAATATTATTTAGATTATGAGTAGAGTCCTACCAAATTCCAAAGTTCTTTTGAACTTATCTGTTACAAGTGAACCAGTTCCGTGTAAAGACTCCCAATCAAATTAAACCACCTAGATATTAGGGAATAGACTCAAACGTCTTTTCAAAACTGACATTAACTTTGATTTGACTTATAAGAGTCAAAAAGGTCTTTCGTTGCCCATTAATTTCCCTTTGTATTTACCCCTTTTAATTAACCCCTTTAAATTGATCATCATAATCTCTGTCTTCACTTCAAAACTTTTAAGCCGTTGAAATAATCTCCATGGTCTCTCATTCTCCAAATCTCAGTCTATCTCTCTATTTCTTCCAAAACCAAGTATAGAAATGACTAAACCTTCTGAAAACCCCGGCACACTCCCACCATGCTGCTCATCTTCAACCACTCCTCAGTATAAGAAAAGAAGAGTTAAGATGCTTGCTCGTAAGAAAGTGGATGAGAGTGCATTATTAAAGAAATGAGATACTCTAGCTAGCCAAGCCAAAGAACCCTTGAACTATGAAGAATCCTTCAAATCTGCTAATGAGGGGGAAGGAACTGGGTCTTATGATGTAGAAAGGGTAACTTATGGCCCACTTCTACTACTGAAGTCATTTATGAATTAATTGAGAATCTAGAGAACATGTTTATTCTAGGGTGATTTGTGGTTGATGTAGAATCTTTTGAGTCTAGAAGGATTGGTGGTAAAAATAAAAAGAGAGTGAGGGTGCTCGTAGGGAAGAAATGGGAATGGGTAAAAGAGTGGTTGATTATTTACCCACTCCTGATACAGGGATAATGGCTATTTATGGAGTAGAATCTGGTAAAATGGAGAAAAGTGTGAAGAAAACATGGGGAAATGGGTTTGGCGAAACCGCTGAAGGGTTGGTTAAAATTGGGAAAATATAGATTAACCTAGTTCATCAATATAAGAAACCCTCGTAGACCTATTGAAAAATGTGAGTGAGAGCTACAACCCTAAGATAAAGAGAAATTCCAAGGTTAAGATCCCTGGAACTGCTAGGTCTATCAAGAAAAGGAAGGTTGCCCCTTCCGAAACTATTCCCAAAAGAGGAAGAGCCTCAAGAAGTCAGCTAAAATAGAATGAGGAAGATTTGCAAAGTGTTTAGAAGAAAGAAAAAGAAAAAAGGTTAAAAAAGGGAAGAAGAAGGTGGGTGAGCCTGATTAGGCTGTTGACTTTGATGAGATAGATCTAGTCCATCAAGATGAAGATCTGATTGAGGGATTGGAGGTTCAGACTCCCAAACCCAAGAAAGCCAAGACTTCTACTAGGAAGTCTACTCCTAAGTCAAGATATGTTGAATCATCCACCCTCGCAAAAAGGACCAAGTATGTAGTGAAAACTAAATAAGTAAAAATTGTTGAGGAAGAAGAATAGAGTGGAGAAGAAGAGGAAGAGGAAGATGATTTAGATACTAAGAAGGACAAGATGGCCAAGTTTGGCAAGAGGACAATTCTGAAGGTAGACTCCCTAGGGATTTGAGGAGGAAAGGATGGTGCTGCTGTTAATGAAATTAGAAGTGAAAGGCTAGAAGGACATGGTACTTCAGATGGATAGCAGGTTGGCAATGAGCAAAATTGTTGAGTTTATGGAAAATGCTGAAGTGAAGGATGGAAGGTTACCAACTTGGTGAAAGGGGTGCAAATCTTTTTTGATGAAAAGGAGTTGGAAGAAATTCTGGGTGTACCTACTGATGGGTACAATGAATACACAAAGCTTAAGTTTCCAAGCCTAGAAAACCTTCCTATTACCTTTGCCATCACTAGAAAATTTAGTGATCATAAGAAGGAAAGTGAGCCCAAGGCGGTGTATAAGAGTGCGATAAAGCCATCCCACAAGGTGCTATTCGAATTCATCATCAAGTGTGTTCTGTCAAGGAAGGAAAGGAGGCATATTGCAAGCTTCATGGACTTGGTCCTCATAGTGTGTTTGGACAGTGGGAGGTAGAATAATTGGCTTGGATATATAATCCAGCTTTTTAATAGGGTTGTAAATGGCACCAAGTCTCATGCCCCTATGGTTTCATTCTCAAAGCCGTGCTTGCACAATTTAAAGTGCCTCTAGAGAAGTGGGAGGTGGTTACAAGAACAGATCACTTTGCAACAAAAACTCTAATTGTTTGTGACTATGAGGTCTATGCCATTCCTAATAAACTTGGTCATCCAAGAAGCAACCAGTCAATAGCAAGGTTAGAGCCTTGGTGCAGGAGAGTAGGGAAAAGTTTGCTAAGATTGAGATGTTGAAGAAATGGTTGGCTGAGGTGGAGACTGAGAAAGATGCTCTCAGAATTGAGCTGGCAAGAGAAAAAGAGAAGAATGATGACATTCTTCAAGATCTGCTAAAACTTCTCCAAGCCAAAAACCAAGCATCTAGTTCTTTCATTGTCTTCCGCTCTAACTATTTATCTTTATTTCTTGATGGTTATAATTCTTAGCTTGATCTATGATGATTAATTCATGTTTGAATTTGACGTAGCCTAGTGGCCAAGTAAGTTTTAAAAACTGGTTATCTAATATTTTTATGCAATTTTTCGATGATGCCAAAATGGGGAAAGAGGTTATGTTTGAACAAGTAATTTATATAACCCTCAACTTGGCCCAAGTGTACCACTCTATAACTGAAAATTCTGGAGGGGTAACCCCTAACTTAGGCTGATGTGACCATATTCTTAATCATATGAAAATATCGACTCTCTTTTCTGAGGGGTAAGCATACCCAAAAGCTCATATATATATATATATATATATATATATATATATATATATATATATATATATATATATATATATATATATATATATATATATATATATATATATATATATATATATATATATATATATATATTATCGTGGAGGCTGATGAGGCCACCATGAACATCTACTGATATACAAACTATACGAGACTCATCTTCCAGCCTCTAGAGATAACTGAACTGTACCATGGTTGGGAAAGGGCCTCGACCTACCCATAAAATTTGTGTATATAAAATAGACTTCAAGCTCTAGACCTGGTAACTTCGAGGAAGTGGAGCTTACCAACGAAGCTGAGGTTTGAGTGTGTCTGCGGGGAGGGTCTATCCAACTGACAATGAGGACCTGCAGGCATGAAATGCAGCGTCCCCGACAAAAGGGACGTCAGTACGAAATAATGTACTGAGTATGCAAGGCAACATGACAACTGATAGCTGAAATTGAAATGATTATATAATAACTGAAAGTAACTAGGAGTCAAAGATAATCTCAAGATATGCTTACCTGCTAATATTGGCCCAACTCTCTCAATATTATAAGTAAAATAGCTGCTGGCCCTATAAGGCTCGGTATATATATATATATATATATATATATATATATATACACAACTGCTCTACAGTAGTAGGCTCGCTCATAGGCGCTGGACCATAATAGGCTTTGTATCTCGGCCATTCTGAGCTCACTCATAGGTACTCGGCCACATTAGGCTCGGTATATAACTCACCATCTAATAAGGGGATGCCCAATAGGGGCCTACCCATCGATTATCGCTTGATGGTAGTGAAAATAATTCAATAATGTATATATATATATAAATATATATATATATATATAGACTCTCTGCTCTCTAGGCTGACAGAAGACAAAACTAAATTGAATATAAAGTCCCGATAAGGGAGAATGCTGTAACTTATGAGACTAGGAAATGTATATAAATACAGGAATATGAACTTTTCTTTAGGTCTCGTTATTAAGCACATGTACTTGCTGGATCATGCCAAAATGAAGGAAAGGTTTAGCCTTGATATACCTTATTACAATATTTCAAATCACCAAGTTGAAATTTCCTTTTCACACCTTAATGTACAACAATGACATTAATACTATCTTTAAGTTACGAAAGGTACAACTATCGAACAACGAATGACAAGTTTATTTTGTATAAAAAACGGGCAGCATCTCCCATATAAGTATTACTTCCTCCAAATTCAATATAGCACCAACGACATAAGAAAACACCAATATCAACACATATACATTATTTTCTAACCTTATATACACCATAAAATACTACAAAACAACTTAACATACCCCAATCTCTTCATACACGAAACGACCACTGTAGTAGTGTCAAACAACCCGAAAATGTTACAACGAATGACCAGACCTCCACCTTGAATATATGTGGTGTTTCTCCACACCCTTCATCTTCCAAAACTCCAGAAAAAGTAGTAAAACACAAAGGCCAATAGCAACACAAAACAGTCCACAAAACAGTCTACTACAAGTGAATAACTCAAACTCACGGCTTCCGATTACCGTCCCATGAATTCTTAAAACTATTGAATGACTTACCATTTTGTTGGATAACTAAGCTCCTATCTTTGTTCTTCTAACTCTAGGTTTTACCCCCCCTCCCCCAATTAGAACTTGAAAGGAAGAGAAAATCAATTAGGGTTTGTGGGTAATTTTTGGGAGGAATTTTTTAGGGGTTTAAGTCTGATTATTTATGATATATAATAAAGTTTATATTTTAGGAGATAAGACCTTAAATGGGCTCTTTTTCATACCCAAAATTGCCTCTTTTTTTGCTCTCATTTAACCAAGTAGGCTACTTGTCACCTAGCAGCCTGCATAGTCTTGCAAAAATGCATATATCTATCTAATCCGATGTCATATTGGTAAATAGTTTAATGCGTTAGAAAATAGATTCATAGAGCTTCAATTTGATAGGTATAAAACCCCATAAATATAAGTATATAATGAGAAAATTCCAGTTACATTTGACCTAATTTTCAGCATATTGGTGAATGTAACTTGTGATGATCTTTTTTTTGATTGAACAGTTAATTTCATTAATATCAGAAAATGTACAAGGTGAAGTTGTAGTAGTAGCTTTGACTTGCTACTACTCATTTAAAGTGCAATCATCTATACTAAGAAAACTACCAATATGCACTAATTACAACTCAATATAGGGACATCTAATATAGAGAATAGCTATCGAAAACTATTATGTTGTCGCAAGCCATTTTGCCATCGACTACAATTCCTGCCTCGAATATGAATAAGTAGTACCATTTCTCTGCATATCTGATTCTCCACATAGACGTTCCTGTCAAATCTGATGCTATTACTCTCCCTCTAGATAAGTGCAACAGTGTTGACAAATACACATGCTGTTATAGCATTAAGTCCCATTCTACTCTTTGCTTTGCTGCAAATCCATTTTAATTTTGTTTCCCAATCACCAACAGATCTGTGGTGCCCCAGTCAGAGACAGAGTCTTGGCAGCCTCTTGGGTTGTGAGGAAAATACTGGACAGCAGAAATAATGACCATTCCAAAATTTCTTCTATAGTACACTGCTGCACTCCAGCCAAGTATATTGCACTTTTGCTAACATTAGCTTGCAATCCAGATGCTTTAGAGAATTTTTGAAAAGACTCCTTTAAAATATGAATGGAAACAAGATCAGCTCGACAGAATATTAATAGATCATCAGCAAAACATACATGAGTACAATTAAGCTTTCAGCTTTCTGCATTTTGGGTGAAAATTGAAATCCCCATACTTGTGCAACTGTCCCAGTTCCCTATTCAGATATTGCATAGCCAGCACAAATAGATATGGTGACATTGGATCACCTTGTCTAATACCTCTCTTAGCAATGAAGGGTTTTGTTAATCCACCATTCAGAAGTAGAGAGTATGAAACAGTTGTGACACATGACATTATCCAGTGATCAAATTTAGCAGGAAACCCAAGATCAATGAGGATCTGTTTAAGAATCCTCCATTCCAGAGTATCATTAGCCTTCCTTAGATTCACCTTCAAGACACATCTGGGAGATTTTCCTTTCTTAGAATAACCTTTGAAGATTTCATGGCTGAGTAGAATGTTATCAACAATGCTTCTCCCTTTAATAAAAGCTGATTGAGCCTGCCCAACCAAATCACCAATCACAGTTTTCATTCTCCTAGTAATGACTTTGGAGATGATCATATACAAAGTAGTGCAGCAAGCTATGGGCCTGTAATCTTTAACAGTTGTAGGAGCTTTGACTTTAGGTACAAGTGCAATAGCAGTAGTATTGATCATGTGAGGCATTCTTCTTGAGGAGAAGAATTTCTTTGTAGAAGCAAGTATATCATCCTTTACTATCTCCCAGTTTCTAGTATTGAACTCCACAGGGAATCCATCCACTCCTGGTGCTTTATCATTTGGCATCTCTTTTAGTGCTTCTGCAATCTCTTCCATAGTAACCTCCTGGATCATCAGTTTTTGTTGTGATAAAGTTAGACAATTTCCTCCTTCAATAATAGTTGTGTTGACACAAGGTAGCTCCCCAGCACATTCTCCCATTAATGATTGGAAACCATTTATAAACTCCTGTTCCACAGATAAGGGGTCTATGAGCTTCAGACCTGTATCAGTGTTTATAGAAGTTATGCTATTTTGGCAAGTTATGATCTTCCACTGGGCATGGAAATATTTTGTGTTGGCATCACAACATTCAATCCAACAAGCCTTGGATTTCTGTCGCATAATTTGTTCCTCCACACAACTCCATTTCTCAATTTTTTCTAATGCTGCTTTTTACTCATAAAACAGAGGCTGCGATAGTGGACAATGCTGCAACTGAGTCTAGATAATACCAGTGTCTCCCTAGCCTGTACAAGTTTTTGCTTATATGAAGCCATATAAGCATTTGTCTCCTTTAATTGTTGTTTCATGGTCTTCATTTTATTCCATATCTGCTACATAGGTGCTCTTTCATATTCTTGTCTCCAGACATTTTGTAGTATGGTTTGGAATTGAGGACTCTCCATAATTACGATATAGCCTGAAAGGCTTAGGATGTAACAGTTTTATGATCTGCACATTTGATAAGAACTGGAGAGTGGTCAGAAACTGATGGATTCATGAAGTCAGCTTCTAGCTGCCCATATTGTTGTATCCACTGGTAGTTGCCTAATGCCCAGTCAATCTTGCTATACACCCTAGATGTAGTATTCTGTTTATTAGTCCAAGTGTAATGCCACCCTTTAGCTCTACGAGGAGTGAGTTGAAGGTCAGCAATAACATCTTTAAAACCATTAACTTCAGTATCACTAACATGAGATCCAATTCTATCTTCAGAGCATAAGACAGTGTTAAAATCCACACTCAACAACCAAGTGTCTTGACTGGGTGCATATATCTTCCTCAGATCACTCCACAACTGGTCTCTTTGGTTAACTGTATTCTGACCATAGATGACACTTAAGTGAGTTTTGACTTGACTTTTAGAATCTTCTATGAAGCACTGAATGAACTGGTCAGTCACACAGGAAATTTGAACCTGGATGTGAGGTTTCTAGAGTAGCCAAATCCTCCCATTTACAACCTTAGAATAATAGCAGTGGACATTCCATCCCTTTGCAATATTTCATTGAATCTTCTTTGCTTTATGTTCCTTCACTCTAGTCTCAAGACATCCCATTACATCTACTTTATTTACAGCAAGAAAGGTCTTCAACTCTTTCTGTTTATGGGCTAGGTTTAGCCCCCTAATATTCCAAGAGACAATAATCATAGTAACTTAGGAAATAGGTTCTGAGAAGGCCTAGGATCAATCTGCTGTCCCCTTCTTCCATCATCTAGCACATCAACAATTGCCTTACCCTTATTACATTTATCTACCATTACTTCAATGCTGCCATTAGGTTCCTTGTTTACTATCTCATTCCTTTCCTCAATGTCAGGACCTTGCTGTGTATCCTGTTGAGTGATCACCATCCGAGTAGTGGTGTTCCCTAACCTCTCATTCTCCTTGTTATGATCTTTGCCATCTTTTGTTCCAGAACTAGCTTGACTTCAAAATATAACACATGACTATTATAATAGTGAAATAAATCATAACATAACCTTCATATCATGTTAAGAACCCTAGTCTCACCCAAAATGTACATGTTATAACATCCAACTTGTCGACTTTCAGCGAAACATTATTTTCTTCAATTCCTTACCTTCTAAACCTTCCAAACCGTCTTTGTACTTGCTGTTCATGATCTTCAATATATGTAACATATAAGGTAACATGATAACTTACTTTATGTTCTTCGAAAGATGATCTCATTTTTGGTCTTACATCAATTGACTTAAGGCGTACTCTTATATACGAAAATATGGGGTGCAATATCTTCCCTCCTGTCATCTTCCTTTAGCTCTGATTAACACGATGGATCTCAAGGCTGTTTGGAGGAGTTCTTCTGGGCTGCGTCAATGCCTTCTGCCAGGGCCACCCTTCGTGGAACATAAACATGCTATACCAATATTGCTGCGGTTGCTGGTATACTGGCCGCTACTGCAATTGTTGACAAAAAATAACGATAGATGGAGAGTTGGTTTCACCTTTGTGTACATGGTCATTCAAATTATACACCTCTGCTCAATAGGGGCTCGAAATATCCACTATTGCTCACCTTCATACACTAGCTCGGTGTGGAACCCTTCCCTGAGCCAAGGTCTTGCACGACTTTGATGCTCGAAGAAGTGTATTTGAAGTAGCCGTGCAAGTGGGACCGAGGTTTGTTTGGTCCGCTGTCGCTCCAAAGCTTCCTTGACCAAAGATGATCCTCGATTTTTGGGGAGCTATGGTGTTTTATCATCCCTCCCTACTCCCTGGTTGCTCTTCCTTGACGATGTCAAAGTGGACAGCTCAGATAGGGTTTTCGGGGGCGATCCTGGATATACTTCCTTTGAGGGTAGAGCAGGCTTTAGGCCTTTTCTTTATATATTCCCCTCTGTAGGTTTTCGTACGAAGTAATGATTCTTCGGGGACTTTGTAATCGAACACTTGACAAATAAGAAATGAGCTTTATTGAATTCTGCTTTAGAATTTGCTCTATTTCTGTATGCCTTTGTGCCCTTTGAGGCTCTTCAAATGTATATTGATGTGTTGATGATTGCCGATATTTATCTTGGGCATAAGTTTTTGCTTTAATTGTTTTATCGATCGCCATGCTTCCTTTCGGTCCTATCGTCATCTTTCACGACAACTATGGGTCGGTTCGATATATCGGTGCTACAGGAGCTTCCTAATTTATGATGAATTCCGAGGCCTGCGAGATACTGCCTTGGATGTTGGTCATCTTTGGGTGCCCCGGAGCCCTTATTTGATCCAAATGTAGATGATTCTTTCAGGCTGCATGAGATAGACTTCTGCTGCCCTCCTGGCGTTTGTTTGCTCTTATGCCCTTTCAGGTTTTTGAATGCCTTCTTTAGTTTATAGGCCATTGTAGCCCGCAATGATAGCTTGTTCTGGTCTCCAGCTGATTTGCAAGGCTCTCCCCCAATCTTCATTGTCGCACTTTGGACCAACAGAGGGTCGACCAGATATCCTTGAGCTATTAGGGCCTGTTGTTTCATTTGGAGATCCTGTGTCAAATTTGAGGGGCATTAGGAATTCCAACTTCCATGAGAGTCATCTTTGGCTGCCTAGGTAAGCCCTGTTGATTTTACAGTGGATAACTCTTTCAGGGAGTGTGAGGCTGGCTTCCGTTTGCGGAGCTTGCGTATGTTTGATGCACTTCTTTGGGGTCTCATGAATGATTAGAGAGTTAAGCTCCCAGGTCTTATAACTCTAGAGAGGGAATCGTGAGCCCGGGCGCATTCTTTGCGTCTGTCATCAAAACTTTGGAGCTTACCGTGACCCCGTTTCTTGGGGGTTGGGGACTGCGAGTGCGACATGTTGTCTCAGCCATAGAGATAATTTGCACCGCTCATCGAACTTAGCTGTCTATTAGTGGATGTTTCTTGGGTTGGGCATCGACCCGTCAATTCGTATCGAGGCTATTAGCTTCCTATAGCGTACATTGAGCAGGAGACTTGTCATTGCCTCTTCCATTTAAAAGGGTTGGCTTTAGCCTTCTTGTGAGACTTCACTATTTTTGGGTAGTTGTTCTTGTGTTTCGGTATAGGGTTCCCTATCTCCTAAAGTGTGAAAACTTTTGGTGCTTGACTTTGCTTTATTTTGTCAGTGCCACCACAGTTATGGCGATCACATCAAAACCAATATAGGAAAAGGCAGAGAATGTTGTTCCTGGTGTTGGAGAGTCGAAGGATTCCACTTTGGAGACAGAGTCCCATTTAAGAGAGGAACACTTAGAGATGGCAAGGCGGTACTGCAGGTGGAGAAAAGGGGGTGAGGTTGCGGGTGCCTTCCCCAGGTGAAGGCATCTCAGACTTTGCCAATGGGTTCTTGAGTGTGCATCTTTAGACTTTTGCATTTGGTTCCCTTGATGGGGTTGTGCTTGACTTTGTTTGAAGTATCGGGTTACTCTGGTGCAAATTCATCTATCGTTTTGGCGAATGGTACTGATGATGATATTCTTTGCGGAGAAAGTTTGGTTTGAGTTCACGCTTGATCATCTCATCAGGATATATCAGCCTTTTCATCATCAAGGTTTTCTGACCCTGAGGGTCGTTCACCGATGCTCTTTTTTTCTGATGATAAGCAGGGCGGAGATCGAGAGTGCGCTAGTTGGTTAGTTCGAGTCCAAACGACCGATATCATTCCTGTGGGGTTTCAGCCTTTCAGCGAGGGGTGGAATCAGACACATTAGTGAGGTGCTCTGTCGCTCTTTTAGATTTTGTTCATGGTCAAAATCGGCCAAATAACAATGCTATTTCCCTTGTTGCAACAACTTCATGGATGCCGGGCCAAGTCGATGATCTGCGCGTTCAGAGGTTGGTGATCCATTCTACTAGCGACAAACGTAGGTGGCGAGCTATGTCTCGTATTAGGTAGGAAGTTGATCAACAAGGTACATGCGTATGTTTCTTTTCTCCTACTAATATGTGCCTGAGGTAATATTTTTCCATCTTATTCGTGTGCTTGATTCACTGATTGTAGATATTGGGTAGTTCCTTGGGGCGAGGCTCCGCTTTCCTAGAGAGGAGATAGAGTCGTCGGCCTTCAGGCCGAGAATGGCAGAAATGAGAGTGATCGGAGTCCACAATGCGAAGGAGCCTGTAGTGGTACTAGCCGGGCTCATATTTCTAAGGACGAGGCATCGCCCGAGTCAGCTGTTCTCTAGTCACCTGTTTCTCGGCAAACGACTCGTCTAAGAAAGCACGTTGTGCCCAGGGCTAGTTCTTGTGGGGTCACAGGGGAAGTATCAGTAGGAGCATGTTTTGATCTGGAGAAAATCTGCCATCTTCACTTTGTGGTGAGTTTGTGCACAGTTTTATCGTATTCTGCATCTTCCTCCTCTTATTGAATCTTTCGTGCCCAGTCCTGTGATTGGATTAAGTCCAAGTTGCTTCATCAAAAGGCAATGTTCCAGAGGATCCTGGATGAGAGAGAATTCCCTATGCTTCTTCGTAAGGAGAAGGAAGTTGAGCTGCAACATTAGCGATATAAGGCGCATCGGAGTTCAACTATAAGAGCTATTTGATTGAGCAGGTAATTTCTTGTTGTGCATTTTTTGCTTCTTTATGATTTTAAGGCTCATTTCTTCTTACCATATCAGTTGTAGAAAAAGGTAGAGGCCTTGAAGTACCTTAGAGGTGACGTGAACTGTGTCAAGGCTGCTTGCGAGCAGCTGAGAGCTCAAGTGCGGACTCGAGCTTTGGAGGAGATGAATGCCTCGGCAAGGATCCCTGCCTTCGAGTTCCAACTTAATGTGACTCATGGCATCGCCAAAGTTTAGGCGGATATGTTCGAGAGAATTGAGTTCGACCTTTCTAAGGTTAGGGCCGAGATAATTGAGGCTCGGGCAGAAGCGGCATTGATCCGAACCGTGGCTGATTCCAAGATAACGATTTGTATAAAGGAAGCTGCTGACGCTCAATTCGAGTTGAGGCGATCCCTTGATCATGAGAAGAAGATAGAGGAATATGTTTGATGCAGATCCCGGAGAAAGGTGTTCGAGGAGGTTGGAGTGAGGGGCTTCATTCTCTCGGAGGAATTGGCTCAAGCAAAGGCAGACAAGGGTGATTGTCGGTTACTCCTCATGGAAGTTACTGAGGCGATCTTGACGGGCTGTAGCCCTTTGATGCAAAATATAGGTCCTACCATTTTGTAACCCGGTTCCGGCGTGCATAGGGCGTGCCTATAGGTGGAGAATATTTTTTCTATGTAATATACGAAGAATTTCAAAGCATTATTTGTTTTGTACCTTTTTTCTACCACTGCTCTCGATCATGTAGACTGGTTTTGGAACTAGTTCCGAGCTGTGTTACGGCTCGAGCCTTGATTGGTCTTCCAAATCTTTCTCGCCTCCATGCGCGGAGGGTGATGACCCTTTATGCTCACGGGTCGAAGTAATTTTACGGGCGTGCGGCTTAGAGATTTGTCTCGATCATTGATAGTATCAGTTGGGCCATGACTTCTAGCATTTTGCAGTAAAATTATCCTTGGGCTCAGTCCCCAAGTCGGGATCCGGCTCAATCTGTAATTGACCCTTTAATATTTTTGGATGTTCTAGTTGGTGATAGTGTTTTTTGTTTCCTACTCTTGGGCGCTTGGTGATATTTTGGGTCCTGTCCCTAAGTCGCATTGTGATTTGCGCTGTAGTCGACCCTCTGATCTTTCCGGAGGCTGCGGTTAAAGATAACGGCATCGATGTCACGCTCTTGGGAGTTGTTATGATTTTTCCATCCAGTTTTTGAGTTGCATTGTGATCGAACTTTGAATCTAATTTGAGCTCTTAGCCAGTGGTGATGGGCTTATTGTTTCTTGTTCATTAAAACCTTGTAGTATAGGCTCGAAGGCTTGATTAGCAGCGACAATGACACTTACGCTATTTGGTCATGGAGATCTTTTCATACGAGGCTCAGAGGCTTGCTTAGCCGGTGACGATGTCACTTACGCTATTTGGTCACGGGGACCTTTTTATATGAGGCTTGGAGCCTTTCTTAGCCGGTGACAATGACACTTATGCTGTTTGGTCACAGGGCTTTCTTTGTCGGTGACGATGGCACTTACTCTGTTTGTTCACGAGAACCTTTTGAGATGAGACCTGGAGGCTTGCTTAGCCAGAAACAATGGTAGTTACACTATTTGATCACAGGGAACCTTTGATATGAGGCTCAGAGGCTTTGCTTTGGTTAACTATTTTGGATCTGATCTCTGAATCGGGTTATAATTCGAGCTCACTTTAATCCTCAAGTTGTCAGTTTTTTGAGCTGGCGAGAATGGAACTTATGGTGTTTGATGTGAGACCAGGAGGCTTGCTTAGCCGGCAACAATGGCACTTACGCTATTTAATGTGAGGCCCGAAGGCTTTTTGTAGGCTTTGTTTCCTCTCATTAAGGTCTTATTGATTATTTTCCTGACCCATCGTTGGTTATAAAAGAACCTCGATTTCAAGTCGTAGTTGACAATGTTTCAAGCACCTTGGAAGGTTCATAGCTCGTAGGTTGAGTAGATCGATGCTTTTGTGATTTTGGAGCCAAGGGAAGCCTAGTTTTAGCCAGTTCTTTCTGAAGTAGATTCAGAGGATTTCTTAGCAACAATCAGAGGACTCAGAGGATATTAGAGCCGAGGGAAGCCTATTCAAATGCGTCTGGCCGGGCCCATTTTGATCTAGAGATGTAGTTCTAGATGTATACATAGTAGGTATGCCTTTTCGGGATTCTTACAAATGCGACGTATAGCCTAAACTGTAGGATTTTTCATGCATGTTGAGGTCTTATAATTTGCCATGCTTTTTGAGTCTTAAAGTGTATGTAGAATAGATCTAGTCTTGCCGAGGCTGCCCATTAGGGTCTTACAATTTCGGATTTTCCAGTATGTGGCGATTGGCAATAATTTTCCGAGTCGATGAGTTCCGCTCAAGCTTGAAAGCCTTTTGCAAACTTGGTATTGCATTGCGAGGGCTTTATGAGCCAAAAAATCTGACCCCGATGCAGGGTGGATGCTGAACTATTTTAGGTCTCCGAGTGTTTCGGGACGCATTTGATGGAGATTGGTGGTAGATTCTGAGTCATTGAGTTGTTTAAGCCTGAAAACCGCTTCTGTGAGCTTGGAGTTGCATTGCAAGAGCTTGACAAGCCCCGCTCTTTGACTCTGGGGTCATCCAAATACCGAATTTAAGTCTCCGGGTATCTCAAGATACATCTAGCGGAGAGATTTTTTGCTGTAGATAAGCAAAAATAATCTTCTTCGAGGCATGGAATGCTTAAACAATATTCTTTATTGCTTGGTGTAAATATAAGTTGTGACCACATATTGTCTTTATGCCCTGAGTCTGGTCCATATAGGTGTGATTCCTCTGATTATCCATTATCTTGTACGATTCTATATTGGAAAATTTCAGAAGAGAGGATTTCAATCTTGTCGGGTCCCATCTCGAGGATGTGTAGTCCCGCTAATAATCTTGTTGCACAACCTTCTTCCTGTTAGAAACTGTCCTAGAAAAGAATACCCATGGGGCCCTGTGTGGCCGTGGACCCTCGAGCGCGATGCAGATTTGCCGAACGACTCAACTGCCTGCCTGCGTACAGATTTGCAATAAGAAAAGAAAAGAAACAATAAAAGGAGGATGGGCAGTTCTTCCTCATGGTGAGGTGGAGAGGCGTCGTTTTGGGGAGTAAGCCCAGCTGCAGTCCTCTTTCTCATCTGGCCAAGCTCGGCCGAGGATGTGATTATCCTTACCTTTTGACTTCATTCAAGGGTAACGTCGGCCATGGGCAATGAAGATGAGGGATCTCCTTTTGTTGCTCATAGCTGATGTTTTTGCCCTGCGTCTGTCATGAGGTTCTACACCTTTGGTAGAGCAGGGTCAGTATAGCGTCCCGAGCGGCGTATTCGCCGCTGCCTGTACAAAGCATCTCCCTCTTGTGTTGCTTGATGAATCAGTTTAAGCTCGGACGCCCCCCCACAGAGGGAGCAATTTGGTCGCCGTGGCAATTTCCATCAAGAACCTATCAAAGACTCGGTCCAAGGGTAACAGTGGTTCGGATTATCTTATTGGCTTTGACTCGATATCGTCAGTATAGTTTGGACAATCCACTTGCACTCGCAAATGCATGCTTTATTGAAATGAGTCAAAGATGGATTACCACTATGTTAATGCGATGCCGAGGTCGAGTCTCGGTGTCCTTTTCCTCGAGCGATGATGTGTCCTTTGGGAGCATTTTCTTAGACTGCCTGTAAGTCCCCGTGAAAACTTGTACTCAATACCTTGTAGTTCGTAGTTCCAAGTTTCGAATATGTGTTAGGAATGTGTAAATTTGGACCCTTTGTACTGATCTAGCATTTAATAATCAAGAATCAAAGTTTTCTAGAAAAGTTATATTATGCGGTCTAGAATGCGGTCGCAAATTAGGTATGTAGACCGTATTTCTATCTCAAAGTGAGTCAATGGTTTGGTTAAAATTGAGGTCAAAATACGGTCCACTATGAGATCACGCAACTGATATGCGGACTGCATAGTCGTCACATATTTTAATGTTGGGATTTTGCAAAGGGCAGTTCTGCAGTTTATTATGTGATCACAAATCAGGTATGCGTACTGCATTTTTGTCGCAAACCCAAATAGAAATTTTAGAGTTTCGGAGCACTTTTATGGTCCATTCTTTGGATCGCATTTCCTATTTGCGATCGCATACCTGACTCGAGCCTCTAATATTTCTAACTTTTAAACCCGACCCTTTCTTCAATAAAACACCCCAACCCTTCATTTTAAAATATTTTATGAACAAAAATAAAGAGAGGGAAGAGAGAATTCTTGAGAGAGAAAGTCCTACCTTTATCAATTTGAGTTTCAAAGTTACCCAGGTTGGGAAATTTCAAATAATTGTCTTCATCTCCGTTCTTGCAGGTAAAATCCCCAACCCTTTCTTATTTGTTTTCAAATTTAGATTCGAATGCATTGACTCTTGAAAATATAATTTGAAACATACATGCATGTTCTTTAATGCCTAAAATCTAGTAAGAGGAATTGGGTAGGAGTAAATATTTGCAAAAAAGAGGGGTTCGTAACCTATATGAGTTCGGGTTATATTTGTGAACTTCAATTCTAAGATATATGAGTTAACTTGTGAACTAGATTTAAAATACTAGGTTGTTTAGTGAATTGAAAGTAAGAGGTAAAAGGGAAACTCGAATCCAAGTATGCATGGCTAACTTTAACCTTTGCAAAGTCACCCTGTTTGGTGTACGCGTAATTGGTATGTGTTATTTATGCGAACAATTTTTGAATTTTGGTTGTTTCATAGGTGTTAAGGCAAGATGGACAATTTCATGAATTCTTGTGATTTATATGCCTTGAACATTGTTGGTTATACGTTCCGATATAATGGTGTGAATAAATGGCAATAAACCAAGTGTGTGTGTGAATGTGTCCATGTGGTAAGGGCTGTGTAATAAATGATGGAAAGAAGTCGTAATTGATGTAATTGAAACAACTATGGTAATATCATGTGTGGCTTGTCGTGGGCAATTATCATTGTGACTTGAATTGTATCCGGGTTGTTGTATATGATGGAAATGGTATTGATGTATATGAAAACTCTTTGTGAATTGTTGTTGTTGTTGTTGTGTGAAATGTGATTCTCTGGTGGGATAAGGTTACGTACCGCAACACGAAGTTATAAGGTGTGGGTTGTGGTGATAAGGGTGGAAAAGTGATCATAATCACTATTGAAATGACAACATATGAAACTCTTGAGTATGAAATGATGTTGAAAGGGGAAAAGGAGAGATTGTGAAACTTGTTGGCTTTAATTGTTCCTTTCATGTGCATTTGATTATTGAATCTATTACTGTTTGTTATCTGTTTATTGATTGATTTTACTTGGGGTAATTTTTGTTCATACATACCAGTACAATTCAAATGCACTAACGTCCCTTTTGCCGGGGCCGCTACATTCTTGTTATAATTGTAGGTGGCTCTATAACAAGTACTCTAGTCCACCGATAGTACCACTCTTCCACTTTCTTCTACTGTATTAGTGAGCCCCTTTCCTCTTGGGGCCATGCATGGCTCATGCCACCTTTTTTCCTGGAGTCTTATTTGTGTATTTGTGTAAGGTATATCTGAACCCTTGTTACCGGCAACTATTGTATCACTCTTTTGGAAATGTGGGCTACGTACTTATGTATCTTATTTTTTGGGCAGTATAATTTTTAGACAACGTATTGTAAGTATGTATTTTATGTATATTTCATAAGAATGTGTTTAATTATAAATGACTATTCCACTTGAATAATGAGTATTGATATCATGGAGGAACACGTGGGTTAGGTAAGGCACCCAGGTTCGCTTGACTGGGGCTAGCCGGTTGAGCGCCTGTCATGTCCCTTGGTTTTGGGGCATGACAAACTCTGTATAGGAGCCTAAGGTTTTAGAAGAGTCCTAGAATGTCTCGAAGCCGTGTCTAGTGGAGCCATTCTTATCCGTGTGGTGTCGACCACATTTATAAGTAAGGGGCTACATGGAAATTTAGAAAATTATCCTCTTCGTTGTTACTCTATATCTTGCGGTGAAGTGAAAAGTGAAAGTATTTATGTCTAACTCGTGGTCTGTTCTGAAATTTTCAATAATGGCACCTAAGAAGAGAGCTAGACTCGGCCTTGAGGCCAATGCCACCCCAAGTGTGGCTGTGAATCATGTACCTGATGCCGTGGGAGAGAGTGACTCCCTGATATTGAATTTACCTGGCCTATCTATATCAGATCAAAGTGTTCCTGTTACTGCTGCAGGAAAGGGTGCTACCATTCCTTCCGCCGATATTCTTGATCCTGATGCAGTTCCATCTTCCAGTCCCGGGGTTTCTGATAAGGACCTTCGAGGAGCCATCCGTAATTTGACCCAGTTAGTGGACACTCAGGCCTAGAGATCTAATGATGCCCCTGCATCCTCCAGTGGACAGGGAGATTTCGCCAGCTCTAGAGTCAACCAGTTTCTATGATTTTCCCCTCTAGAGTTCACAGGCACAGACCCAGAGGCCGATATGTAGAATTTTATTGATGAAATGTATAATACCCTTCTAGTGATGAAAGCTATAGAGACATAGGGAGTTGAGTTGGCTTCATACAGGTTAAGGGGAGCAGCGTATTCTTGGTTAGAGATATGGAGGATTCGCGTGGGAAGGAAAGTCCTCCGGCTAAATGTTATGAGTTTGTAGACGCAATTACAGACCACTTCTTGCCTGTAGAGACATGGAAGCCCGTGCCACTGAGTTTGAGTCCACAAGGAGGGCAGTATGAGTGTTGGGGAGTACCACATGGAGTTTGTGAGATTGTCCAATTAGGCTCCCCTGTTATTGTCGACCATGAGTGCTTGAGTTTGGAGATTCGTTCAGGATCTTAGTGCTTTGGTGGTGAATGAGGCTTGTACAACAACCTTACACTCATATATGAACTTTGGAAAGATTTTGGGATTCGCTTAGGACATGGAGGTTAAAATGTTGAAAATACGGGCGGAAAGGGAGAGTAGCAGTAGGTCCTGATCAGTGGGCCACTCAGGGAGACCAGGTTAGGGGAGAGGGCCATCAGGGCTATCCCAGTCATATGCTCAGTCTTTAGCTAGCGCACCGCCATCTGTGCACAGTTATCAGCAAAGTAGTCACTAGAGACCATGTTTAGATAGCAGGATACCCCATCAGTCTTGTCTTTCAGGAGGGAAATTTATAGCAGCAGGGGAGGGATTCGTTCCCTAAGTGTGGGAGATTCAATACTCCACTTGTTTTTTGTATATCCCGATATCTTATAGATGTGGCGCGAGAAGTCATATCCACTGGGTCTGTCGTGTGTCCAGTCAGGGCATGGGTAGGGGATTTCTCAGTCATCCGGTTCTTCAGCCGCCACATCATTCATGCGTCCTCTAGGTCCGCAAGGTGACGTGCAATTAGGGGTGGATCTCATGGTATGGGTGGACCTAGCCGCTTGTATGCTTTGAGTGGTCGCCAGAGTGTAGAGGCTTCGCCAGATGTTGTTACATGTATCTTTTCTGTTTAGGCCATTGATTGTTATTATCTTATTGATTAGTGGTCCTTTTTTCTTATGTCACCCCATTCATTGCTTCATGTTTTGGGATAGAACCCAAACATCTTCATGAGCCATTCTCTATATCGACTACGATTGGTGATTCTATTACAACCGCTTGAGTTTATAGGAATTGTATTGACGTGGTATGTGTTCGTGTTACCACGACCGACCTTATCGAGCTGGGAATGGTGGATTTTGATGTGATTATGGGAATGGACTAGCTTTATTTGTGCTTTTCTAAACCTGACTGCTGAACGAGAATCATAAGGCTCGAGTTCCCTAATGAGCCGGTTATTGAGTGGAAGGGAAATGGTGTGGTGTGGAAGGGAAATGGTGTGGCGCGAAAGGGTAGGTTTATTTCTTACCGTAAGGCTTCAAAGATTATTAAGGAGGGGTGTATCTATATTTTTGTCCGGGTGTCCGATACCTTTTCAGAAGTGTCTGTCCCCGAGTCTATGACAGTCGTGAATAGTTTCATGAAGTATTTTCATACGAGCTTCCTAGGATTCCGCTAGATAGGGAGATTGATTTTGGGATTGGTGTATTTCTATGTACGCGCCAATATCTATTTCACCATATTGAATGGCGCCAACAGAGTTAATGGAGTTAAAGGAGTAGCTGACAGTTTTTTTAGAAAAGGGCATCATAAGGCCGAGTGTGTCGCCGTGGGGTGCTCTAGTTCTTTTTGTACGAAAGAAGGATGGGTCTCTCTATATGTGTATTGATTATCAACAGCTCAACAAAGTCACCATCATGAATAAATATCCTTCGCCACGGATAGCTGATTTATTCGACCAATTGCAAGGTGTAAGGTTCTTCTCCAAAATTGATCTACGGTCCGTGTATCACCAATTGAATATCGGAGAGCAGGATATTCCTAAAACTGCTTTCAGAACTCGCTATAGTCACTTTGAATTCTTGGTCATGTCTTTTGGGCAAACCAATGCCCCGTCAGCTTTCATGGATCTTATGAATAAGGCCTTCAAGCCATTTCTAGACTCCTTTGTGATTGTTTTCATTGATGACATCCTTGTTTATTCGTGGAGCCAGAAGGATCATGCCGATCACCTCAGGAAGTTCTAAAGACTCTTCATCCGCACCACTTGTATGCAAAATTTTAAAAATGTGAATTTTGGTTGGAGTCCGTTACCTTTCTGGGTCATGTTATTTCAAGTGAAGGGATTCAGGTGGATCCCTAGAAGATTGCAACAGTGAAAGATTGTCCTAGGCCCACGACCCCGACGGAGATCCATAGCTTTTTAGGTTTAGCAAGGTATTATCGAATGTTTGTGGAGGGATTTGTACCCCCGCCTCCCCATTGACTAAGTTGACGCAAAAAGTAGTTAAGTTGTAATGTCTGACGCTTGTGAGAGACGTTTTTAGGAATTGAAGTCGATTTTGACCTTATTACCGATATTGATCTTGTCGGAGGGCACAAAAGGATTTGTGGTTTATTGCGATGCCTCCATGGTTGGTTTGGAGTGTGTGTTGATGCAACATGCTAAGGTTATAGCATATGCTTCAAGGCTACTCAAGAATCACGAGAAAAATTATCTGATGCATGATTAGGAGCTTGCAATAGTTATGTTTGCCTTGAAAATATGGCGGCATTATCTTTATGAGGTACATGTCGATGTGTTCTCAGACCACAAGAGTCTCTAATATATGTTATAGGAGAAGGAGTTGAATTTAAGGAAGCGACCGTGGTTAGAATTGCTCAAGGATTAAGATATTATCATTTTGTACCATCCAGGGAAGGTTAATATGGTGGCCGACACTCTTAGTCGGAAGTTTATGGGTTGTTTGGCTCATTTGGGAGTGGATCAAAGGCCCTTGGATCAGGAGGTTTATTAATTAGCCAGCCTGAGGGTTTTTATATTGATCTTAGACGAGGGGAATGTTATGGTGCACAATAGAGCAGAATCATCATTTGTAGCGGAAGTCAAGGAAAAAAAGTTTATTGATCCATCATTGGCATAGATGAAGGAGGCAGTTTTCAATAACAAGACTTCGGCCTTTTCACTCGGTGGCGAGGATGGTGTATTGCAATGTCTAAGTAGGCTATGTGTTCTAGATGTGGATAATCTTTGGGATAGGGTAATGGGGGAGGCTCATAATTCTAGGTATTCTGTGCACCCATGTTCTATTAAATGTATCGTGATCTCAAGGAAATTTATTGGTGGAACGGTATGAAGAGGAGTGTGGAAGACTTTGTATCTCAATGTCCGAATTGTTTGCAAGTAAAAGCTGAGCATCAGCGGCCCGGTGGGTTATCTCAGCTTATGGAAATACCAATGTGGAAATGGGATGATCAACGCGGATTTCGTGGTAGGGTTACCTCGCACTCAGTGCAAGTTCTACTCGATTTGGGTTATAGTGGATCGAATCACGAAATTAGCTCACTATTACTAGTCAAGTTCACCGATACTACAGAATAATATGCTTAGTTGTATATCAAGGAAATAGTAAGGTTTCATGGCACTCCACTTTCTATTATCTCTAATTGAGGGGCCAAGTTTACAACTAATTTTTAGAAGAAATTTCAGCAAGGTTTGGGTACTCAGGTGAATCTCAGCATGACTTTCTATCCACAGACTGATGGTCAAGCGGAGCGGACTATTCAGACACTTGAAGATATCTTGTGGGGTTGTGTCTTGGATTTCAAAGTTAATTGGGATGATCGCTTGCCACTTATAGAATTTTCTTACAATAACAACTTTCATGCTAGTATTCAGATGGCTCCATTTGAGGCATTGTACGGAAGGAGGTATAGGTGATGGTTCAAAGTAGGTGAAGCAGAATTTATAGGGCCAGCTCTCGTGCACCAGGCTATGGAAAAAGTTAAAGTCATTCAGGAGTGAATGAAAACTGCTCAGAGTTGCCAGAAATCCTATGCGGACATTCGACGAAGAGAATTGGAATTCCAAGTAGATGATTGGGTGTTCTTGAGGGGATCTCCTATGAAGGGAGTCATTGTGAGCATGTGATTTTTTCCTAGCCTAAATTTCTCCTATAAATTCGTAAAATTATGATTTTTCTTTATCTCTGTGATTTTTAGAATTTAATTGCATAAATTGTGTGTTCGTTTGCATGCCAAGTGCACTGTAATTCACAAAAGTACTAAAAAAATAAGTGCCTTTTCATTTAGGATTCAATTTGACATCTTTGCATTAATTAAGAAAATTAGTTATTATATAAAATACAAAAAAAAAATAGCTAATCTTGGCATTGTTTAAATTATAGCTTTGAATTTTTGCTAGTTTGATATTAGATTAGTTTGTGAAAATTAGTAGAGTTAATTAATTTGACTGGTGGTTTAACTTAGTTTTCAGAATTAATTTAGGGTTTTAGTTTAATTGTAAAATAAGAACTAAAAGAAATTAGAAATCAGATTTGAAAAAAAAGAAAAGGGAAACAAGAGAAAAGGATTTTTGGGCTGGCTTCGGTTTTAAATTAACCAGCCCAAGCGGACTAGCTTATTCAGGCTCAGATTGACGCCCCAACCCGGCCTGGTCTCTTCTGCTAACCAAACGACGTCGTTTTTTGCGTTAGATCTGCGCCGTCTAGGTTTCCTAATCAAACGGCGCGGAAGTGCGGAGGGTTTAGCATATAAGTGTCCAAACCCTTACCCCACCCCCCAAAACGTAGCCCGTCTCTAACCCCTGTAACACCACCGTCTCGCCACCACTCTCCTCCATCTGCCACCGGCGGCGATCACCCAAAAGCTTTCAAATTAACACCACTCCACCTCCCCAACTTCCTCTTTCCGAATCCGGGCTTGGCTTCTTTCAAATCCCTGTCAGTCTTCTCGAATATCCATTTGAAGCGGAGGCTGCTCCGCTGTGTGCGGCGGCATCGGCTCCAATGGCCACCAAAAATACACCGCTTAACAACCAGACCTCCGTCATACCATATCCATCATCTTTTCTTTCAAATATCATTAAACCTCTTTGAATTTTGAATCTGGAATTTGAATTAAAAATTGATTTGAAACCCAAGCATGCAAGGCTTCTTCTCCAGTTTCTTAGGCCCAATATCATTGTGTACTAAGGTTATTTACCTATTCTCGAACAAAGAACAGGTGATTAATGTTACATCGCGGTCAAATTGGAAGGTCACCTTTGAATCCGAGTGCAGGTTGGTAAGTTTCTTATTTCATCATTTTCTTTTTTCTTTGTATTTGTTCTTGTCTTCATAGCCTTCCTTCGGCTTCATCTCTTCTCTTCTGTTTCATTTAATTAAATTATTATTTGAATAAGGTTTTAGCTTAATTGAGTGCTTACTTTACAACTTTTTCTTAGTTATATTTTGTTAGGGATATTTCATAGTCTGTTTGGCTTGTGTCAACAAGCATGTTCAACTCTAATTTCATTACTGAATTAGGTCCTTTAATGGTTAACTGATCAGCAATAGATTAGGTTTTTTCAGGTATAAAATCGTTCCAACCATGGTGTTATTTGTTAAATACATGCATAATTTAGTTGGGTTTATCATGGTTTGTGCTTCAAGTCATTATTGACCTATTTGAAAAGACAACCCATTTCAATTGCTTAGGCAATTGGGTCCTTTGACCCATGCTAGTTTGGAAAATAATAATAGGGTATTGGAAGGGTAGTCTAGGTATTTTGAAGGTCGGGAATCTTTCATAATTGCCTGGGAAGTTTCTAGGGAGGGGTTTGAATGAAATTTCAGATGTGAAGCTATATTGCTTGGGTAAGAAGTTGAAAATTGGAGGTTACTTAAGCTAAAAACAAAACTGAAAAAGGACTAAGGGTGCAAAATTAGTTTAGCAGGGATGCCCTATGGTTGAGTATATATAATGCACTATTCTTGCCATTGAAGGCAAGAAAGATAGAGCTGAAAATACACAGATCTGAGAGAATTTCGAAACTTCAAGAAAATCTTGAAGAGATAAAATTCTGAGAAAATACTCACACCTATAAATCTAAAAAATGACTCCATAAGGTTTGAGTGTTGAAATTTTTAGTGATTGAAGTGTCCTTGATTCTTTCCGAGATTTGGATAGTTTAGATTTGGAATTCTTCAAGTTTTGGGTCAAATTCTGCTGGGTAGTTACTCTTCAATTGGTTTCCATCGGCTATTTCTGTTGTTTTGCTGGGTTTGAGTGTTGAATTCTGCTGGCGGTTTGGTGTTGTAGACTACTGATCCCTTTACCTCTTTGTTTCTTCATTTCCAGGTATACTTTGATCACTATGGATGCTATTTGGCTTGTAATCTGAAGCTTGAGTTGAAAATCAACTACGAACTTAGTTTTGTAACCACTACACGGCTTTGAAGTTTTTTTGTTTAATGTGTTGTCGAGCATGATTGAAGTTATTAATTAGATCTTGTCATAGCTGCTAAGAATGGTTGTCAGAATCAGGATTTGGTGATTATAACAAAATAGTACAACAATATTAGCTCACTTATTTGCGGAGTTAGTTTTTCAATTCAAGTTCATTTGAAATAAATGTAAATCATGTAAATGGTTAAATTTGATTTATAGTCATTGACTACTGTGACATGACTAGGTATTATGTGAAGTTGGGTTATATTTAAATAGTTATGTAGCTAATCTTCACCAGGGTATCATTGTTCTGAATTCTTTTAGTATCAGGCCATAGCGTTGGCCTTTTGGGAGTGTTTGGCATCAGGCATCATTTTGGTACTGTTGGGACTCGATGTCATGTACCCATCTTATAATTCACATATGAGGCCTTCAGGAGTTTGGGCTCATCCTTGGGCCCAAATGAAGCAACTCCCTAAAAATGTGATTGAGACTAAGTTAGCCACATTTGGACTTGGGCGAAATTTGCTGAAGGGGTTCAGCTCCTAGAATTCCCAATGATTTATTAGGCGTAGCATTGGGCCTGGCAGCTTTGAGTAACATCAAATTCGTTCCTTGTTATATTATTCACGGTTCCTTTAAGGTTGATTACTGCAGGTATTTTTAGTGGAGTTGAGCCATATAGATAACAAATAGTGGAGTTGAGCCAAGTCGAAAAGGAGGCGTGACAGCTCTGGCGACTCTGCTGGGGACCGAACCCAGAATCTCTGATTCAGGATTCAAGAATTCGAGCTTAGAATAATTGTTGTATTTGGCATTGTTTATTGTTTGATTTTTTGTTTCCATATATTGACTTAATGTGCCAAATGATGCTTTTACAACTTGGATATTATTTGAACTGTACATATAAATTGTTATGAGACCCTTCTCTTCTTATCTTTAGGAATGTGCTCGCTGGTCGAGACTCCCTATTCTGTTAGTGTCAAACCTTGAAATAAGAAATAGGCTCGAACAATTTACTAAGCCGGATGATCTTTCGGGTCCCCGGTATGTAGCCCCCTCCTTGACTTGAGTTGTCCGCTCGGGTACACAGTCTAGAAAAAATACCCAAGTTTTAAACATAGAATAACTTAATCTCATGCCGGATCCCTAGTAGGAATGCTTATATGCATCATACATTTGACATAGGGGACTCAACACAGGGGTTGGGTCCATCTAGTATAGGTGTACCTAGAATAATGGACCATCGTGATACATCCTACTTGTGCATTTATTTCCTTTGGATTTGCATGTTGACAGACTTGTTAGGGGTAAGGAGAGTTAATCACTTGTTTTGGAAAAACCAATGTCCGAATTCTACCGATGCTTTGCTAAATTTTTTCCATATCTACAAAGCTGGGGTTTTGGGTTTAGAATTAAAAAAATATAAAAAGCATGGGTCAATTTCGATTTTTGAGTCAAACAGAATAAAATCATAAGTTACTAAATCACCTTAATACATGTGCAGGATGAGCACAGTCCGAAATGAACCTTTCTCATTCTTTTAGCAAAATCCCTTTGGAGTCGCGGCTGTGGTGGAATGATTTAGGTGGAGAAGGGCAAGACGAGGTCAAGATATATTTGGGGGACCTTCCCAAATTATTGGAGATCATACCCCGGGGAGTCATCATAAAGGCATTGGTCACATGCTGGGACCTGGTGCACAATGTGTTCCACTTTTCAGATTTTGAACTTACCCCGACCTTAGAAGAAATAGCCACGTACATTGGGAATGTTGAGCTTCCTTTGAGACATCAGTATTTCGTTTCCCCAAGAACCGTTGTTGTGCACATATTCTTAGACACAATAAAAATAAGTAGAGTGGTACACAACCCGGACTTGGCAGCTGGTTCTTGTACCTTTTTATTCTTATATAGCAGATATGATTATATGGGGGGGGGGGGGGGTTCAACAAACTAGAGAAAACAATCTGCAGGAAATGGAATCACATTAAATGGGAAGAACGTAGATGCTTCGCTTTTATGGTGGCTTTCTTGGGGCTCTTGGTGTTTCCGAGGAAAGATGGGAATATCAACATAAAAATAGCTGTGGTTGTCAGCACTTTACTCACCTAAGCCAAGAGCACACTCGCGCCTATGATAGTAGCTGAGACCTTTCGTGCTCTCACAACTTGCAGGGCCAGGAAAGATTTCTTTGAGGGGTTTAATCTGTTGTTGCAAATGTGGATGATCGAACATCAATGCCACCGTCCCCAGTTGATCAGCTATGGGTCAACGGAGAAAACTTGTATAGAGGAATTATACACAAGGATTAAAGGGCTTAGCTTGCCTGGAGGAGTAACAGGATGGATATCTTACTTTCGGTCCCTCACTGCCAGTCAAATAGAGTGGACACTAGGATGGTTGTCTGTGGACGAGATCATATACATTCCAGCAACTGGGCCTCACTTCCTTATGATTGGTCTTACGAGCATCCAGCCTTATGCCTGTATTGGGTCTTGAGACAGCTCGAGATGTGGCAGATAGTGTCAAAAGACAAAGATCTCAGCATTTGGGTAGTCGAGATTGGACCTGATGGTCAGTTCTCTAAAGCAACAATCCGCAAAATTTGGAATGAATGCCAATAACTAATAGCAAACACTTGCATATGAGATCTGTCAAGAGGCGAAGTGTCGCCAGGATACCTTGCTTGGTACACTAGAGAAATTGAGTTCGAGAGGCCAGCCAAGAGGCCCCATCTCCAGGAATTCGTCGAAGCATCGCAAGAGCAGTAGGACTGGTTGGCTAAAGAACATAAGTACAGGGCTACAATAGGAAATCTGGAGAAGCAGGTCATGAATTTCCAATTTGAGAAAGATTTGTAGGCCGTAGCAGATGTGGGCAAAAATAAGAAACGGGTAAAAAAAAATGAGGCCATTAGGGTCCAAATCCAGAAAATGAAAGTAGCAGCGGAAAACCCCGTCCGAACTGCCAAAAATGCAAAACTTATGGATTACTTGAGACAAGAGGTGAATTACTACAGTTTTGATTTGAACAAAGCATAAAAGGAACTAGCCAGGTCTTGAAAACAATTGGCTGAAAATGCAACAGAACGAGCACGTCTGGTTAATCCATTAAAAGAAGAGTTCGACGGTGAGGTTGTGGTATTAAAGAAAATTTCATCGTCGCAGAAAACAAAATGATGAAATAGGCAAAAGAATTCAAAGTTGAGACAGAACATTGTTACATAGCATTGGCACAATTAGAAATGGATTTGCAACAACTTCAAGAGCAGAATCAGGCAGCCGAACATACTTTGGGAGCCTGAACGAAGCAGATTAGGCAGTTATTGCAAGAGAAAGGTGTCATAAGAGAGAGAATAAGAAGGATCACCCATTATGTCGCAATAAAAGTGTAGCAACTGTGAGGATGTGCCTAGATCTATGTTCTTTGCCACCGTGATGCTTCTTGTTCGCCGCGTGATGGAGGATCTCCATCACCTCTAGGGGGATTTGGCTAGTCCACCCGTAGCAAGACCGAATGATGCCTCGCGGGTCCCAGGAGCAATTGAAGCCCTAATGTATTTCGTGATTTCTTGAAACTGTATTTTCCATTCATTAAAGTATGTCTGTTTGTATTGGAGTCTGTATTTTCTTTTATGTGGGTTAATTGTTCTTCAAGTCAGTAGTTCATCATTTGTCGGAGTCTATTAGTTTCATGTTTAAATCTGTCAGTTTTTCGAATCGTTATAACCAAAGTTTGTTTTATTATGAAAAATTGACAATTCCTAAATGTTTTATTGTTTCTTCACTTTTTATGTGCTAGAACTATGCTCGGTGTGATTCATGCAGGGTCATGATACGTAGGCAATCTCCATAGGATTCGACCACAACCAAATAAAAAAAAGAAAAAAAGGGAGGAATATGAGGGAAACATTCGTACAATAAAGATATAAGCAAAGCAAATTGATAGGAAAGAAGGAACAGAAACAAAATGAAAAAAGCAAAAAGGAAATAAGAATAAGAAGAAAAAGCGGAATAAATGACACAGGATAAGAGCAAGCAATCATGTATGTGCATAATTGAAATGGATAACTGCTTAGGTGCATTCATCCCCTAACACGTGGCCACCTATGTGTTGAAACCTAACCACTAACCAGTGTTGGTATTTTCTTTCCTATTCCAGACAGGTGGTTAGTTCTTGCGGCATTCTGGCAACCCACTCCTACAACACACAGTCTAAGAGCAAGCATGTGATGGCCATTCAGGAGGCCGATGTCAGCATTATTGACCCCTCGAAAGAGGTAGAGGAATTGGACATTAATGCCATGAAGGATGAAATGTACAAACTGAAACACCAAATGGCTGAGACGTATCAGGCATGGGTGAGAGGGCAGACACCACCGACCTATCCTTCTAATCCAAACTTCGTCCAACCACTGGCCCAAGCTCATGACTGTTCCATTACTGATCCACCCTAAGCATTCCTCTCTATTTGCGACACTAGGATAGGGTTTCTAAAGCACCCCCAGCTTTACTACCCAAAGCCGTTCCTCGCCCCCTTATACCAATTGCTCCAATTTATGTGGCACCTCCTCCTCCCGCACTCCATAGATCATCAAGTGAGCCCTTGCATCAAGCTTACGACAATCAGTACTACCCACCCAAACCCGCTTACAAAGCCCATGAACCTTACTCCAATGCTCCCCATTTCAAAATCCTCCTGGGGGTTGAAAAACTAGTCAAACATCCTGAGCAAGAGGAGGTGCTCAGGAAGGTTAGAAGATTAGAATAATCGTTCCAAGATATGCAAGGGTTAGGTGGCCAGGTGAATGTGGCGTTCAAAGACCTTTGTCTATTTCCAGACGTGCAGTTGCCTCCAGGTTTTAAGATGCCTAAATTTGACTTATACGATGGACATGGCGATCCAGTTGTGCATCTAAGGGGGTTTTGTAGCAAAATTAGAGGAGCAGAGGGAAAAGATGAATTGCTAATGGAATACTTCAGCCAAAGTTTAAGTGTGTAGGCATTGGAATGGTACACCTAGTAGGATCGCAATCGGTGGTATACTTGGGATGAACTGGAACAAGCGTTCGCCTATCACTTTCAATATAATCTCGAAATTTTCCTGGACCGTCTATCTTTGGCAAAACTGGAAAAGAAACATAACGAGAGCTTTAGAGAATATGGTTTCCGTTGGAGGGAACATGCAACCTGGGTTGAATCCAATGAAGGAGAGTGAGATGGTGGATTATGTCCTCCAAGCTTTGGAGCCTACATATTTTGGGCAGCTGGTGTCGGCAGTGGGTAAATCTTTCAGCGAGGTAGTTAATATGGGAAGCATGGTCGAGAAAGGAGTCAAGTCCAACAAGATCATGAGTTACTATGCAGACAAAGCGACCACTCACGCCATCCAAGGTGGGGCTGGGGGATCATTTGGAAAGAAGAAGAAGGAAGAAGTAGCGACAGTTGAGTCGGGAACTTGGTTCAGGCATCGGGCTCCATCATATTACAATCAACCCCGTCCCCACCACCAAACATACCCAGACACTCCATATGGTCTACCACAACATTACTATTCATAGTTAGAACCTCATTTCTCAGTCCATCATGCAAAAGCATATACCTAAATTCCGCCCACGCACAATGGCGTGCACCATCTCCACAAAATAATTACCCAACTCCACCAAAACACTACCCTCCAAGAGCCTACCAACAACCTCCCAGACCATCTTTTTGGGCCAACCAAGTTATAAAAACTGAGAGAGTTGTATACTAGCTTGTTCTATAGATTGAGGCAACTAGACATGTTGAGGCCAATCGAAGCAAAATTGCCAAACCCTCCCCCGAAAAATTGAGATTATTCTATCAGTTGTGAATACTATTCTGGTGCCCCGGGGCATGATACCGAAAAATGTTGGCCTTTGAAGAATTATATCCAAGAACTTATTGTCTGCCATCGGATTGAAGTGCAAGTTCCAGAGGTACCCAATATTAACCAAAACCCGTTTCCGGCCCATTATGAGACCAACATGATTGAGATAGTGGAGAAAGGGGGAGAGCCTAAAAAGCCCTCACAAATGGTAATGATGATCAAATCCAGTGAAGTCAAGACAATTGAGAATATGAGCAATGAGAAGTCAGTGATCGAGATGAAGGAAATAGACAACAAACCTGTTGTGGATCAAGGGAGGTCATTATGCATGGTTGCACCAAAGTGATAGTAATCAGGGCAGCTAGGCAACCCGTCAGAGTCGTGGAAGGTGCTCTCATAGAGCCTGTCATTGTAAAACTAGTAATGCAGCTGCCAATCGTCAACAACAAAGCAATAGTGATGTACAAAGGGAAGGAAGTTAGGGAAGAAGTTTGTGAAGCCTAGGGTTTGACTCAGTTAGAGAGATACTTCGCCCCTGAGGAGTTGAGGAAAAGCAGGATCCCTAAGGATAACCCAGAATCTGTAAAGAAAGCTGTATCAGAAGAAGAGGCAGAAGAATTCCTGAAGAAAATAAAAATGCAGGACTACTCCATCATAGAGCAATTGAGGGAAACACCAGCTCAAATCTCCTTACTTTCCTTGTTAATCCATTCAGATGAACACCGCCGGACAATGATGAAGATTTTGAAATAAGCCCATGTCCCTGACAAGATAACAGTGAATCATTTGGAGAAGATTGCAAACAAGATATTTAAGGTAAATCGGGTCACTTTCTCCGACGATGAGCTGCCCATGGAGGGCGCCGAGCATAATCAGGCCCTTTACTTGACTATGAAGTGTGAAAATGCAGTGGTCACCCGGGTTCTAGTTGACAACGGGTCTAGTGCGAACATCTGCCCGCTCTCCATATTGAGCAAGCTGAAGGTGGAAAATGAAAGGATCCAAAAGAATAACATTTGTATTCGGGGGTTCGATGGCATAGGCAAAGACTCAATAGGGGATATAGTGCTGGAATTGGCAATAGGGTCCGTCATAGTGGCTTCTGAAATATTAAAGAATGGTTTGATGCCCAGCAAGGGATTGTGTGCTTCTCTACAAGGCATCATGCAACCAGTGTCTTTCCCCAAAAATCTGGACACATTCGGTCTAGGGTTCAAGCCTACAGTTGCAGACAGAAGACGAGCCAGAAAGTTAAAGCAGAAGGACTGGGCCATCCTAAAGCCCATCCCAAGGTTGTCTAGATCATTTGTCAAGCTCAGTCCTAACAAGTGCCTAGTGCCAAATATTCCCGGTCCGCTAATTGATGCGGATGGGGATATAAATAAGGGGTTAGAGAGGCCGCTCAATGAGGTAAATATGGTTGAGGTAGGAGAAGGATCGAGAAGGGCAGATGTGCACTTCGTGGGAGCACGTGAAAAAGTCAACAACTAGTAAGCCACTCATCTTCCCACCCAGAGGGATCCGTGGCAGTTGGATTTGATTTTTCTTTCAGTATAGTGTGGACTAACTTCAGGGTTGTTAAATCAGTTGTTATTTCCGTCTGTTTGGATGTGTAAACACTGTTATCTTTTCGATTGTAATGAAATGCAATTTCTTTTCAACGAGTGTTGAAAGGTTACACTTTGCTTTATGTTTCTTTTCTCTTTTGTATTGTTATTTTTATGCTAGTTCCAATGATCTGACATGCATAAGGACCCTTCAGCCCAGTCTTTAAAATCAAACTAGTTCAGAAATAATAATTCAAGAAAGAGAACATAATGATGAATAAAAGTACGATGAGGAAGGAGCATGTGATGAAATTAGTAAAGAGTTGAGCCACTTTGAGGAGAAGCCCAAACCAAATCTGGGTAATATAGTGACAGTAAATTTAGAGGGCCCGGATAACGCTAGTGAAACCAAAATAAGTTTCCATCTGGATTCACAGCTTGGGTAAGAAATACTTGAAGTGCTTCTTGAATACAAAGATGTCTTTGCATTGTCTTATGATGATATGCCGGATTGAGCACTGACTTGGTGGTTCATAAATTGCCCACCAACCCAGCTTGTCCTCTCGTCAAACAAAAGTTGAGAAAGTTTAAAACTGATGTGAGCGTGAAAATCAAAGAGGAAGTGAACAAGAAGTTTGAAGAAAAAGTTATCCGAGTCACACGATATCCCACCTGGTTAGCTAATGTTGTGCCCATGCCAAAGAAGGATGATAAAACTAGGGTGTGTGTCGATTATCGTGACATCAACAAAGCAAGAATGAAGGAAAACTTCTCACTGTCGAACATTCACATATTGATTGACAATTGTGCGAAGCACGAGATTGGGTCATTCGTGGATTGCTATGCAGGTTACCACCAGATCTTAATGGATGAAGAAGATGGGAAAAAACAACATTCATCACGCAATATGGGACATATTGCTATAGGGTGATGCCTTTTTGTTTGATGAACGCCGGGGAAACATATATGAGGGCAATGACAACCATCTTCCACGATATGATACATAAGGAAATTTAGGTATATGTGGATGATGTGATTATGAAGTCCAGAAAGCAATCTCATCATGTCAGAGATCTGAGGAAATTCTTCCAGAGGATCCGCAGGTATGATCTCAAACTCAACCTGACAAAATGCGCATTTGGGGTCACCTCATGGAAGTTGCTAGGGTTCATATTCAGCCGACAAGGCGTCGAACTAGATCCATAAAGATCAAAGGTATACAGGAACTGCCGCCGCCGAGGAACAAAATAGAGGTGATGAGTCTATTGGGGAGATCTAATTACATTAGTTGATTAATTCCTGAGCTCACAACCATCTGCAAGCCCATCTTTAAGCTATTGAAAAAGGATATTGCAGTGAAATAGATGGGAGAGTGCCAGGAGGCTTTTGATAATATAAAGGAATATTTGTCGAACCAACTCGTGTTTGTCCTGCCTAAACCAGGAAGGCCATTGATCTTATATTTGACAGTATTGCACAACTCATTTGGATGTGTGTTGGGTCAGCACGATGTCATCGGGAGAAAAGAGCAGGCCATATACTACATCAACAAGAAATTTACGGCCTATGAGGTTAAGTATACTCATTTTGAAAGGACATGCTGTGCCGTGACGTGGATTGCCCAGAAGTTAAAACATTACTTGTCATCACATACCACTTCTCTTATCTCACGTCTAGACCCGTTGAAGTACAATTTCCAGAAGCCCATGCCCACAGGGAGGCTCGCAAAATGGCAAATCTTGCTCACTGACTTTGACATTGTCTATGTGACTAGGACTGCAATAAAGGCATATGCATTGGCTGATCATTTAGCCGAGAATCCGATAGATGAAGAATATGAACCTTTAAAGAGATGCTTTCCGGATGAGGAAGTAATGCATATTGATGAAATGGAACATGGCTAGAAATCGGGATGGAAATTTTTTTCCGATTGGGCCGCCAACATGAAAGGCGTCGGGATAGGAGCAGTGCTCATTTCTGAAGAAGGGAAACATTACCCAGTAACAACGCAACTCCGCTTCTATTGCACAAACAACATGGTAGAATATGAGGCATGTATTCCGGGTTTGAGGTTAGCAGCAGACATGGGTGTTCAGGAAGTCTTTGTCTTGGGAGATTCGAACCTTCTGATACACAAAATTCAAAGGGACTGAGAAACAAGACATTTAAAGCTCATTCCATACCGGCAATGCTTTGAATGATCTTTGTCAATGATTCCGGTCAATAGAGTTCAGGCACATCCCCAGAATTCACAATGAGGTTGCTGATGCCTTGGCTACTTTGGCGTCAATGTTACATCATCCAGATAAGGCTTATATTGATCTGATACATATTCAGGTCCATGATCAACATTCTTATTGCAATATAGTGGAAGAACAGCTCTATGGTGAACCTTGGTTCCATGACATCAAAGAATATATCGGGATGGGTGTGTACCCATTACAGCCACAAGTGACCAGAAGAGAACAATCCATCGGTTGTCAAGTGGGTTCTTCTTCAGCAGAGGGATATCATACAAAAGAACACCGGATCTTGGTTTGTTAAGATGCGTAGATGCCGGAAAAGCTACAAACATTATGAATGAGGTGCATGCTAGAGCCTGTGGGCCGCACATGAGCGCATATGTTTTGGTAAAGAAGATTCTCCGGGCAGGATATTATTGGCTCACCATGGAGCGGGATTGTATTAGTTTCGTGCGCATATGTCATCAATGTCAGGTACATGGAGACTTGATTCATACAATGTCTGCGCCATGGTTTTTCGTTGCTTGGGGCATGGATGTCATCGGGCCTATCGAGCCAGCAGCTTCTAATGGACACATATTCATCCTGGTTGCTTTGATTATTTCACCAAGTGGGTTGAGGCTATAACCTTTAAGGCAGTGATCAAGAAAGCAGTGGTCGACTTTGTACATGCAAATATTATTTGTCGGTTTGGAATCCCCAAGACCCTCATCACAGATAATGGGGCAAATCTCAATAGTCATGTGATGAAAAAGGTATGTACGCAATTGAAGATTACACATCGCAATTCGACCCCATACCGCCCCAAGGCAAATGGACCAGTCGAGGCAGCCAATAAGAACATAAAGAAGATACTTCGCAAAATGGTGGAATGGTAAAATTAGTATTTTCTCCTACAAATTCGTAAAATTAGGATTTTCTTCATCTGTGTGATTTTTAGAGTTTAATTGCATAAATTTTTGTTCGTTTGCATACTAAGTGCACTGTAATTCACAAAAAATACTAAAACAAATATGTGCCTTTTCGTTTAGGATTCAATTTGACATCGTTGCATTAATTAAGAAAATTAGTCATTTTATAAAATACAAAAAAAAAACCCCAAAAAATAGTTTATCTTGGCATTGTTTAATTTGTAGCTTTGAATTTTTACTAATTTGATAATTGATTAGTTTGTGATAATTATTAGGGTTAATTGATTTGATTATTTGTTTAATTTAGGTTTCAAAATTAATTTACGGTTTTAGTTTAATTGTAAAATAAGAATTAAAAGAAATTAGAAATAAGATTTGAAAAAAAGGAAAACAAGAGAACATGATTTTTGGGCCGGCTTTGGTTTTAAATTAATCAACCCAAGCGGACCAGCTTATTCAGGCCCAGATTGATGCCCCAACCAGGTCCGGTCTTGTCGACTAACCAAACAACGTCGTTGCGAGTTTTTGATCTGGGCCGTCTAGGTTTCCTAATCTAATGGTGGGGAAGTGGGGAGAGTTTAGAATATAAGTGTCCAAACCCCTACCCCACCCCCAAAACATAGTCCGTCTCAAACTCCTGTAACGCTACAATCTCGCCACCACCCTCCACTGTCCGCCGCGGGCAGGAAATCACCGCCGGCAGGGGCGATCACCCAAAAACATCCAAAATAACACCACTCCACCTCCCTAACCTCATCTTTGCTAATCCGGGCCTGGATTCTTTCAAATCTCTATCAATCTTCTCGAATATCCATTTGGAGCGGAGGTTGCTCTGCCGTGTGCTGCGACGTCGGCTCCAATTTCCAGCAAAAATACACCCTTTAACCACCAGACCTCTATAATCCCATATCCATAATCCTTTCCATAAAATATCATTCAACCTCTTCGAATTTTGAATCTAGTATTCAAATTAAAAATGGATTCGAAACCCAAGCATGCAAGGCTTCCTCTCCAGTTCCTTTGGCCCAATATTATCGCGTACTAATGTTATTTACTTGTTCTTAAACAAAGAACAAGTGATTGATGTTACATCGCGGTCAAATTGGAAGGTCACCTTTGAATCCGAGTGCAGGTTGGTAAGTTTCTTATTTCATCCTTTTCTTTTTTCTTTGTATTTGTTCTTGTGTTCAAATCCTTCATTGCGCTTCATCTATTCTCTTATGTTTCATTCAATGACATTATTATTTGAATAAGGTTTTAGCTTAATTGAGTGTTGACTTTACATCTTTTGCTTAGTCATATTTTGTTAGGGATATTTCTTAGTCTATTTGGCCTGTGTCAACAAGCATATTCAGCTTCTAATTTCATTACTGAATTAGGTCTTTTAATGGTTAATTGATCAGCAATAGTTTAGGTTTGTTCAGATATAAAATCATTCCAACCCTGGTGTTATTTGTTAGATACTTGCATAATTTAGTTGGGCAGGTGATGATTTGGGCAGGAAGTTATTATTGACTCATTTGAAAAGACACCTATTTCAATTGCTTAGGTCATTATGTCCTTTGACCCATTCTGGTTTTCAATAGTAATAACAGGGTATTGGGAGGGTAGTCTAGGTATTTTGGATAAGAAGTTGAAAATTGGAGGTTACTTAAGCTAATAAACAAAACTAAAAAGGGACTAAGGGTGCAAAATTCATTCAGCAGGAATGCCCTATGGTTGAGTCTATGTAATGCACTATTCTTGCATTTGAAGGCAAGAAAGATAAAGCTGAAAATACACAGATCTAAGAGAATTTAGAAACTTCAAAAAAACCAAAAGAGATAAAATTCTGAGAAAATACTCGCAGCTATACATCTAAAAAATGACTCCATGAATTTATGTGGTTTGAGTGTTGATGTTTTTAGTGATTGAAATATCCTTGATTCTTTCCAAGATTGAGATAGTTTAAATTTGGAATTCTTCAAGTTTTGGGTCAAATTTTGTTAGGTAGTTACTGTTCCATTGGTTTCCATCGGCTATTTCTGTCATTTTGCTAGGTTTGAGTGTTGAATTCTACTGGTGGTTTACTGCTATTGACTACTGATCCCTTTACCTCTTTGTTTCTTCGTTTCTAGGTATATTTTGATCACTATGGATGCTATTTCGCATGTAATCTGAAGCTTGAGTTTAAAATCAACTATGAACTTAGTTTTGTAACCACTACACGGCTTTGAAGTTTCTTTGTTTAATGTGTTGTCGAGCATGATTGAAGTTATTAATTAGATCTTGTCATTTTGGCATAGCGGTTGTCTTTTGATGTTGCTATTACTAGATATTAAGAATGTTTGTTAGAATTAGGATTTGGTTATTATAACAAAATAGTACATCAATATTATTTCATTGATTTGTGGAGTTAATTTTTTAATTCATGTTCATTTGAAATAAATATAAAGCATGTAAATGGTTATATGGTTAAATTTGATTATGGGCAGTGACTACTGTGATATGAGTAGGTATTATGTGAAGTTGGGTTATATTTAAATAGCTTTGTAGCTAATCTTCACCAGGGTATCATTGTTCTAGATTTGTTTAGCATCTTGCCATAATGTTGGCCTTATGGGAGTGCTTCGCATCAGGCGTCATTTTGGTACTGTTGGGACTCGATATCATGTCCCCATCCTAATATGCACATAAGAGGCCTTCAAGAGTTTGGTCTCATCCTTAGGCCCAAATGAAATAACTCCGCCCAAATGAAACAACTCCCTTCAAATGTGATTGAGACTAAGTTAGCTACATTTGGACTTGGGCGAAATTTACTGAAGAGGTTCAACTCCTAGAATTCCTAACGATTTATTGGGCCTAGCATTGGGCCTGGAAGCTTTGAGTATTAAAAAATTCGTTCCTTGTTAAATTATTCACACTTCCTTTAAGGTCGATTGCCGCTGGTATTTTTAGTGGAGTTGAGCCATAGTAAATAACAAATAGTTTATGGCACTCCGAGCTTTTAGTTTAAATATCCTTTAAAATAGACTCAAGGTGCACCGTGCCAAATAAAATCATAACTGCGTGGCCCTCTTTAATTATGTCTTTAAAATATTGAGAACTCGGGACGAGCCGTTTAGTGAATTTTCACGACCTCCGGCAAAGTTAATAACACGTTAGCCGTTTTATGCGCGTTCTATAAATAATGTACTTTCCTAAATTAGGGTGCACATTTATGTTACCCAAATCCAAAATCTCAGCGATGTTAATATATGCTAAGAACCACGGGTGCATTTATGTGACGTGGCTCTAGACGTGTGTGAGATAGTTACACCATTCCAAATAAGACGAACAGTGAACACAATGTAAGACAGTTACATCATCAACAATTACACTACAAAAGTTTACCAATTAAGCTTCACATGATTTCTGATTCAGTGTTTCCATTCCTTTAAGTAAATATTTAGTGGAAGGCACCATATTTTTATAATACAATGCCACCCTGGGGTTTTTATCACGGATTCTAGTCTCGGCCCAACCGGCTAAGCCATCCCAAGTGAGACACCATATTTACAATAATATTTTTGAACAAAATATAAATGCCGCCATACGTACAACATGGCTTTCGATCTCGGCCCGATCGGCTAAGCTATCTCACTTGGGATATAAGCTCTTTTAATTACTCTTTAGTTACCATTTCCTTCCATCTTTTTCACATACATGGTACCATACCTCTTTTCATTTATTTGATCGTTGCCACATAGATATATCGACTCAACACAAGTCTTCCCTTTGTCAATTTGTTCATGTAATTCCATTATTCATTTATAAAGGGCTATTATACAAGACATTCACATACTTAAGAAAATAACTAACACTTGTAAGACATGATCACCTCATCAATTTTCATGATTTCAAATAAGCATATAGAACCGTGCGAAACAAAAGTCTTTCACACAACACATTAATGCAATTAATTAAGTAGAATCAATTTGAAATTTCACGCCAACCATTTGAACACTTAGAATTCAATTCTAAAAGAAAAGTATTAGCCATACACACCTCAATGGAGTCTCCCTTAATTCCTTACAATAAATTCCAGAAATCCCTTGCAACGTCGATCTATTTTATGATAGCCATGAATTTAGCCATGAATTAGAGGACTAGGATTTCTAGATTATTTGAGCATATTGTGAAGCACTAGGTGTACATTTTGGTTTTTCGTCCCTTTTGTGAGAGATATTATCATTTTCTACACTAATTACCATCTTTTGAATTCACAATCTTCACGTACTTCATTGTTACCTATACATGCAAGATTTCTAGCCTTATACCCATGTATCCACTTGCTAATTACCTACTTTAACAGAAATGATTGAAATTATTGATGAGGCACAATCACTTACCAATTAGGATGAAGACCTAGTAGCCTCCATTAACAATCCTCAAGGATGTGGGCATGGATTTAGAGAGAGCTTGATGAATGTTACTCCTTCTTACTCTAGAACCCCCCCTCTCTCTCGTTATGTTGTGGAAAAAATGATAGAAAATGACATGCACTTGTGTTTTTAATGGTGTGGGGTCGGACTTTAAAATTTAAAAAATAAGAGCCCGATTCAGATTTGCGGTTGCATTTGTGATCACAAAGTTGAAATGCGGTCTGTTGAATGGACCATAAAATGCTCCCAAAAACTAGGAGCTCTGGATGGGTTTGTGGTAGAAATGTGGTCCGAATTCACGTTTTGTGGTCGCATATTGCACCGCAAAACTGCCCTTCACAAAACCCCTAGGAAATTATACGACAACTATGCGGTTCGCATTTTGGTTATGCCTCGCATAGTTGACCTCAAATTTGGCCAACACACTGATTCGCTATGCGGTAGAAATGCGGTCATACATACTTGATATGCGGTTGCATTCTCGACCACAGAATTTCATTTCTTCTGGAAACATATTTTCTTTACTTTTTAATGCCTAACTTAGTCCAAAAGTGACTGAACTGCTTTCTACTACATATTCCTAATCTGGAACTACGAGCTTTTGAGTTTACAGAAAAAATCTTTTATGGGCCTAACACTTGTTTGACAGCTCTTGCTAATTTGTAGTAGTGCAGGGTTGGCCTCGATCACTGTGCTAAGGGGAAAACATGTGAAGTCCTCGCTTAGGTCAAAAAGGGATGTGAGCACCTCCAAGCTACTAGAGCTTTTACAAATGGACCTACGTGTGCTTATGTGGGTGCAAAGAAGAGGAGGAAAAAAATACATTTTCAAACTGGTGTTTGTGGAATTTGTGAGGATAATCCAGGTGAAGATGGAATCTAGAGTCGCATGCATTGGATTAGATCATGGAACAGAATTTGACAATGTAAAAGTTGATGGGTTCTGCAATGAAAATGGCATAATTCACAACTTCTCAGCTCCCCGAACTCCCCAGCGAAATGGAGTAGCCGAAAGGAATAATAGAATTCTGGATGAGATATGCTAATCGACAGTGGAAAGGCAAAGAACTTCTGGGCTTAACCGGTCAACACTACTCGCTACTTGGTGAACAGGTGCATGATCAGATCACTTCTGAACATAACCCCATATGAGTTGCTGAATGGAAGAAAACCCAAGCTAACTCACCAAAGAACATTATGGTGCAAATGTTATGTTCTCAATAATGGAAAGGATCGACTTCGTAAATTCGATGCCAAGAGTGATAAAGGAATATTTTGGTCTACTCTTCTAAAAGCAAGGCTTATTAGATATATAATAAGCTGACTCAATATGTTGAGGAGAGTGTTCATGTTATTTTTTATGAGTCTTATCCATCCAGCGAGAAAAGTGCTGTAGAAGATCAAGATGGATATCCCATACTAGTCCCTGGTGAAGTCATTGACATGACAAATGGAAAAAAAGATATGATGATCCAAGAAAAAGAGCTTAGTGAAGACAATATTGCCTCATCTTTAATGGAAACAGGTACTTCAATTACAACCACTAAAGCTGAAGAAAGAGTGGTTGATGCAGTTCAAGGTACTCCACTAGTGCCTGAGAGAAGAACAAAGGAAAATCAGCCAAATGTAAGCACATTGTCTCAAAATGACCTTGGAAGTCTAACTGGAGACACCAATGCTATCATCCTCTTGACAACATTATTACCTCTGTAGATTTTGGAGTACAAACAAGGTCAAAAGCTAGAAATTCACTTGCCTTTTATGCTTTTCTCTACCAGATAGAACCCAAGAATATAAAGGACGCTTTGAAATATGTAGATTGGATTACAGCCATACAGGACGGGTTACATCAATTTGACAGGAACAATGTCTGGCACCTGGTACCCAGACCCTCATATTGAACCATTACAGGAACCAGGTGGGTATTCAGAAACAAGATTGATAAATATGGAAATACTACAAGAAACAAGGTTAGACTAGTAGTTCAAGGCTACAATCAGGAGGAAATGAATGATTATGATGAAACGTTTGCTCAATTGGTTAGCATGGAAGCTATTAGAATTTTAATCGCTTTTTTATCTCATATGGAATTCACCTTGTTCTAAATGGATTTCAAAAATGCATTTCTAAATGGACTTCTTAAGGAAGAAGCCTATGTGAAGCAACCTCCAAGGTTTGAATGTTATGAACACCTTCAATATGTGATTAAATTGGACAAAGCATTGTACGGGCTAAAGAAAGCTCCTTGAGCTGGCTATGAAAGACTATCAACATTTCTCTTGGAAAATAGCTTCAAAAGAGGGAAAATTGAACACTCTATTCCTAAATATACAGGAAGGAACCTGCTCATTGTTCAGGTCTATGTTGATAATATCATTATTGGAGCAACAACTGATTCTATATGTGAAGAATTTGCAAAACTCATGGGAAGCTAGTTTGAAATGATCACGATGGGGGAACTAAACTTCTTCTGGGGTCTTCATGTAAAACAGTCCTCAAAGGGTACATTCACTTTTCAGCAAAAATACATCAGTGAGCTCTTGAAGAGGTTTGACATGGAAGCATAAAAGGTGATAGACCCTCCCATTGCTACGGCCACTCAACTGGACATGGCTGATACTAGGCCTCCTGTGAATTAACCATTTATAAAGGCATTATTTGGTCTTTTCTTTATCTCACTACCAACAGACCTGATATTGTCTTTAGTGTGGGGCTATGTGCAAGGTTTTAATCAAATCCTATGGAATCTCTTTTGAAGGTTTCCAAAAGAATTTTGAGATATAATAAAGGAAAATAGGACCTGGTCCTTTATTTTCCGTCAGGTGACAATTTTAATCTCATTGGATATGCTGATGCAGACTTTGCAGTTTATCTTGTGGATAGGAAAATCAAATATGTAATGGCTGATTTCCTAGGTTTATTTCTTATCTTTTGGGTCAGAAGGAAGCAAGACTCAGTGGCTCTTTCAACAACTGAAGCAGAATATGTAGCCGCAACATCCTGCTATGCTAAATATTTATGGATTAAGAAGCAATTAGAGGATTTGGGGGTACTCACTGAGAGTATGTGCTTTCTATGTGATAAAACTAGTGCACTTAACATGGTCAAGAATCCAGTTCAACACAAAAGAACCAAGCATATTGATGTGAGACATCACTTTCTGAGGGACAGTATGAAGCTCTGTAGCATAGAAGATCAAATTGCAGACATTTTCACCAAGACATCAAGTAGGGAACATTTTGAAAGAAATAGAGTGAAGTTGGGGCTTTTGAAGCCCAATTGAGAACATGATTCCTCTTTATTTGGCTATGAAAATCACCTTGAATTAAAAACTAGCTAATAGTATTTTCTGGCCATGTCTAACTCACTTTAATAGCATTGTAGGTAAACACGCATGATGAGTATAAAAGATGTAGATGCAATGTATGGAATATAAAAAGGGATTGCTACTTTGAAATAGCAGGTTGAGAACTTGGTTCTTGTACCTAAGGTTAGTGGTTTTGTGCATGCTTTAATATACGTCTTATAAAAGGTATAAAACACAACTGCCATGTCATCCAACTTTTCAGACTCTGCTATCACGTCTCTTCACCTCATATCATACCATCTCCTTTTAAAACGTTGCACTTCACCAGGCTCAACCACCGTTTAAGAACCGGTCCCTATCTCTCTGTTCATAATTACCAATTCTAAATAAAACACACTTCTATTCTCCACAACCCATAAGTTCTTCATCAGAATTTCCCAAAGCATCTTCACTCCATCTTTCCATGGCTGATACGAACTCTGACCTTCCTTCCCATGTTATACCAATCATTGAAAAGTCTTTGGTACCCTCCGTCCCTTCTGAGTCTTGTATAACCACTCCTACTCTCCCTGCTAAAAACACATCACACCTAAATTCTCCGTCTCTCTCTACTTCAGAAAAACCGAAAAGTACTGATCCTTCCTCTCTATCTTCTAAGATACCCACTAATCAAGTAAATGGAGAACATAGTCATGAGTTCGCAGAGGGTTCCTCCATTATTATTGCAAATTCCGTAGTGACAGTAGTGCCAATTAAGAAAGAAAATGTTGTAACCATCTTTTCGGTATCTGCTAATGGTGTGCTTTAGGAGATAGTTACAAAGGAAAACGAGGTACATAATATGGGGGAAAAAATATATAGTTCCAGTTGTGGATGCTGCACTGACAACAACTGATGGGCTCTCACATGAGGAACCTAATCTCTCTCCAGAGGACCCAGGACAGGGTTCTCACTCCCAGGATAGTTTTGTCCCTACATTTATTATTGCGCCTCTTGATATTTATGCTTCTGAGTTGTGGTCCGGTTACAGGGAGGTTCTAGATTACTTGGCTCTTATGCGTTCATAGTTAAGCGGAGGCTTTTGTCAACTCCAAAGTCTTCAACGAAACGACCTACTACCACGCTGCAAGCTAAGGTGGCGTAGGACTCTGCCCTTCAGAAGAGCAAGAAAAGTAGTAAGAAGAAAAGGAGGAAGTTAGTGAAAGACATTGTAACTATAAGTGATAAGGCGATCCCTATGCTAGAGGTGGAAGAAGAAACACCATATGAACATGGTTCGTTGGTCAGAATGTCTTAGAGAAAGAACCATCTTGCTTTAATAAAGAAGGTGTCAACCTCTAACTTTAAGTTTAAGGAGGTTGTGAGTGAGTTCTTAATGTATGATGAGGATATGTTAGTCAAATCCAAGGGAAAAGGGAAATTAAGTGGTGAGAAGTTCGGAAACTACAAGTCTGATATTATTCAGGACCCTGGTTTTGTGAAGAGGATAAGGAGTAAAGTCAGTCTTGGCTCAAAAGGGCTGAGACACCAAAACGTTCTGCTGGGTCGTACGTTTGACCCAATAATCTCCAAGATGGCTGGTATGCAACAAATTCTTGAAATGGTTGAGTTTCAATGATGGGGGCATCTATTTCACGTAGATTGACCTAAGGATTATGAGAATGAGGTGCAAAGCTTCTTTACCAGCCTCTTTCCCATTGAGACCCACCACATCTGTGCTTTGGTGAATGGAGTCGATATCATTTTTGATGTAAAGTTTCTTGGTAAAATTCTCATAGTTCCTACAACCAGTGTGTCCAGTGCAAATGATGTTTGTCAGTTTAAATTTAGAAATATCATGGTAAAGGACAATTCAAACCAAAAGGGGGACCAGATCCATAAGAAGGCATTACTCCCCTCTATCAGATGTTTTTTGAATTGGTAAAAAAAGTTATATTGCCTCGAGCTGAAAGGGATTCCGCGACCTCTAAGTTTGACCTGTTCTTGATGAAGCAACTAGATATCTTCAACCTTGTAAGACTGCTTGAGCACACGCAAAAGGTAGCTACCTTCAAAGAGGGTAATCATGGCCTTCCCTACGGGTTTTTTCTTATAAGAGTGTTTGAGTTCTTTGAGGTGCCGCTAGGCAAGGTGGGGACTAAGAAGTAGACTATGTAGAGACAACAATAGAAGAATGCAAGTGAATAGAAAATGTTTGGAGGGGGGGGGGGAAGTACATCAACCATCCCACAACTGAGTAATGCTCAGAATAGTGCAACAGAGGAGATTGGTCGATTGCAGGCTAGGAATACTATCCTAGAAGGTCATCAAGCCCAACTGGTTTGGGAGTCAAATGATGAAGTAGATCGCTTAACAAAAGAATATGATGATCTTAGGGCACAAGTAGAGAACCTGAAAGAAGCTCTGCTCAATGAGCAAAAGTCAGCCAATTCTCGAATAGACCTTGTTCTCCAAACAATTGCTACAACTTCCAAGCCTTCTACTCCTAGTGCCCCCTAAGTACCTTTTCAGTGACTAGTTTCTAGATATATTCTTTAAGTTTTTCTTGTTTTGGCAGATGTTTTGTTTTCTTTTTTTTTGATGTGGTTTGGAATGGAACACTACTACTTCCATTTTAACAGTACAATGTTGCCATTGCTTTTTAAGAAAAGGCATACCAAATTTTATCAATATGAAATCTATCCTTTTTATTATCTTATTGTTTCAAGCTTGTGCTTCTATTCTCTATCAAGTTATGTGCACATATGTTTCTTTTTACGGATGCCAAAAGGGGTGAATAACTAAGTGTCAAATGATAATGATAACAAGGAAGGAATAAAGTCAGGGAGAACTTGTGACTCCTGGTACTTAATCTGGTTTTTCTTGTTCTAAATCCACGTTATCAATGCTTTCGTTTGTCATCATCACAAAGAGGGAAATTGATAGGTTTTCAATGTTTTTGCTTTATATTTTGATGATCTAACAAACTAAATATCAAGGACAAGATAAGGAACTAGACACACTTGGACTATACTACAAGATTACAGATTCCAACTAATTGTGACATGCTATAACTTCAGGTAATAGGAAACCAAACAAGGACCTAGTACCTTTGTGTTTCCCTCATAGTGGTACAAAGTCAATTGGACACAGCTGGAAGCAGCATGACTACCTGCACTGTTTTTGCCTGCACTGCACTGTTTCCAGTGGCCACTTATTCCTTGACCAACTAAATTGCTTAAATCATTTCAAGGGATGTCATAAAGGTGTATCAACATTAACTTTATATCAAAATATCACATCAACGGTTATGTTTCTGATTCAATCCTTTGCAAAAAAAGAGAAATCAGTCCTCACGAGCTTGAAGAAATCTACGGACCAGTTCCTAAAGTCAGTATTTTATTTTCCTTAATTGAGTTGTAACTTGGTTATTGTACTTATTGTATCTACTAAATTGCTTAACCAGAATCGTTGATAAGGAACCATCTTTTAAAATACGTAAACGTTTTGAGTTTATATCGTGACTAGGTGTAGTCATATTGTAACTTGAAGAGTGACAAAGTGTCTTGTGGTGAGAGCATCACAAGTTAGTTAAAAGTATTAATAACTAGAAAAGTGACAAAGTGGCTAGTGGTGAGAGCATCACAAGTTAGTTAAAAGTTTTTGTAACTAGGAAGTCACAAAGTGGCTTGTGGTAAGAGTTAAGTTAGTTGAGTTGAATTCTTTGTAATGGAATCAATACAATGGGGCTTGCAATATGTGTTTACAAGTTAGTAAAGTTGAAAGCCTACAGGTGTAGGTCATGGTTTTTGTTCCCTTGAGTTTAGATTTTTCCACGTAAAAATTCTTGTCTCATTTACTTGCAAATTTATTAGCATTTTCATCATAATCTCATAGAGCACCAGGTACTCTACTATTTGGTAGACTCATACAAAGTAACAATTAACCCGAGTTGCAACGGGACATAAGATTATGAAAGCACATAGTTTGTCATCATAAAAAAGGAGGAATTTATTGGCTCAAGTGAAAGTTTGTTTTGATGATTGAATAAGGAAGCTCAGTCATGAACTAGGTCCATCCTTTATTTGCATAGACACGAGCATGTGGGATGCACGTGAAGGAGATAAGATTAACTTGGTATGACTGATATATCATGATCGAAAAGGTTACATAAATGATAAGGAGAATGACTCATTGATAAAAGAGAACACTATCCAAGATAAGCGATGGGTTTGAAGTTGAGATCACGTAGAACTTTTTCACCAAGCAAGAATAGCATTAGAACTCTAGTTATTTCTTCATCTACTAACTCTATATATTGGAGGATATTCTCTTTTTACAGGGATGCACAAACTCTGAAGTTAAACAGGAACTGAAAGCAAAATAGCAAGGCATTTTTCAAGCAGTTCGTGTGTGATTCAAGTGTGAAAATCTGAAGCTACATGAACCATATAGAAGAACCAGTTCCAGCTGTCTATGTTTTATTCTAGTTCATTTGTAGTAGGTATTTTCATATTGTACTTTTCAAATTTATCTAGAAGCAATAGTAATTGGTACTCAGAGTATTCAAGTTAGAGTTAAGTTGATGTTGCCGCAACAGTTAGGGGTTGTTTTCTGCAAAGGATTAGAGTTAGTCCTAGGTTTACAAAAGTGTTTTTATAAATGCATTTTTTGGCTCAGTGATTTAGTGTAGAGTTTGGGAAAATCCTACGGGGAAGTAGGTCGTGGTTTTTCAGCTTTTGAGCCAGGTATTTTCCACCTAAAATACTTGTATTCTTTACTTTCTGCCTTTAATATTTCTATAATAGTAGGTTAAGGAACATTTAGAAAAACCAGGTTCTTCCATAATTAGTTTTAAGAAAAAAGATTAGAAACCACACAAATCACCTCTCCCCCTTGTGTGTTTTGAAGTTAAAACATCAGTTCACTACTAACGGGCCAGTGACTGGGGCTGATCTGTACAAATTAGGTTTAGATTTTTGCTTAGTTGGTAGTTTAAAAGAAGGGTCTCAGTGCCATGATGGACTTATGTTAGGGTACGTATAATTTTATCTACTATCTTAACATCATGGATAAATTTGGACCGGTAGTAGAAATAGGGATAAGCCTGGCTATTTTATTAAACTAGAGGGACTAAACTCAGGGCTTTTTTCTTTTTTTGGATATGACGTAGTGTTTACACGAGGAAATTGTTGCAGTTTGAAATCTGAGTGGGTAACTCAAAAGGTGGTCGCAACGAGAGTGAAGAAAAGTTCCTCCTCAAAAGGAAAGAGGCACGAGCAGAAAGACTTTGATATCGGTAAAAAGTCTTATATCACCAAAATTCACACTACTGATTGGGATTGCAAAGCGCTCGATGCAATTAAATTACCCAGCATGGGCTGGGGTTGATCCCACAAAGAGATTATATTGGATTAGGTATATATCTAGATTAAGTGTATGATGTGGCAATAACGCACTTCCACATGTTTGCTTGTTTCTCTGTACTTCTACTTTTTATGCTAATGTTTGTAAATGAAATGCCAAAGAACGATTTTTTGATGTTGTTGTTTTCCAAGTTTATAAAGATCTAGTGTTGTGACTTCTGCCTAAGTAGTTACCTTACTGATTATGGGCTTTAATGTAGGCTTGATTGGTCGGGGTGTAATATAGTAATCAAACACGATTACCCACTCGAGACCTCCCGGTAGTTAGAGTGATTTTTTCCAATTTGGCTTTCTCAAGTCCAATTGGGTAATTCACAAAACAAGTGATAGACGCTCAAGTTGGGTCTTACTATCTCTAGATTCAAACCTTTAATTGGAGTTATCAATTTCTTGAGTTCACCCCAATTCTTTGTTAGCCAAGTTTTCCTAGACTTAGTCTCCCTTTCTCATGTAGAGTCTAAGTCAATTAGGTGTCACTCTCTGATCTCGGGGAGCGCTTGTAGCGCTCAATTGAGTGGACTTGGTCGAACAAGACTATTAGACACTTCCTGTCCAACTCGCTTATGATCAAGAGAATGCGCGTTACCATTAGTTAAACATTAGAAATATCATATATATGAACATAAACAATTCATTTTATTTGATTTTTCTACATCATAATTAAGTTCCCATAATACATACAGTTAACGATTTTGTGGGACAAGAGGCCCAAACACAACATAATCCGTCTGACCTTGCTAGCACCAATACACAATCCATAAAACATCTATGCAGCCTATAAAGATACAAAAGATTGTTATGATAATGTCGGTGACAAGGCACCGAATATACCTCAAAACGTTGTAAAATATGCACAAGAGATACAATTCATGACCTCGGAATGAAATGGGGCTCACCAATACTGCTGAGAAGAGGATGCACCACTAGCTCCGATCAACACAATCTACCATGGAACCACCTACATCAATTAAAAGATGTAGTGCCCCCAGAAAAAAAAGACGTTAGTACTGTCAAATAGTACTAGTATTTAAAGCTAAAACACCATCTTAATAGAATAAACAATAATACAATGGATAAAATAGTCATGAGTGTCACACCTCCTTTTTGGCTGCTACACCCCGGCGAAGGGCGTAGATAAGGGAGTTTTTCCAATTAAGGGACAATCGAAATGGGATTCAATTATTTAAGAGAATTTCAGAGTCTTCACTTGGGAGATCTATGGTGTCCCAAGTCACCGTTTAGAATCCCGAATCGAGGAATACGGGTAAGGAATTCTGTTAACCCGGGAGAAGGTGTTAGGCATTCCCGAGTTCCGTGGTTCTAGCACAGCTGCTCAACTGTTATATTTGGATTAAATTATCTAATTTTGTACAGTTACGAACCTATGTGCATTTAAAATCTTTCAAACACTTTTATTATTATTATTTTTAAAGAGAATTGCGACGTCGCTAAAACGTATCTCGAACCACGTCACATAAATGCACCCCGTGTTTCCGAAACGTTTCAACTTCGTTGAGATTTAGATTTGGGTCACATAAATGTAAACCTGAATTTAGGAAAGGTAAATTATGAAACTAAGGCTCCTAAAGGAATTGTACGTTTGCACATTGCGAGGGCCATGGAATTTGCTAAATGGCATGCCTCGAAATCTAAGGATCAATTCAAGATTAAATAAGCGAGGGCTGTGCAATTGTTATTTTATTTAGCACAACTCGTCTAAATTTATTCTTGTAAAGGACATCTCTAATGAAAACTATAGATTTCTACTAAGTTAGTCGCTAATAAAAGCTGACTAGTGAATATTTCATAGCTCAGACTTCAATTTGAAGCCATTGGGCTTTTAAATGAGCCTAAGGATGGTGGATTCTATATACAGCCTTGTCGAACCAGCCGTTGATGAATCTCAGTAAAGTAAGGCCAAATTGTGCTATACAGTAGCAATGGCTGAGGCCTAACTCACCATAGAGGGGCTGTTGAGCCCTGATCCTTGGTGGATCGATATCCTCATTTGCATGTAAACTTGAACAATTATTTCCAGCAAAATTTTAAATGATGGAAAATATATATTTTGAATATGACAGCAGGCTGCTGATTATTCAACTAATACTCACAGGATTCAGGGAAATAATATAAAACAACTGATATAAACTAGAATTTTAGACTCACGACCAATGATTCTAAAGCAACATTAAATATGAAAAGAAAACTTCCTAATTTAAACTAGGTATATATGGACATACATAAATGAACACCTAATTTCAAATTTCATGCTATTGAAATGTAACAAATACCACATTAATGACCCCTATTGATGATTGATAAACTTTTAAATCAATTTACCTAATCTAACACTATACTAAGCGACTGACCTATAACCAAATCAAAGTAAATCCTTCAGGCAGTCTTTATACAGTCCATATACAAACCAGATGAATTAGAATGAATTACATAAACGTATAAATTAAACTACATAGATTATACTACTTCCTAATCATCTATACAATCCAAGAGACACCAAATCGTGAAGCCAAGCTTCCTTTCCATTTTGAGTGTTTACAAAATCAACAATTACGAATGATTACATTAGAAAACTTTGAGTGTTTACCTAGAATGAAGAAGAGACCTAGGAGTAGGCAGTCACAAAGCAAAACAACAACCAACAATGATAAATAACCCCAGACTTAATGAGAAAATTAGTGAATAGACCCCAAAATCAACAGAACCATAGACTTAGCACTTTCAAAATCAGGAGATACAACTCGCACAACCAACACCAATTTTAAATAGCCAAACTAACTCAAACTTCATCCAAATAAGAACCCAACAGTTAGCCTTTAGTCAATGATAAGAAGAAGACATCAAATTACTTTTTGATCAAATTTTTGAAGTTTTAAGTTAAGAGAATCGATTGAATTTGCAGCTCTCTGATTTTTTATTCAACTCCCTTTCCTCTATATTTCACCATGAATCCTGCTCTTTTTTGGAGTGCCAGTATATATATCCTCACACATTGGGCTATCTTCAGATTTTTAGCTGCCCTTTAGTTCCTATTTTATTTACTACATTAGTCCCCCATTTCCTAGCTTGCTACCCAAGTTACTACAAAATAGAAATCTGAATTGCAATTTATTACCCATTTCAGAAGCTTCTTAACTTAACTGCCAAAGATTCATTATTAAACTACCCAAATTACCATTGAGTTGTTCCCAAAATTACTAACCCTAGCCCAACTCTACCCTAGTTAACTTAACTAAAATCAAATGCTCTAATATTTGAATCACATGACCCAAATCATCCTAAATGTTTGAATTAATTGACCAAGGTCAAAATCAACTACAATTATATAGCAATACATGTCTAACCAAGCCAAATTAAAAAAGTCAAAAAAAGATCATCCCGATCAAAACTCAAGGTATAAACAAGAGTTGCATTCCATTAACAGGTTCAACTAATCCAATCAGTCAATGATGGAAATAATGAACCAAAATAAAAATATTCAAGAGAGGAACACATCAATGAGCGTGCATATTTATCCAAAGATCCAAAGATAAGAAATCAAAATCAAAGAACAAGCACCAATTTAGTTTTCATAAACAGACCCTCCCCCCCCAAATAATAAGATCAACCAAGACAGAATAATGGACCCAAAATAAAGACACTCAGGAGTAGAAGAAGGAACAACTATGCTCACTATACTATAAGCCTATCAAATAAATGAACAATGAATTAAACCAAACAGAATAAAAGAGAGGAGAGCAGGAAGACTAATACTACATTAAACAAATAGAAAAGGGCATAAACAGTGATACTCTATTAAGGTTAAAAAAAGTTAGAAGACTTAGCATAAAATCATGGCTTCACAAACCACATGCATCACTAAACAAGTTCCAGATGACTTTGATTTAGCAATCGAACTAGACAATGGTGATTCGAGGGTCATAAGGCATGGATTTGGTTTGAGTGCTGTGAGGAGAGTGCACAATATTGGTTTGACGGATTTTGGAGATGGTTATATTTTGGCCGGTCTTTCCAAATCAATATTCAAACAGATGTGGTATAATTCGAGGGATGACTGTGTTAGATCTGTGATAAGGATAGGGCGAGGAACATAGGGTGTAAAACTTGGTGTGTTTGGTGACTGATCGCCGCCGTAGACGGCGGGGCTGTCCAATTTCAGACGGATATTCCACAAGATGGGGAATTATTTGACGGTAACCAGTGCTGGGGTTGGAAAGAGGAGGGTGAGGAGATGATGTGGTATAGTTTTGGGGTCCAGCGGAGCTATGCCGGCACCGATGACGATTTCCGGCAGACGGCGGACGGTGAAGGGATGGTTGTGATACGGTGGTGTTACACCGGAGGTCGGATTGTATGAGGAGGGTGCGTTTGTCTCTGAGGTTGTGAGTCTAATTCAGACACTTTTATTTTAAATGTGAGGCTGGATCTGGGCCGTTGGATCCAAAGGCATGGATGGATGGGATCAGATAGACGTCAAACAATTTAGTTTCGATGCCTTCTCTGGTTAGACCGGGTATGGGGCTTGGGTTGGGTTAAATTTAACGGATCTAGTCTGCTGGTCCATTTGGGCTAATTTAATTGCTGAAAATTGGCCCAAACGACCAAATAGCCTACTTAGTTATTTCTTTTCAATTGTTTTTCTTTTCTTCTTTTGTTTGTTCTCTTTTCTGTTTAACAAAAAAATTTATATACATATTTTGTGATGCCAAATTACAAATAAAGGATCCAAATTAACTCTACAATTAGACTAATTCATTTCTAAAATTAACTAATACTTAATTTGAAAGAGAACTAAGACAAATTAAAAGCAAAAATGCATAGAACCAAAATTTTTGTTTCTTTATTTTCAATATTATCTAATTAATGACTTAAATGCAAAAATGCCGCCTTTTTATATTTTTTATGAAATATATTAATTAATATGCGCAATATGCAAATAAACAAAAAATTATGCAATTAATGCAAATAAACACAAAATCACGCAATTAATTCCTAAAAATTCAAATAAAAGAAAACTCCTATTTTAATGAATTTTGTAGGAACATTTTGAGCAAGGCAAAAATCACATGCTCACAGCTGCCCCTCTTTGCTTGGAGACACGAAGAGTTTCCAAGCAAAGATATATGAGCAATTGAGAGATTTTTGCTAGTTTTCTATCACATGAGAAGCATTTTTTTTATATAAACTGTCTGACCGAAAGCTTCAAAGGTTGCCTACATATCCTTCGCTATAAAGGAATCAGGTCAGTGTAGTTCTGGATTGTTTGGTAGCTGGGACTACCGTGAGCTGTGATTTCACTGCTACTGCTAATGCTACTACTATTGCTAGACCTCCTTATTTCATCTTATGAAAAATGAAGAAGCTAACTAAGCTATTAACTACGGATTTCAAAAGAACCTATCCACGTGTCCAATATTGCTCTTGATCCTTGTTATTTTGCCGCCTTGTGTTTCTTCATGTAACTCCTCATTGCCTTGTTGACTTCTTGTTTATCTCTTTTTCTATGCATGATACCAAATCGCTTGACATGAAATGTATTCCCTTGTTTTGAAAGGTGGGTGCCTGATTATCAAGACTTGAAACTTGAAAAATATTCCCTTATTCTGACGCGTGGGTGCTTGATTACCGAAACTTAAAAATATTACCTTGTTCTGACAGGTGGGCGCCTGATTACCAAGACTTGAAACTTGAAAAGTATTCCCTTGTTATGACAGGTGGACGCCTAATTATCGAAACTTGAAACTTAAAAATATTCCCTTGTTTGGACAGGTGGGTGCTTGATTACCAAGACTTGAAACATGAAAAGTATTCCCTTGTTCTGATAGGTGAGCGCCTGATTAACGAAACTTGAAACTTGAAAAATATTCCCTTGTTTTGATAGGTGGGCGCCTGATTACCGAAACTTAAAACTTGAAAAATATATTCCCTTGTTCTGACAGGTGGGCACCTGATTACAAGACTTGAAACTTGAAAAGTATTCCCTTGTTCTGACAGGTGGGCGCCTGATTACCAAGTCTTGGATCTTTGAAAAGTATTCTCTTGTTCTGACAGGTGGGCGCCTGATTACCGAAACTTGAAACTTGAAAAATATTCCCTTGTTCTAACAGGTGGGTGCTTGATTACGAAAACTTGAAACATGAAAAATATTCCCTTGTTCTACAGGTGGGTGCCTGATTACCGAAACTTGAAACTTGAAAAGTTTTCCCTTGTTGTACAGGTGGGTGCCTAATTATCGAGACTTGGAATTTGAAAAATATTCCCTTGTTCTAACAGGTGGGCGCCTTATTACCGAGACTTGTAACTTGAAAAATATTCCCTTGTTCTGACAGGCGGGCGCCTGGTTACCGCAACTTGAAACTTGGAAAATATTCCCTTGTTCTGACAGGTGGGTGCCTGATTAGCGAAAATTGAAACTTGAAAAATATTCCATTGTTCTATAGGTGGGCGATTGATTACCGAGAAACTTGAAAAATTTTCCCTTGTTCTACAGGTGGGTGCCTAATTATCGAAACTTGAAACTTTAAAATATTCTCTTGTTCTGACAGGTGGGCGCCTGACTACCGAGACTTGAAACTTGAAAAATATTCCCTTGTTCTGACAGGTGGGCGCCTGATTAGCGCAACTTGAAACTTGAAAATTATTTCCTTGTTCTGACAGGTGGGTGCCTGATTACCAAAACTTGAAACTTGAAAATATTCCCTTATTCTGATAGGTTGGCACCTGATTACCTGATCACAACAAAACAAACTAAACACAAGAAATTCTTCCCACCCCTGTTGGTGCTGGGCGAATTTGTGAGTCTTAATCAATTCCCTTTACCAAATATCTCTAAATCTGAAATATCTCCCATTATCCAGGAGGGTCCTGATAATCTTAACTGATAACCGCCTTAAGATCATGTTATGTTTCTCAAAAGGTAATATTTTCCACTATGTCTTGCTATGAGTTATATCTGCTGGGTATCTGCTAGTGACTGGTCATTAACTGCTTCCCATTATCCAGACGGGTTCTAACAACTCCTTGATTTGATGACAAAATGTGTGTGCTAGGGTTTAATATTTAAAGCTACGTCCTAAGGGGGTCCTGAAAAATCCTACGATTAAATCCCATTATCCAGGCGGATCCTTATGACTCTTATTGGCAAAGTATTTGGGTTTGACCATGCCGCCCGACTGTCTGTGTTCTAAGCTAAGCCCCATTTTCAGGAGGGTCCTGGCAACTCTTAACTGAATCCTACTTCAACACGCAAGTAATTTTATGCCATTTGTTTTCCATGGTTACTCCTAACCTTAAAAATGAGTCCCATTTTCCAAGAGGGTCTGGAGGGTTCCAATTTAAATGCTAATCCTAATTTATGGTTGTTTATGCTAGTGATTATTGTCCAGGAGGGTTTATGCAACTCTTACTAGGGGAGGTGTTGGTGCTTTGCCATGTTACCCGCATCTGTCTGAGTTTAAACTGTGTTCCATCTCAACTTCCATGCTTCTTTTGACCCTCAGTTATTCCTGTTGGGGTTTGCTACTTAAAGTTTGTACCCTTGTGCTCTTTGCTGGGGAGGATATTTATGACAGGCTCTTATAGAATTTTTTTGCCCCCGTTCCAATCAAAGAAAACTAGTGAGTTTGAAAAGTAGTGGTTAGTTTGCAGCATTCTTGTTCGAAGCGGCCTTCTCACTGTCATGTTCCATTCTGTTCAAATTTCCATTTTGATGATGAGCCTGAGTTGGTTGGCTGACCCCCGAACCTTTATTGATTTACTTTGCTCGCCCACTACTGTATAAAATTCCTATCCCTTTTGGCATAATCCTTGCAACTTTCCCAGAATTACCAAGTCAATGTATTATGCTTGGCTGACCCTCTGGCCCTTGTGGCTTTACTTTGTTCCTTATATTTTTGTTACATTTTCGAGCCTTGCTAAAACCCTTATACCCTTTCCTGAGATCACTCGCTCTGTTTATGATGTTTGGATGGCCCTTGACCTTTGTGTCTTTAATTTTCTTCCCACCTTGTGTTGCACTTTCGATCCTTTTCCAGAATTCTTCATGCCCTTTCCAGACGATTGATGAGTTAACGTATTATACCTGGTCAACCTTTGTGACCTTTTCCATCTTTGTGTTGCGCTTCTAACTGTTTGCCAGAAGCCTTATGGCCTTCCCTGACGATTGATGAGTTAATGTATTATACTTGGTCAACCCTTGTGACCTTTCCTATATTTATGTTGTGCTAACCTTGCACCCGTCATGAGATTTCCCGGTTGGTGTGTTATGTTTGGCTGGCACTTGACCTTTGTGTCATTATTCCTTCACTTTTCCAACTCTTGTCTCTTCCATCTATTGAATCTCTTGTGAATCCTTCCCCTTGCTATTTCAGACTTTGTTATCTTTGTTACGGTTTTGGGTGTCATGTGCTTTGTCCCTTTGGGAGCTGATAATAGGCATTGAAATTCCTCTCGCTTGCATAAACAAAAGACTTTACCGACTCGAAATAAAATGAAATGCTATGACTTAGAATGGTATTTAGGGTCAAGACTTTCCCATTCCCTGACTGCAGAAGGGAAGAGAAAGAGAACTTACCTTAGGAGGAGTAGCTGGTCTTCTGTGATCACGACATGCACTTCAGCTTGGTTGATCTAGTATTTTCTGACGACCGGCCTTCTGTTGCTACGCCTATGTTTTTGTGACCATATCTAACCCTATTTCTTCAACCAACCCTAGCTTTTCTTGCCTTACAATGTTTCGAACGGATTTCCAGCAATAGCCTCGTTCTGGTTGTTGTTTCTTGCCTTTACTTCGCCTCACGGTGCCCGTGAGGGTTTTTACAATTGATGCTCTCTCATTTTATTTCTCTCGACTCTCGTCGCCTTATGGTGCTCGTGAGAATTTTCACCAATAAGACTCTGTCATTTTATTGTTTTCTGCAGGAACTAGGTTGCCGCCCCAAGGTATGGTCCATTTCTCCTTGCCTGCCCTGGCATTTCATACGGATTGGTCAGAAAGTCTTTATATGGATTATAATGTCGGCTTTTGGATCAAATTAGAAGGAAAAGATGTAAAAGGCTCAAAAACTACTCTTACAGGTTCAAAATTTACAACTTTCGGAATCAATGCCAATGCAAATTCTGCCCCAGTTTCTTGCTTGGGGCTATGAATTTATTTGAATATGCCTGAGCCGTGAGGCTGGCTACGTATCCTAAAATGAAATCAGGTCAAATGTAGTTCCTCTATATTCCTTACTTTCACTATTGTTCGTTTTCCTTTTCCTTCTCTCTTTCTGTTGTTCCTTTCTCACTTTTCTCTTTTTCTTTTTCTTTTTTTCTTCTTTTTTTTCTTCTTTTTTTCCTTCTTTTTTTCTATCCTTTCTTTTCTTTCTTTTTTTCTCTTTTCTGTTCTTTCTTTTCCCTTCTTCTTTTGTTTTTCTTTCTTTTCTCCTTTCGTTCTTGTCCTTTCACTACCTTCTTATGATTGCGCTTCTGACTTTTATTACTGATTTCGAAATAGGCATATGAAAGTAAATAATTAAACCTCAAAAGGGTTAGCAAGGATAAATTGTTTTGATAGTAGTATAAAATACCTTCATCATTCCATTTTTCAGAATATTCCAAGACAAACAAACACCAAGTATAGACAATGATTCCAACAAAAGAAAATTACACATAATATCTTTTGAATGCATCTGAATTGATAGCCATTTCTATACATTTTCCTTCCACATGTGTTAGATACAATGCCCCATTGGACAACACTCTTGACACGACAAACAGTCCTTGCCAGTTTGGAGCGAACTTGCCTTTGCCTAGGCCTGGTGAGGGTGGATGAGATTAAACACTAATTGACCCCAACTTTCTTGGACACACATTCTTGTTATATGATCTGGCTATCCTTTGTTAATACAACTGGCCGTGACACACCGCCACCAATCTTTTCTTGTCAATAAGACTCAATTGCTCCAAATGAGTTTTAACCCGTTCTTCGTAGTCGATTCCTGCTTTAGCCACGATCCGAAATGAAACCTCTCATGCCACTGCCTGGACCCTTTAACCATTTTACGAAGTATCTTTTTTATGTTCTTAATGGCCTCCTCAACCGCTCCGTTTGCCTTGGGACGGTACGGGGTAGAATTTTGATGTGTGATCTTGAACTGTTTACATAGTTCTCTCATTAAGTAGCTGTTGAGATTTTCCCCATTGTCCCTGATGAGAGTCTTGGGGATTTCGAACCGACAAATGATATTTGCATGCACAAAGTCGACCACAGCCTTCTTGGTCGCCACCTTGAAGGTTTTGGCTTCTACCCATTTGTTGAAATAGTCAGTAGCAACCAAGATAAATCTGTGTTCGTTAGAAGCTGCTGGCTCGACGGGTTCGATAACGTCCATGCCCCAAGTAACAAAAGGCCATGGTGCAGATATCGTATGCAATTCAGATGGCGGAGAGTGAATTAAGTCTCCATGCACCTGACATTGGTGACATTTGCGCACAAAGCTGATACAATCCTTCTCCATGGTGAGCCAATATTATCCTTCCCAGAGAAACTTCTTTGCCAAAACATACCCGTTCATGTGTGGCCCTCCGACGCCAGTATGCACCTCATTCATGATGGTTGTCGCCTGCCTAATATCTATGCATCTTAGCAAACCATGATCCGGCGTTCTTTTGTGTGACATTCTTCCACTAAAGAAAAACCTACTTGACAAATGACGGATTTTTCTCTTCTGGTCACTCGTGGCTTGTACCGGGCATACATATGTCCTAATATATTCCTTGACGTCGTTAACCAAGCCTCGTCGTCAAGCTCTTCTTCCACCATTTTGCATTAAGCATGTTGATCATGGACCCAGATATGTATCGGGTCAATATAAGCCTTGTCCAGATGATGTAACATTGACGCCCAAGTAGCCAGGGCATCAGCAACCTCATTGTGAATTCTGGGGATGTGCCTGAACTCTATTGATCGGAATCATTGACATAGATCATGCAAGCATGGTCGGTATGGTATGAGTTATAAATCTCTCATTTCCCATCCCCTTGAATCTAGTGTACCAGAAGGTCTGATTCTCGCAAGACAAAGTCTTCCTGGACACTCATGTCTGCTGCTAATGTCAGACCCAAAAATGCATGCCTTATATTCTGCCATGTTGTTGGTGCAATAGAAGCGGGGTTGAGCTGTGACTGGGTAATGATTCCCTTCTTCAGAAATGAGCACTTCTCCTATCCCAACGCCTTTCATGTTGGCAGCCCCATCGAAGAATAATTTCCATCTCGACTTCTTATCCCGTTCTATTTCATCGATATACATCACTTCCTCGTTCGAGAAATATGTGTTCAAAGGTTCATGTTCTTCATCTATCGGATTCTCAGCTAAATGGTCTGCCAATGCTTGTGCTTTCATGGCCGTCACGTAGATAATGTGAAACTCAGTGAGCAAGATTTTCCATTTCGCGAGCCTTTCTGTGGGCATGAGCTTCTGGAAAATGTATTTCAATGGGTCCAGACGTTAGATGCGATAAGTGGTATATGATGACAAGTAATGCTTTAACTTCTGGACTACCCATGTCAAGGCGCATCATGTCCTTTCAAAATGAGTAAACTTAACCTCGTAGGCCGTAGATTTCTTGCTGAGGTAGTATATGGCCTGCTCTTTTCTCCCGGTAACATCATACTAACCCAACACGCACCCAAATGAGTTGTCCAAGACTGTCAAATATAAGATCAAGGGCCTTTCTGGTTCTTGCACGACCAATACTGGTGGGTTTGATAAATATTCCTTTATCTTATCTAAAGCCTCTTGGCACTCTCCAGTCCATTTCACCGCAACATCCTTTTTCAATAGCTTAAAGATGGGCTCGCAGATGGTTTTGAGCTAAGCAATGAACTAGCTGATGTAATTCAATCTTCCTAATAGACTCATTACCTCTGTTTTGTTCCTCGGTGACAGTAACTCCTGTATAGATTTGGTCTTTGATGGACCTAGCTTAATGCCTCGTCGGCTGACTGTATACCTAAGCAACTTCCCTGAGGGGAACCAAAATGCGTATTTTGCCGGATTGTGTTTGAGATCATACCTGCGGAGCCTCTGGAAGAATTTCCTTAGATCTTTGACATGATTGGTTGCTCTCTGTACTTCACAATCATATCATCGACATAGATATCAATTTCTTTATGCATCATATCATGGAAAATGGTTGTCATTGCCCTCATGTATTTCACCCTGGTGTTTTTCAAACCAAAAGGCATGACCCTATAGGAGTATGTCCCGTACAGTGTGATAAATGCTGTTTTCTCCGCATCTTCTTCATCCATTAAGATCCGGTGGTAACCTGCGTAACAATCTGCGAATGACCCGATCTCATGCTTCGCACAATTGTCAATCAATATGTGGATGTTAGGAAGGGGGAAGTTGTCCTTTAGAGTTGCTTTGTTGAGGTCACGGTAATTAATACACACCCTGGTTTTGCCATCCTTCTTTGGTACGGAAATAACATTAGCTAACCGGGTGGGATATCGTGTGACTAGGATGACTTTTGCCTCAAACTACTTGGTCACTGATTCTTTGATTTTCACGCTCACATTAGTTTTAAACTTCCTCAACTTTTGTTTGATGGAATGGCAGGCTAGGTTAGTGGGAAACTTGTTAGCCACCAAGTCAGTGCTCAATTCGGGAATATCATCGTAGGACCATGCAAAGACATCTTTGTATTCAAGCAGTAATTCAATTATTTCTTTCCTAAGTTGTGGCTCCAGATTGACACTTATTTTTTTTTCTCTGACATTATCCGAGCCTCCTAAATTGACAGCCTTTGTATCGCTCAGTTTTGGTTTGGGTTTCTCCTTAAATTGGCTCCACTCTTTACTAATCTCATCCCATGCCCCTCCCTAGTTGTATTCTCGTTCATCCTCATGCTCTATTTCCTGAATTATTATTTTTGAACTAGGCCGATCCTTAAGACTGGGTCAAAGAGTCATTATGCATGTAAGATCATTGGAACCAACATAAAAATAAATGTACAAAAGAGAAAAGAAAGAGAGGTAAAGAAAAATGGGAACTATCAGTATTATTGGACAAGAAATTGCATTTCGTTATAATCGAAGATAACAAAGTTTATACATCCAAGCAGACGGAAATAACAACTGAATTAACAACTTTGAAGCTAATCCAAACTAGACTGAAAGAAAAATCAAAGACGACTACCACGACTCCCTCCGATAGGGAAAAGGAGTGGCTTCCCAGTTGTTGACTTTTGGCATGCTCCCAAAAACTGCACATCTGCCCTGCTCGATCCTTCTCCTTCCTCAACCATATTTATCTCATTGAACAACCTTTCTAACCCCTTATCCAGATCCCCATCTGCGTCGATCAGCGGGCAAGGAATCTTTGTCATGGAGCAATTGCTAATACTGGGCTTGATAAATGATTTGGACAACCTTGAGATGGGCTTTGGGAGAGTCCAGGCCCTCTGCTTCAACTTCCTGGCTTGCCTTATGTATGCAACTGTGGGCTTGAACCCTAGACCAAAAGTGTCCAGATTTTTGGGGAGGGACACAGGTTGCATTATGCCTTATAGATAAGAACCTAACCTCTTGTCGGGTATGAAACCATTCTTCTATATTTCTGAAGCCACCATGACTGACGTGGTTCCTATCTTTGAAGTCATGACAACCTCGCCTTATGGGATCTTCTGAATCGACACGGTATCAAATATTTGGTAAACCCATGGCCCTTTGCTATCTTCAGATTCAATAAAGGTACGTCAACATCACCTGAAATGCACTGATTGTCTTCACCATGCACCATAATTTCTTACATGTCCCATTCAATTTTGACCATCTGATGCAGTGTAGATCGCACTGCCTTGGCTGTGTGAATCCAGGGTCTACCCAACAACAGGTTATATGATACTACCACATCCCGCACTTGATATTCCATGGTGAAGTCAATGTGCCATATTGTTACTTCCAGCACTATGTCCCCCACCGATCTTCTCCTCCGCCATCAAAACGTCGAGCACAAATATTATTCTGGTGGACCCTTTCATTCCCCACTTTCATCATGTTCAATGTGGAGAGCAGACATATATTTCTATTGGATCAATTGTCGACCAGAACTCGGGTGACCGCAGCATCTTCACATTTCACGATTATATAAAGGGCCCGATTTTGCTCAGTTCCCTCTATAGGCAGCTTGTCATTGGATAAAGTGACCGGACTTACCTTGAATATCTTGTTTGCATTCTTCTCCAAATTATTCACTATTATTTTATCATGGACATGGGCTTCATTCGAAATATTCATCAGTGCCCGGCAGTGTTCATCCGAATGGATTAGCAAGGACAATAAGGAGATTTGAGCTAGCATCTTTCTCAACTGCTCTATGATGGAATAGTCTTGCATTTTCATTTTCTTCAAGAATTCCTCTGCCTCTTCTTCCGACAAAGTTTTCTTCACTGATTTTTGGTTTTCTTTAGAGATCCTGCCTTTCCTCAATTCTTCAGGGGCAAAGTACCTCCCCAACCGAGTTAAACCCCGGGCCTCACACACTTCTTCCCTAACTTCCTTCCCATTATACATCACTATTGCTTGTTTATATCTCCAAGGAATGGCTTTGATGCTGACGACTGACAGCTGGATCAGTAGTTTTACAGTGACTGGCTCTATGCGAATATCTTCCACAACCACGACAGGTTCTCTAACTTCCCCATGTATTGTTACTTTTGCCTGTTCCCGTTTTGGTGCAACTGCGCATGATGGGCTCCCTTGAACTATGACAAGCTTGTTGCTTCTTTCTTTTTGCCTCGATCGCCAACTTCACACTGCTCACATTTTTAGGTAGCTAAACTTCACTGGATTTGATCATCATTATCCTTTTTGGACTCTCCCTTTTCTCCATGATCTCAATCATGTTAGTCTCCTGATGGGTCGACAGCGGGTTTTGGTTAATATTGGGTACCTCCGGAGTCTGCATTTCGATCCGGTGGGAGTCGATGAGTTCCTGGGTAGCATTTTTCAAATGCCAACACTTTTTAGTATCACGCCCTAGTGCACCGAAACAGTATTGACAACTAACAGAATAAACTAGATTCTTCAGGGGAGGATTTGACTACTTTGCTTCTATTGGTCTCAACATATCCAATTGTCGAAGCTTGTGGAATAGACTAGTGTAGGATTCTCCCAGTGGTGTGAAGGTCTTTTTCTTCTGCAACCTTTCATTTCATAAGACTGGATTGGCTCGCAAAGCGGGTTTCGATGGTTGTTGGTAGGCTCTTGGAGGTGGGTAATGATTTTGTGGAGTCGGGTAGGTATTTTTTGGGGCTGGCGCACGCCATTGTGCTGGAGCGGGAGGTTGGGTATATGCTTGTACGTGATGGACTAAGAAGCGAGGTTCTAATGGTGTTAATAATGTGGCGGTGAACTGTGTCGAGGATATGGGTATGTTTGGTGGTGAGGACGAGGTTGGGTGTAATGAGATGGCCCTCGAGGCCCGAACCAAGCTCCTGACTCAACTGTTGCTATTTCCTCCATCTTCTGCTTTCCAAGTGTTCCCCCAGCTCCGCCCTGGATGGCTTGAGTGGTTGCCTTAATTCCAAAGTAGCTCATTCTTATTGGATTTGAGGCTTTCCTCGACTATACTTCCCATCTTAACTACTTCGTTAATAGATTTGCCTACTGCTGACACCAAATTCCCGAAATAGGCAGGCTCCAGGGCCTGTAGTAAATAGCTAGCCATCTCACTCTTCTTCATTGGAAGATCAACTTTAGCCGCTTGTTCTCTCCACCGGAAATCGTATTCCCTGAAGCTCTCATTGTGTTTCTCCTCATGTTTTGTCTGAGATAGACGATCCGGAACAATCTCAAGATTATGTTGAAAATGACAAGAAAATTCTTGTGCTGGGTCATCCCAAGTATACCACCGGTTGTGGTACTGCCGAGTGCACCACTCCAGTGCTGAACCACTTAAACTATGACTAAAGTACGCCATTAGAAATTCATCTTTTCCCCCTGCTCCCCTGATTTTGCTGCAAAAGCTCCTTAGATGCGCAACCGGATCGCCATGTCCATCATATAAGTCAAATTTAGGCATCTTGAAACCTGGAGGGAACTACACGTAAAGAAATAGATAAAGGTCTTTGAACGCCACGCTAACCTGGCCACCTAATCCCCGTATGCCTCTAAATGATTGTTCTAAAATTCTGTCCTTTCTAAGAACCTCTTCCTGCTCAGGATTTTTGATTGGCTTTTCAACTCCTGCCGGGATTTTGAGATTGAGAGCATAGGAGTAAGTCTTATAGGTTTTGTATGCAGACTCTGGTGGATAGTATTGGGGGTCATAAGCTTGAAGCAAGTGTTCACTTGACGATCTTTGGAGTACATGAGGCGTAGGTGTCACATAGATGGGAGCAATTGGCGGAGGGGGGTAGAGGAGCGGCTTTGGTTAGTGGAGTTGGTGGGGGTTGAGAGTTCGTACCCTGATACTGCGAGTAGATAGGAAAAGGCGGATCAGTGGTGAACTGGTCAGGAGCTTGGGCGAGTGGTGAGATGAAGGTTGGATTAGCAGGATAGATTGGGGGTGGCTGTCCTCTTACCCATGCCTGGTACATCTCAGCCATTTGGTGCTTTTGCTTGTACATTTCTTCCTCCATGGCATTACTGTCCAATTCCTCTAGTTTTTCGAGGGGTCTATAATGCTGTCATCAGCTTCCTGATTGGCCATGACATGCTTGCTCTTAGATCGTGTGTTGTAGAGTGGGTTGCCAGAATGCCGCAAGTACTAGCCACTTGTCTAGTCTGGAATGGCAAAATACCAAAACTCGTTAATGGTTAGGTTCTAACACAAGGGCGGCCACATATTGCTCCTAAATAACAGTCCGTCTCTACCTGCATTGGTTGCTTGCATCATCCCGTCTTTTATTTTCTTTGTTTGTAAAGGCCCCCCTCTTTTTGACTTTATTTTCTCTCTCTCTCTCTCTCTCTGCTATTGCATTTTGCCTTTCTTTTCTTTCTTTTCTTTATTTGGTTATATTAGAATTCTATGTAGATTGCCTACGTATCATAACCCCGCAAGAATCAGACCGAGCATAGTTCATGCACATAAAAGGTGAGGCATATGAAATTTTTGAAGTTTCCCTTTCTAATAATAACAAACTTTATTTGCAAGGACTTGACAAATTTAAGCAAGAAACTAATAAACTCTAATGAAAGACGAATTACAGACTCGAATAACAGCTAACCTTGCGCAAAAGAAACTACAGACCCTAAGACAAACTGACAAACTAAAAAAAACAATAATCTCAAGAAATCAGGAATACATTAGTGCTTCAATTTCTCCTAGGACCCGCGAGGCATCGTTCGGCCTTGCCGCAGGTCGACTAGCTAAATCCCTTTGAAGGTGGAGAATCCATTACGTGGCGCACAAAAAGCATCCTGGTGGCAAAGAACATAGATATAGGCATATCCTCACAAGTGTTACGTTTCATTGCGATATAATGGGAGATCCCTTTGATTCTCCCTCGTATGACACCTTTCTGTTGCAATAACCGCCCAATCTGCTTTGTTCTAGCTTCCAAAATTTGTTCGGCTGCTTGATTCTGCTTTTGAATCTGTGGCAAATCCAATTCTAATTGTGCCAATGTAGCATATCAATGTTTCCTTTAAATTTTGAATTCTCTTGCCTATTTGATCACTTTGGTTTCTGCGATGACGACACTTTTCTTTAACCCTATTATCTTACCGTCGAACTCTTCTATCAGTTTCCTAATCAGACGTGCTCATTGTGCTACATTTCTTGCCAATTGTTTTCTAGCCCTAGCTCGTTCCTTTTTTGCTTTGTCTAAATCAAAACTATAGTCAATCACCTTCTGCCTCAAGCCATCTATAAGCTTTGTATCCTTGGTACTTCGAACGGGGTTTTCCATTGCTACTTTAATTTTCTGAATTTAGGCCCTAAGGACATGGTTCTCCTTTACTAGTTTCTTCTTCCTGCTTTCATCTGCGGCGACATGCAAATCTTTCTCGAATTGTAGATTCATGACCTGCTTCTCAAACTTACTTATTGTAGCCCGGTATTCTTGTTCTATAGCCAACTAGTCCCTTTGCTCTTGCGATGATTCGACAAATTCCCGGAGGTGAGGCCTTTTCACTGGCCTTTCAAACTCAATTTCTCTCTTGTACCAAGAAAGGTATCCTAGTGACACTTCGCCTCTAGATCGATCCCATACACAAGTGTTTGCTGTCAGATATTGGCATTCATTCTAAATTTTGCGGACCATTGCTTTGGGGAACTGATCGTCAGGCCCAATCTCGACTACCTGGGTGCTAAGATCATTGTCTCTTGGCACTATCTGGCACCTTCCGAGTTGTCTCAAGACCCGATGCAAGGTAAAAGGCTGGATGCTCCTAAGACCCATCAGAAGGAATTGAGGCTATGTTTCTGGCATGTATATGATCTCATCCACAGACAACCATCCCAATGTCCACTCTATTTGACAGGCGGTGAGGTAATCCTGCTACCTCCTTGGGTAAGATGAGCCCTTCGATTCGTGTGTATAACTCTTCTATGCAAGTTCTCTTTGCTGGCCCATAGCTCATGAATTGGTGTCTGTGGCACAAGTGTTCGATTATCCATATTTGCAACAACAGATTGCACATCTCGAAGAAGTCTATCCCGGCCCTGCAAGCTGTGAGAGCATGAAAGATCTCAGCTACTATCATAGGCGCGAGTGTGCACTTGGCTTGGGTGCGTACGGTGTTGACAACCCCTGCTACTTTTATGTCAATGCTCCCATCTTTCCTTGGAAATACTAGGAGCCCTAGAAAAGCCACCATAAAAGCTAGACGTCTGTCTTCTTAGCACTTGATGCGGTTTCCTTTGCTGCAAATTTTGTTCTCTGGATTGTTAAACCCTCTTATGTGACTATATCTGGTGTATAGGAATTAAAAGGTGCAAAACCCCGCTATCAGGTTCGAATCATGTACCACTCTGCTTATTTTCAGGGTATCTAAGAATTTGTACACCGCTACAACTCTTGGAGCACTCAAATACTTGTGTCTCGAAGGAAGATCAGCCTCTCTTATGTACCCAGCTATCTCTTCGAAAGTCGGGGTAAGTTAAAAAATGAGAGAAGTGGAACACATTGTGCGCCGGGTCCCAGCACGTGACTAACACTGTTACGATATCTTCTCAGGGTATAATCTCCAATAAGCCCGGAAGGGACCCCAAATATTTCTTCACCTCACCTTGCCCTTCTATGCATAGATCATTCCACCACAGTCGCAACTCCAGAAGGATTCTGCTTACGAATGAAAAAGGTTCGTTTGGGATTGTGCCCATCTTTCACATTTATTAAGGCGAATTAGTAAGTTATGACTTTATTCCTGTAGGTCTTAACAAAATAAAAAATTGACCCCTTTATTTTATGTAATTTATTTTCTAAAACCAGAGGCTCAGCTTTGCGAATAAGGCCTTTCAGCACTTCCGGAGGAAGTTTTTAAGGTGTGCCTACTAGCCGACCAAAAAACCATAAAGACCCAAAGGTCGCCGTTTGTGCAAAATCCGCCTTCCGAAGTCCTTTCGGGAACATTTGGCTATTCTTGAGAACAACGACGTCACCCAATTTAATTAGGGAAACAATTAAAAATTTGACGTTTGTTTTTCCTTGTTTCGGCTAATTTTGCAAAAGGAATGTTGGACCCGATGGTGGTTGCTTAAGTATCTCGCACCTGACGAGAATCAAACTGGCATAGTTCGGGAAAATCTATTTTTGAAAATAGGACTTCGCTTTTCCCTCTTCATTTTATAAAAAACAAAACTATTTGTTTTAAGAACAAACTTTTCATGTTCTTCTTGGGCGAATAAAACAGACTCCCTTTTGTTTCCATTTTGCTTTTCTTTTTCTTTTTCAAAAAATTTCGCACACCTTCGGCAGTATTTTGACATTGGTTCTTTTACCGCAGGTGGTTAACTGTCCTTACCCGTAAAAAGCTAGTCAACATGCAAATCCAAAATGAATAAATGCACAAGTAGGATGCATCAGGATGGTTTATCATCCCGGGTATACCTGTCGTAGACGGACCCAACCCCTGTGTTGAGTCTCCTAAGTCAACTTCATGATGCCGATATATGTTCCTACTAGGGATCCAACATGATCTTAAGTTATTCTATGTTTGAAACATGGGTATTTGTTCTAGACTGTGTACCCAAGCGGACAACTCGAGTCGAGAAGGGGGCTACGTACCGAGGACCCGCAAGATCGTCCGACGTTGTAACTTATCCGAGCTTCTTTATTATTTCAAGGTATGACACCAAAAAAATAGGGAGTCTCATCCAGCGAGCACATCCCCGAAGAAAATGAGAGAGGGGTTTCGTAACAGTTTATATGTACATCTCAAATAATATCAAAGCGGTAAAATCATCATTTTTCACATTAAGTCAACATGTGAAATCACATAATAAACAAAGCCAAATACAAAAATTATTCTAAGCTCGAATTCATGAACCCTGATTCTGGGTTCGATCCCTATCAGAGTCGCCAGAGCTGTCACACCTCTTTTTTAGGCTGCTACACCCCGACGAAGGGCGTAGATAAAGGAGTTTTTCCAATTAAAGGACAATCAAACGGGATTATATTATTTAAGAGAATTTTCAGAGTCGCCACTTGGGAGATTTATGGTGTCCCAAGTCACTTTTTAGAATCCCGAATCGAGGAAAGAATGACTCTGTATAATGGTTCGCGAACAGGAAATCTGAGTAAGGAATTCTGTTAACCCGGGAGAAGGTGTTAGGCATTCCCGAGTTCCATTATTCTAGCACGGTCGCTCAACTCATATATTTGGCTTAAATGACTAATTTTGTACAGTTACGAACCTATGTGCATTTAAAATGTTATAACCACTTTTATTATTGTTATTTAAATAGAATTGCAACATTAGAACATATCTCGTACCACGTCACATAAATGCACTCGTGTTTCCGACACATTTCAACTTCGTCGAGATTTGGACTTAGGTCTTATATATGTGCACAAGAATTTAGCAAAGGTAAATTATTAAACTAATGCGCCTAAAGCAATTATACGTTTGCACTTTGCGACGGCCATGGAATTAGCTAAATGCATACCTCGGAATCTAAGGATCATTTCAAGATTCAATTAGCGAGGGATGTGCAATTGTTATTTTATTTAGTACAACTCGTCTCAATTTATTCTTTTATAGGACATCCCTAAAGGAAACAATAGTTTTCTACTAAGTTAGTCTCTAATAAAAGCTTATTATTGATTATAGCTTAGACTTCAATTCCAAAACATTGGGCTTTTAAATGAGCCAAAGGATTGTGGATTCTTTATCCAGCCTTGTCAAACCAGCCGTTGATGAATCTCTGTAAAGTATGGCCAAATTGGGCTATGCACTAGCCCTGGCTGAGGCCCAACTCACCATAGACGGGCTGTTGAGCCCTGATCCTTGGTCGTTCGATATCCTCATTCGCATGTATACTTCCACAATTATTTCCAGCAAAATTTTAAACGATGGAAAATATATTTTTGGAATATGAGAGCAGGTTGCTGATTATTCAACTAATACACATAGGATTCAGGGAAATGACATAAAACAACTGATTAAAACCTGAATTTTAGACTCACGACCAACTATTCTAAAGTAAGATTATTTATGAAATGAAAACTTCCTAATTTAAACTGGGTATATATGAACTTACATAAATGAACACCTAATTTTTTTCATACTATTGAAATACAATAAATACCACATTAATGACACATGTTAATGATTGATACACTTTTAAATCAAATTACCTAAACTAACACTATACTAGGGGACTGACCCATAACCAAAACAAAGTAAATCCTTCAGTCAGCCCTTATACAGTCCATATACAAACCAGATAGAATTAGAATGAATGAAATAAAATTACAAATTAAACTACATAGAGTATACTACTTCCTAACCAGCTATATAATCCAAGTAGACACCAAATCGTGAAGCTAGGCTTCCTTGCCATTTTAATTAGAAAGATTACATCAGGGAACTTTTAGTGTGTTCCTGGAATGATGAAGAGACCTATGAGTAGGCAGTCACAAAGTAAAACAACAGCAGTGATATATAACCCCAGACATAATGAAAAAATCAGTGAATAGACCCCAAATCAATGGAACAATAGACTCAGCGGTTTCAAAACCCAGGAGATACAACTCGCACAACCAACACCAATTTTAAATAGCCAAACTAACTCGAACTTCACCCAAACAAGAACCCAACAATTAGCATTTAGTCCATTATAGGAAGAAGAAATCAGAATTTTTTTGATCAAATTTTAGAAGTTTTAAGTTCAGAGAATCGATTGAATAAACAGCTCCCTGATTTTTATTCAACTCCCTTTCCTCTATTTTTCATCATTAATCTTGCTCTTTTTCTGAGTGCTAGTATATATATCCGCACAGATAGGGCTACCTTCAGATTTTTAGTTGCCCTTTAGTCTCTATTTATTTACCACCTTAGTCCCTAATTTCCTAGCTTGCTACCAAAGTTACCACAAAATAAAAATCTGAATTGTAATTTATTCCCCATTCTAGAAGCTTCAGAATCCACATGCATCACTAAACAAGTTCCGGCTAACTTTGATTTAGCAACCGAACCAGATAATGATGATTCGAGGTACATGAGGCATGGATTTGGGTTGATGGTGCGAGGATAGTGCACAGTATTGGTTTGACGAATTTTGGAGATTGTTATATTTTGGCCGGTCTCTTCAAATCAATATTCAAACAGATGTGGTGTGATTCGAGGGATGAATATGTTAGATCTGTGATAAGGATAGGGCGAGGAACCTAGGGTGTAAAACTTAGGGTGTTTGGTGGCCAGTCGTCGCCGTGGACGGCGGGGCTATCGAATTTCAGACGGATGTTCGACGAGATGGGAAATTGTTTGAGGGTAACCAGTGGTGGGGTTGGAAAGGGGAGGTTAAGGAGATGATGTGGTATATTTTTGGGGTCCATCAGTGCTACGCCGCCGGCAGCAACGATTTTCGGCCGGCAGCGGATGGCGGAGGGAGGGTGGTGATATGACGGTGTTACATTGGAGGTCGGATCGTATGAGGAGGGTGAGTTTGTCTCTAAGGCTGTAAGGGTCGTTTAGACACTTTTATTAAAAATGTGAGGCTGGATCTGGGCCGTTGGATCAAATTGTATGGATGGCTAGGATCAGATAGACGTCGAACGACGTTGTTTCAATGCCTTCTCTGGTTGGATAGGGTATGGGGCTTGGCTTGGGTTAAATTCAACGGATCTGGTCTACTGGTCTGTCTGGGCTAATGTAATTTGTGAAAATTGGCCCAAACGACAAAATAGCCTACTTAACTCTTTCTTTCCGATTGTTTTTCTTTTCTTCTTTTGTTTGTTCTCTTTTCTTTTTTTCTTTTTAAAAAAAATTATATACATATTTTCTGATGCCAAATTACAAATAAAGGATCTAAATTAACTCCAAAATTAACTAATTCTTAATTTGAAAGAGAACTAAGACAAATTAAAAGAAAAAATGCAGCAAACCATTTTGTTGTTTCTTTATTTTCTATATTACCTAATTAATGACCTAAAAATGTGAAAATTAAATCCTAAATGATGTAGAAAATCATTCTATCCATGATATGTGTGCTTTGGTTGTATTAGCATGATTTTCAGGTATAGGTTTTGATGAATGACAAACAATAAAGTCAAGTGTCAAACAACGTATATGACAAACAATCAACATTGAACGCCGAGAAGCATATTAATGGATGGATTGCATGGAAAAGCCAAGACGAGTTCAAAAGTTCAAGACCGAAGACCCAAGGCATAGGTCGTTAGGTAGAACCAATGTAAGAGCAACGTTTAAGTTATCTCGTCTTTTGGCTCAACATAGGTCATCATAAATATGCAAAAAAATCTTTTTATCGAATCATATTTATCATAAACATATTTCAAATACTTCAAACAAAATGATTTTAACGTCTTCATTTTAACCAAAATGGTTTTTGAAGTTAGTTTTCAATTCTGGACAGCATAGGTGAATAATCGATTCTGCAAAAAGTGATAATCGATTATTCTGGGAAATTCCATTTATTGGAAATTTCCGCAGAGTAGGATAATCGATTATACACTTGGGCATAATCGATTATCTTGTATCCGTTGCCAATGTTTTTGAACGACAGGCAGATAATCGATTATGCAAATCCAATAATCGATTATTCTAGCATAAAATCAGCTTCCGATTTTGTAACGGTAAGCTGATAATCGATTACGCAAATCTGATAATCGATTATCTTGGCATAAAATCAGCATAATTGATTGCTAATTAAGCAACGGACATACTACTTCTACCACCTATAAATAGAGGTCTTTTGAGCTGATTTGAAAGACACAACACCTCTCATTATTCATATACATATTGATATTATTTGTGCATCATTTTAGAGCTTTTGTTGAGCTAATTGAGAGACAACTTTGAGTTGTTCATAGAGCTAATATTGTATTTCCTTATCTACTCTTTTTAGAGAGTTCTTGTTGTAAAAGAGAAAGGTGTTTGAGAAGACCATATCTTTTCATTGATTGTCGGGTTTGCTAAGTACCCTCAATCTTAGTGTGTGAAGTCTTGTGGTGCGGTATCCACGAGCAAGGTGAAGTCTTGAGGTGAGGTATCCTCGAGAAAGTTGAAGTATTGTAGAGTGTACATCTACGAGCAAGTGGAACGGTTTGTTAGGCACCCGTATGCTTAACGGAGTTAGTGGAAACTCGAGAGAGTCTCTCGGGGACTGGACTAACCACACGTTGTGGTGAACCAGTATAAATTCGGTGTGTCCTTTCCTTAATCTTTTAATTACTGCATTTACTTTACTCCTGCAATTTTAATTCCGCAATATTTATCAATATTCTCGTGCCGCACTATTCACCCCCCCTCTAGTGACGAGCATAAATCCTAACAATTGATATCAGAGCCTAAATCTCTGAAAGCCTTAACCGGTTGAGAGAACGATATATTTTTTTGTTGAGAATGTTGAACGCAGGAATGATGAGCGAAGGACATTCCACCAATAGGCCTCCACTATTTGACGGAACAAATTACACATATTGGAAAGAGCGGATGAGAATCTTCATCCAATCAAATAACTTTCGTCTGTGGCAAATCATCAAGAACGGTGAACAATTGCCAACAACGAAAGTTGGAGAAACCACGGTTCCAAAGGAGGAAGATGAATATACTGCTGAGGACACCAAGAAAGTTGAAAATAACGCAAAGGCCGTCAATTTATTATATTGTGCGGTGAATCCGGATGACTATCGAAAGATTTCTTGCTGCACAACCGCCAAGGAGATGTGGGATAAACTTGAAATCACTTATGAAGGTACGCCTCAAGTCCGAGAATCAAAAGTTGATTTTCTAACACATGAATATGAACTCTTTAGAATAAGGGATAATGAAAGCATCGATATTATGTTCGATCGGTTCTCATTGATCATCAAGAATCTCCATGCTATCGGGAAAGTATACTCGAACAAAGATCTTGTTCGAAAAATCTTGCGGAGTCTCACTCCCGAATGGCGATCCAAAGCCAATGCCATCCAAGAGCCGATAGGAATCACGAACGTCACAATTGATGGACTAAGAGGTAACCTCAAAACTTATGAAAGCACTATTCTTAATCCTTATCTTGGAAATAAAGGTCCAGGTATTGCCTTCAAAGCATCATCCTCTAAAATAGAAGAGGTAACTGATTCGGATAGCGATGATGATAATATTTCCAATGCCTTGATCGAAAAGTTTTATAAGTTTATGAAAAAGGAAATAAAGAAGGAAGAACCAAGTCCTTCATGCCAAATTGTGGATAACTTGGCCACACCGAGTCACATTGTCCAAAACCCAAGGACAAGAAGAAGAAGAAACACCAAAAGCGCGCAACATGGGATTCAGACAGCTCGGGTGATGAAACTGCCGCCCTATGCCTCATGGCCAACGAGGAAGAAGAGGTTAGTACTCCTAACTCTTACTCTTATGAAGAATTACAAGAAGCTTTTTAAGAATTATATGATAAATTGAAAAAGTCTTCAAAAATCTCTAAAAAGGCCAAGGCTAAAATTAAAGTTTTAGAAGAGAAAAATAAATTTTTGGAAAATGACAATATTGATCTTAGAAATAAAATTAAGGAGATGCACGAAAATTCTTCAATTGATCAAAATTCTAATTGTTCATCTTGTGACTCTTTGAAAATAGAGAACATAGAACTTAGGAACACATTAGAAAAACGTAGTGTAGATGATCCTAAAAGGATTGAAGAAATTAAGAATAGAAAGCCCTGGAAAAATAAAAGGCGTAAGAAGAATACTAGAAAGGATGATCGAAATGAGTTTGGACCACCTAGGAATAATTCTAGGAACTTCATTAATGAGTCTAGAATTAATCATTTTAGACCACCTAGAAATGACTCTAGGAATTTCAATACTTCTAGCAATAACGACTTTAGATCACCTAGAACGTTTTTGGCTCAACCAAGACATATGCACAACACGAATGTTATATGTCATTATTGCAACCGGGTAGGACACATAGCACCCGTATGTTTTGCAAAACATAGGGATTTATCTTTGAGCTATGATTATTATTTGCCTAACCCCTAAGGACCCAAAAGTGCTTGGGTACCTAAAACCTATTTTTAGGTACGTTTGCAGGTGTGCTTGAAGACTACAATATCGTAGTAGATGCACCAAGCACGAAACCTTATTGCGTCGAGGGGGAATGTCGGTTAGTTATCATATTTTTGATAAAAACGTAATAGTTGATATGCGTTAACAATTAATATATCCTTGTTAACAATTGATATTAATTATTTTTGTTGATTCATGTTTTGATAACTTTTATCTTGAATAACAATTGGTATCAATTATTTCTGTTAAAAATAATAATTGATTCATGTTTTGATGAATATTATTTTTTGGTTTGAATAACAGTTGATATATTCTTGAAAAATAAATGATTCGTATTTTTAATACAACTATTGGTTTGTTAAAAATTAACTGTTGATATGTTCTTAAGCAATATGATTTGCGAAAAATAACCGTTATTATGGTTGTTATGTTTTTACTAACATTTGGTATTATTTCATGTTGGTATGATTGTTTAAATATCGTCAATGTATATTCCTCATTGTATTTCCTATTTTATTCTTGACACTAACAATTGATATACCCAAAAGGGGGAAGTGTCGAAAGGGGAAAGTAGCCTTTGCATACTCTCTTTTTGCTAATGCCAAAAGGGGGAAGAGTTTAGGCGATATGCATCAAATAAGGGGGAAGGTATCTACGTTATAGTATGCCTTATTTGAGGGGGAATTATCATTAAGGGGAATCGTTTGCATGAATTGTATGTTGAGATATAGCATGAATTTAGGGGGGAATCCGATATGCATATCTCCTAATGTTTGTCATTATCAAAAAGGGGGAAATTGTAGAAAATCATTCTATCCATGATATGTGTGCTTTGGTTGTATTAGCATGATTTTCAGGTATAGGTTTTGATGAATGACAAACAATGAAGTCAAGTGTCAAACAACGTTATTATATGACAAACAATCAAGATTGAATGCCGAGAAGCATATTGATGAATGGATTGCATGGAAAAGCCAAGACAAGCTCAAAAGTTCAAGACCGAAGACCCAAGGCATAGGTCGTTAGGTAGAACCAATGTAAGAGCAACGTTTAAGTTATCTCGTCTTTTGGCTCAACATAGGTCATCATAAATATGCATAAAATCTTTTTATCAAATCATATTTATCATAAACATATTTCAAATACTTCAAACAAAATGATTTTAAAGTTTTCATTTTAACCAAAATGGTTTTTGAAGTAAGTTTTCAATTCTGGACAGCATAGATGAATAATCGATTATGCAAAAGTGATAATTGATTATTCTGGGAAATTCCATTTATTGGAAATTTCCGCAGAGTAGGATAATCGATTATACACTTGGGCATAATCGCTTATCTTGTATCCGTTGCCAAAGTTTTTGAACGACAGGCAGATAATCGATTATGCAAATCCAATAATCGATTATTCTCGCACAAAATCAGCTTCCGATTTTGTAACGGTAAGCTGATAATCGATTATGCAAATCTGATAATCGATTATCTTGGCATAAAATCAGCATAATTGATTGCCAACTAAGCAACAGACATACTACTTCTACCACCTATAAATAGAGGTCTTTCGAGCTGATTTGAAAGACACAACACCTCTCATTATTCATATACATATTGATATTATTTGTGCATCATTTTAGAGCTTTTGTTGAACCAATTGAGAGACAACTTTGAGTTGTTCATAGAGCTAATATTGTATCTCTTTATCTACTCTTTTTAGAGAGTTCTTGTTGTAAAAGAGAAAGGTGTTTGAGAAGACCATATCTTCTCATTGATTGTCGGGTTTGCTAAGTACCCTCAATCTTAGTGTGTGAAGTCTTGTGGTGCGGTATCCACGAGCAAGGTGAAGTCTTGAGGTGAGGTATCCTCGAACAAGTTGAAGTCTTGTAGAGTATACAACTACGAGCAAGTGTAACGGTTTGTTAGGCACCCGTAAGCTTTACGGAGTTAGTGGAAACTCGAGAGAGTCTCTCGGGGACTGGACTAACCACACGTTGTGGTGAACCAGTATAAATTCGGTGTGTCCTTTCCTTAATCTTTTAATTACTGCATTTACTTTACTCCTGCAATTTTAATTCCGCAATATTTATCAATATTCTCGTGCCCCACTATTCACCCCCCCCCCCCTAGTGACGGGCATAAATCCTAACAAATGTAAACATGCCATTTTTTGTATTTTTTATGAATTATATTAATTAAAAATGAGCAACATGCAAATAAACACAAAATTGTGCAATTTATGCAAATAAATACAAAATTACGTAATTAATTCCTAATAATTCAAATAAAAGAAAATTCCTATTTTAATGAATTTTGTAGGAACATTTCAAGCAAGACAAAAATCACGTGCTCACAATGAGTACAATAAGAGCTTCAAACAATACTAATAAATCAAGTGAGGGTCATATAAGTTCTTAATTAATTTACATCTTATTAGGTTGGGTAATCTTTAATGACATGTGCCACTATCCTTAATACCACCGTGTTCTTACATGGAGTCCGATCTCGACCAGATTAGTTAGGTCATCTCATTTGAGACATCAACCATATCCATAATTCCAATCATCATTTCCAGCATAATTACCACCATGTGTGTGGTATGGCATTCGATCACGGCCTGATCGTCTAGGCCATCTCACTTGAGACATTATCCTTTCGATCAATCATCTCACTTCACATTTATTTCCCATCTTTCAATACGTTGGCACAAGTGTCCTCAATTATTAAGTCATTCTTGGCACTTCACCTCATTTTACAATTCAAGTTTCCCTTTTTACCCATTCAAGATAATTATCTTATCAATAACAACAAGGTCTTTCATTCAAGACTTGATAATACACGGTACAAATTAGATTCTAGAGCACATAGAGGCTTTTCACAAAATTTGACATAATAATCTATATGCGAATTTGGCTTGAAGTCTAAGTATTTGTAGCACATATTCCATATATTTAACACATTCCCAAATGATAAGATAACATGATGAAAGCACAGGAATGCATATTGCACATATATCCTTCAACGCAAGTACATTTGGAATTGCAAGTTCTATACAATCAATTTGGGACTTAAAATGATTTCATGAACACAAAGGGGTTCAATTCTAAGAAGATGGGTTTTTAGACATACATACCTTAATTGAGCCTCTTAAAACATTAAGATGTTCCGAAATTTGCAACTTGAATATATTTTAACAATATAGCAAAAATTGAACCCAAAATTAGGAAAACGATCGTAATTCTAGCTCATTTGAGGATATTATCAAACAGTTTGTGTGTATTAAGGTTTTATGGACCTTTTTATGAAATACTATGCCAACCCACACCCCATGTGTTTTCATCTTTTACGCACAACCTTCCCACATACCTTAAATATACATGCATGCAAAGTAACACTCCAATTCCCATGCATTACCTTTCTTGTGTCCTATTCTAGTTACATGTTTATATTAAGAATTTTTGGGATAGAATTTTACCTCTTAGGAAGAAGACCTAGGTGCTTTGCTTCAATCTTCAACATCTAAACAAGAATTGAGGAGTAATTTTGATTTAAGAACACTTCCTCCCTCTAAGACGCCCTTTCTTACTCTAAAATTACCGAAAAATGGCTAAAATGAAGTATGGCATGAGACATATATTGACATAGGATTGAGTATAAAAATTAGAAATTTGGATCCCCAACACAAATCTCTGCTCGCATATGCCTTGCCCCAAACCTGACGAGGCATGGTCGAAACCTGTTGCGCCCGCTTTTTTCCCTCCCTTTTTTACGGGGGAAGAAGGTATGAGTATCGACATTTATGGGGGTAATAACTCATTTCCTTTTAGGAATTGGGTATTTTGTAGAGTCGCCACCTAACGGATTATGGTGCATTAGGGCACCTAGAGCTATTTACTCTTGGATTGGTTTGCATTACTAGAGATTTAGGATAAGGGCTCGAAATAACCTTCAGGGTAAGGTGTTAGGCACCCCTCTCGGTCCACAATTCTGGGTCTCGGCCGAACTTATACTTGTGAATTAGTCCTTTAACAAATAAGTAGTTGAAACATATAATTGCAAGTAAAGCATGTTTGACATTGTATGACCCAAGCAATAACATAAAGAATTTGAACGAGTTGTATACATATAGAGAAGTGAAGTTTTTAAGCAAATGGAATTTAGGAAATGAGGGATCCTAGGTTGGTTAGCCTATGGATCACCTGTTCTGTCAAACATCTCGAACTTGGGAGGTTTGTGCCCCTCAGGAAGTTCCACATCTGGCTATATGAACAGATCTTCATAGTTTAAACCTTATCTTCCTCTGTCGCCTTCAACACCTTGAACTTGTCTTGTTAACTTCTTGAGCTTTTTGATAATTAGGATTTTGACGTGTTTCATGCTCCTTCTTGCTTACGCTTCAATTATAAATTCTTACTACATAATCCAAAAAGGCTCATAAGTTGTGCTTGATAGTAGGTTTGATCAACAAAGTGACGAGATGTCGAAGATCAGTTCAACAGGAGTGACACCTGCACAAGTACCAAAGACAAGTCAACTCAGGACAGACAGGCCTAGTGCGGCCACACCATACTTTGTGCAGTCTACTCTAGAGAGGTTCAAAGACATGGAATTTAGGGCATCAAAACAGTGCGGCGACAGTGCATATTGTGCGGTCCGCACTGAAGACACCGTAGTGCAGTCTGCAGAGCCCTGGTTCAGAGAGTTTATTTTTCATAGTTTATAGCCTAGTGCTAGCGCACACCATTTTGTACAGTACGCAGTAACCCCGCAGGGCCATTTTTGTCAAGTTTTTCTAGCTTAATATAAATAGAACCTTTTTCCATTTTTAGAGTATCAGACATTTTTGGAACACAACTGTGCTCGCGAGAAGCGATTTTGTAGCCATTTATGGGAATATTAGCTTAGCTTTGATGATAGAATCTCTGTATTTACTTTAATGTTTAATTAATATGTCTTTATCTTCATCTATTTTCTTGTTTTTCTCTTCAAGCATAAGTAGCTAAACCCATTAGATAGGGTTGTGGCTCAACCCTAGTGTGGGTAATTGATGGGTGTCAAAATTTAGGGTTAGATTGACTATGGGTGTTTGCTATTTGGGTCAATTTTATGGTTTAATTTATGAATTGGTGGTTGCAAACACTGGTTTATGCTATGTTGACTTGGCTTTTCTTGAGAAAAAGAGCCAAAGCCTCTAAAATTGACCCAACTAGGAATTGGGATGGACTCAAGAGAATTGATAGTCCCAATTAAAGGGTTAATCCCGAAGAGAGTGGTTACCCGACTTGGTCCCTAGTTTCTTGAGCTAATTTGCCTACCCTTTTGGTCTTGAGAAAGTCAATTGGGAAAAATCACTCTTTGTACCGAGAGAACGGGTAAAATTGTACAACAGTTATAGCATATTTACCCGACAATGTCAATCGTGCATTAAAAGCAATTACCCGTCAACTAGCCATGAAAATCACTACCGTAGTGCCCTTCTTTCTATTAGATACAACTCTTATCAATCTTCACTTAGCATAATCTAGTTGCAATTTACAATTAGTAGTTGATAATAGTAGATTTTTAAAGAAAAACCCAAAATATGATTGGAAGTGACATTTGGAGCAACTATATAGCTCTAACCTAGATAGATACTCAACTACCTTCCTAGCTCCGTGAGAAAATCGATCGCGACCCTCAAATCGGGTAAAAGATATTGCGACCCTCTCTTCCTACTTTGCAGTAGTGTGGAGTTGGTAACGATCACTTTTTGGAGCCGTTGCCGGCGAGCTAAAGATTTGGCTATCTATTTAGTTAGTTTTGTATTTTGTTCTCTCTCCTTCTATGTTTCTTACTTCTTTGAGATATTAATCAGGTACCAACATGGCCTTATACAACACTAGTGACCCTCTTGGAAACGTGATAGCGGGGGAGGAGGTAGATAATCTTGATAGAGATGAGGTGCCTCTTCCACATCAAGGACATGGCCGGAATGCTAATGCAAATGTTATTCCAAATGATAGTATTCCAAACCTAACCTTGCCACCTCAAAGAGTGGCTCCCAGAGTATTACCGAACCAGGGCTACGCAAGTGCTATTGTCCCACCCTGAATCCAGGCAAGCGATTTTCAGATAACCAATGTGCTGCTGACCTTACTTGAGTAGCATAGGTACTTCACAGGTGCTGCGGATCAAAATGCCTACAAACATCTAAAGGGGTTCATAGATACATGTCGGGGGAGCAAGCAGATGAATGTATCCAAGGATGCTCTGAGATTGAGACTTTTCCTATTCTCACTTCGGGGAAAGGCATTAGACTGGCTCGAGAGACTCCTCAACTATTCCATCACAACTTGGGATGAGTTGGCAGATAAATTTACTGCCAAGTTTTTCTCACCGAGTCATATGGTGGAACTTCAGGATGAAAGTTTATCCTTTAAGCAAGAGCCAATGGAACCAGTGCAACAAATTTGGGAACGGTATAGGACTATGGTGAAAGAGTGCCCGAATAACAAAATGACCCAGGCGATGATTGAACAAATATTTCATCGGGGAATTAATACCACTAATCAATACATTGTGAATAAATTGGCCGGGGGCAATTTTATGAAAATTTCTTATGACGAGGAATGTGGTGTACTTGATGAGATGGCCGACACTTCTTCGGCATGGCAAAGTAGAGAAAATATGCCCTCAGGTGACCCTACGGTCATCAATTTGCATAAGGAATTTCATGACCATGGTCAGGCCATTGCCAAGGTCACTACTACTGTGAACCAATTGGCAAAGGCACAGTTGCAACAAGTCAAAAATCTGCACCAAGTCAACGCGATGGAGGGTGTCACTATGCTGAAGAGAAGGCAAAGAGGGAAAAAATATCAAGGGAATTATGAACCATATGACAATGATTGTGGTGGTTTTTGAAATGAGTGTTATGATGACCAAATTGAAGAGGTTCAATATCTTAACAACTATCAAGGCAATAGAGGCAACTTTTCAAACCAACAATGGCAACCCCAAGGAAATTGGGGCAATCAACAACAATGTGGTGACAATTAGAACAACACTAATCAACAATAAGGTAGTGGCAACTATAACAAGAACAATCAACAACAAGGTGGTGGAAATTGGAACAACAACAATCAAAACAACAATTGGGGTAACCAAAACAACAGACAATGCAGTTGGAATGGAAATTACCATAATTGAAGCAACAACAACAATCAAGGCAGCTGGAACAACAATAGAAACCAAGGAAACCGGGGGCAAGGCTTTCAAAGTCCCAAAATGTACCAACAATCGAGCAATCCTCCCCCTTCTCTTCTCAAGGTCCTAGTTCTTCTGGAAGTGATATGGGAAGAATTGAAAGTATGTTCGAGCAAATGATGAAAAAGAATCAAGATTCTGATGCTTAATTGGCTTCTCACAATACATCCATTCGGAACTTGGAGGTGCAATTAGGTTAAATCTCTCAAGCTTTGAACAATCAACCCAAATGTGCTCTACCAAGTGATACGGTAGTGAACCCGAATGGTGTGAACAACAATCATGTGATTACAGTTACAACAAGAAACGGGAGAGGTGGTGATGTGAATGCCTCATGAGAAAAGCAAGTTGTGGATGATGATGTTGAGTTACGGGATAATGATGTACCTTTGATTGTTTAAGATATGGTTGAAGAGAACGTGAAAAATGATGTGAGGATTGATATTGATGAGGCCGAGGTAGAAATTACAGATGTCATGAACCCGTCTCGGGAACACGTAACTTACATGCCCGAGCGGGTTGTACCAAATGCCCAGGCACCCTTGCCTAGGACACCTTCACCTTATCCTCAAAGGCTCGCAATGCAAAGAAATGATAACCAATTCAAGAAGTTCATTGATATGATAAAGAGCTTGTCCATAAATGTTCCTTTGGTGGAGGCTCTTAAACAAATGCCGCGATATGCCAAGTTTATGAAGGATTTAGTGACAAATAAGAGGTCTATGGATTCTGAAATGATAAAGATGACTCACCAAGTGAGTGTTGTAGTTCATTCAATGGCACCGAACCATGAAGACCCCGAAGCTTTTACTATCATATTTACTATTGGAAGTACGGACTTTGCCATAGCTTCATGTGACTTGGGAGCTAGTATCAATTTGATGTCGTACTCAATTTTCAAGACTTAGGCTATTGAGAAACCTAGACCAACATCAATGAGGCTTCAATGGTGGATCGATCGATGAAGCGACCCTTGGGAATTATTAATGATGTGCTTGTCCGGGTGGACAAATTCATATTGCTGGCTGACTTTGTCATTTTGTATTGTGAAGTAGATTTCGAGGTCCCTATTATCCTGGGTAGACCGTTTCTTGTAACGGGGAAGGCATTTGTTGATGTTGAAGCGGGTGAGCTCACTTTCCGAGTGGGTGATGAAAAGGTCATCTTCCATGTGTACAAATTCATGAAGCAAACCAATAGCACCGAGGTATGCTCATTTGTGGACTTTGTCACAACTGTGATTGTGGATGATACCAGTGCTATGATCAAAATGTAGGATCCTATGGAGGCCGTGCTACTTAATATGGATGTCAATTATGATGTTAGTAAAGTGGAGTGCATGAATGCCCTACATGGGATAGGATCTTATTCTTATGAACAGTGAAAATTGTCTTTGCATCTTGAAAATCGAAAACCTCCACCAACAAAGCTATCAATCAAGGAGCCACCGGTGTTGGAGTTGAAACCACTTCCTCCACACCTCAGAAATGAATTCTTGGGCTCAAATTCTACTTTACCAGTTATTCTTTATTCTTGCATTACTAACATGCAGATTTAGGCCATTTTGGCGATGCTTCAAAAGCAGAAAAGGGCAATTGGGTGGACTCTAGCTGACATTCGAGGAATAAGGTCCACATTTTGCATGAAAAACATTATCTTGGAGGATGACGTAAAGCCTTCCTTGGAGCATCAAAGGAGATTGGACGAGGCTATGCAAGAAGTTGTGAAGAAAGAGTTGAACAAATGGTTGGATGCACGGGTTGTGTACCCCATTTTGGATAGCTCGTGGACTTTTCCGGTGCAATGTGTGTCGAAGAAGGATGGTATGACTGTGGTGAAAACAATGAAATTATTCCTACTCGGACGCTCATCGTGTGGGGAGCATGTATGGATTGCTAGAAGCTAATCAAGGTGACCTGAAAGGATCATTTCCCACTGCCATTCCTTGACCAAATGCTAGATTGTCTTGCAGGGATGCTCTTTATTGCTTTTGGATGGTTACTCGGGGTACAATCAAATTTTAATTGCCCTGAAGGATCAAGAGAAGACAACTTTAACCTGTCTGTATGGCACATTAGCTTTCTCTAGGATGTCGTTCAGATTGTGTAATGCTTCGGTGACCTTCCAGCGATGCACGATAGCTATTTTCATCAACATGGTGGAAGATATCTTGGAGATCTTCATGGATGATTTCAGTATGGTTTGGGATCCCTTTGATGAGTGTTTGAGTAATTTGGATAGAGTGTTGGCCCGATGTGAAAACACAAACCTTGTACTCAATTGGGAAAATGCCATTTCATAGTTGAAGAGGATATAGTGTTGGGTCACAAAATTCCAAAGCGAGGAATTGAAGTGGAGCAAATATAGAGGTGATTTCGTGGCTTCCCCCTACTTGTGATAAAGGGTTGAGGAGTTTTTTTGGGCATGCCGATTTTTATGGAAGGTTTATATAATTCTTTTCAAAGTGGTACACTCTTTGTGCAGGTTACTAGAGAAGGATGCAAAGTTTGTGTTTGATGAATGTTTTATGCAAGCATTCTAGCTTCTCAATAAATTTTAAAACTACCCCTATCATCACCTCACAAAATTGGGGCTTTCTTTTCGAGCTCATATGTGACGCAAGTGACATTGCGGTTGGGGCATTTTTTGGTCAAATGATTAACAAGATGTTTCATACAGTGTACTATAGAAGCAAGACCATGTATGAAGCTCAAAGAAACTATACAATCACCAAGAAAGAGTTCTTGTCTATACTTTTTGCAACAGAAAAGTTTCGACCTTATCTTATCGGGGCCAAAGTTATACTGCACACTGATCTTGCCGCCCTTAGCTATTTGATGACAAAGAATGACTCCAAGGCCAAATTGATGATATGGTTGCTACTACTTTAAGAGTTTGACATTTAAATTTTTTATCACAAAGGTAGTGAGAATCAAGTGGTGGACCACTTGTCCTGTTTGGAGGAGGAGGGGAGGTCTTGTGATGGCCCTTAGATAAATGATTCATATCCTGATGTACAACTCCTTGTGGTGTCAATGAATGATATTACATGGTTTGTCGATGTTGCCAATTACCTTGTGACTGAAATAATCCCGTATGAGCTCTCTTCTAACGAAAGGAAGAAGCTCAAGCGGGACAACTTGGAATTTTGCTGTGACGAGCTGTATTTGTTCAATATTTGCACGGATGGTGTGATTCGTAAATGTGTCCCGCAGGAAGAAAAATTAGGTATCTTGGAGGCTTGTCATTCTCCTCTCTATGGTGGCCATATTGCAGGGTGAGGACGGCTTCTATAGTGCTTAGTTATGGATTCTACTAGCCAACCTTGTTCAAAGATGCAGGTGATTTTGCGAAGAGATGTGATGAATGCCAAAGAGCGGGTGGAATTTTAAAAGGGCATGAGATGTACTTAATAAAATTCTCGAAGTGGGCATCTTTGATGTTTGTGGCATCGATTTCATGGGTCCATTAATCAGTTCTTGTGGGAAATCTTACATTCTAGTTGAGATTGACTATGTCTCAAAGTTGGTTGAAGCCGTGGCTTTGCCTAAAAATAAAGCCCAAAGTGATGTTGCATTTCTTAAAAGAGCATTTTCACATGTTTTGGCACTCCTCGTGCTTTTATAAATGATGGGAGGTCTCACTTTCGCAACAAAGCTTTCACCACGTTGCATTCCAAGTACGGTGTCAATCATAAGGTATCTACCCCTTATCATCCTCAAGCTAGTAATCAAGTCGAAGTCCCCAATAGGGAAATCAAGAGTATCTTGTCAAAGACAGTCAATGATAATAGGACCGATTGGTCGAAAAAGTTTGATGATGCTCTATGGTGTTGTCGAACGACTTACAAGACGTTGACTAGTATGTATCCCTATTGGTTGGTGTTTGGGAAAGCTTGCCATTTATCGGCTGAATTAGAGCACAAGGTGTCACACCTCCTTTTTACACGGCTACCCCGAAGGATGACACATATAAGGGGATTTTTCCAATTAAAGTGACATTATTCGAAATTAGATTATTTATTTATTTAAGAGTTGCCACTTGGGATAGGTTTGGCTTTTGGTGTCCCAAGTCATCAGCTTATTTCAAATCCCAAATCGACGAAATTTTTTGATTGACCAAAGGGAGTTTGCGAACCAGAAATTCTTGGGTAAGGAATTATGTTGATCTGAGGGAAGGTGTTATGCACCCTCGAATCCCGTGGTTCTAGCACGGTCGCTTAATGTATTACAAGTGGCTAAAAATCTGATTTGTGATACATGTTCAAACCTATAATGAAATTTTAAATTATTAACCACTTTTAATATATATTTTTTATGAAATTTGAGATGTCATTAAAACACATTGCGAATTACGTCACATAAACGCACAAGCAATTTTAGACATATTTTAACTCCATTAAGATTTGGATTTGGGTCACATAAATGCGCACTCGAGATTAGGAAGGTATTTTTTTATTAATAAATTCACACCTATAGTCACTACGTCTTTGGAAATTCATGAAAGGCCGTGAAATCCGCTAAACAACACTTCTAATTCTCTTTGTATTTTATTAAGTTAAAGAGCCATCGCATGGTGCTTGATTAGATTAACGTGGCTCACTTTATTTTTATAAGGACATCCTAAAGCATATTAAATTTTCTATTTTTATTGAATCTAAAATATTCCAATCATTTGTACATGGGTAATACATTTTGAAAAAATCAAAACTTTCATTTTGAGCATCATTCGTGGCTGATTTGGGCTTTATTTTCAGCCAGCCCAGGAATGTGTATTGCTACACTACAACTGGCAGCTACTGGGCCTTCCAATAGGTCCCAGAGATATTGGACTAACGAGTCCCTTAAAAGAAAATCGTAGCGGCCCTTCTTTTAATTGCATTTCAATCATTAAGACTATACACCTGATTATCATGAAGTACATTGTAGGTATTCAAATAAGAAAATTGTTGCAGATTATTTTGTCATTAATAAGTCACAAATCAGATTTTCAATCTTGCTATTTGAAGAAATTAGTCGAAGTACTCATCATTCAGTGTATACATATAATTAATTGTCGAATTTCTAATATAACTCTATTGGCAAATGCTAAGCTAATTTTGGATCAAACTCTCTTAAGCATATCAGAACTTAAATGAATTAAAAATACAGTCCCGATATAGTCCATTGTTAATAAATGTTCATGTTTAGTACAAAGCCAAGAGTATTACTAGATAATAAACAACACTCATCGTATGAACTAGGAAACAAAAATGTATTGTCTTCATAATCACCTACGAGCTTGAATATACAAGGCTATAGTTTCAGAATCTGAGTAAGGAATGGTACTTGGAGTGCCAACAAGAATGAAAGCCTATGAGTAAATTAAGAAAGTACCAAGCAAGCAAAGATAGTCAACCAGTAAACACCCAGAAATTCAGAAGGTTTGGAGAAAGAGCAAATAGTAGAGTCAATCTCTAGAACAACTCAATGTGCACATTCAGCCTATTGTTAGCTTGTTATCAAAGGAAAATTCAATTGGAATTAAACAACACCCAATGATTTATAAGGAATGTCTAAGAGACTAAAATGTATATCCTAATTTACTAAGAGCTTTTGAAGGAAAAATATGTTCGAAATATCAAAAATCCTGCCCTTTAAAATGTTGAGATTACCCTCTTTTATAATTGAAGCCTTAGGGCAACATCAATTCCTCTGTTTTTCTTTTAGTCCCTTATCCAATTTTTAGTTTTTCCTAAATAGTCCTTAGTTGTCTGACTTGTGCCTCAATTTTGAGGTATAAATTATGCTTAAACCCCTAACTAGAATGTTCTAGGAGTTGTTACATGATTCTTTATATTCAAATACCCTTTGCACCCTTGTCCCTTTTCCTAATTACTGACGTAAGGTTTCATAACCTTGTTTTTCAATTATTTGTCAAATTGGACCCTAGTTAATTGCATTTAGGTTATGGGCCATATTCAAAGTCTAAACTACAGGCTCAATTAAGAGTTTAACAATTGATCAATGCACTTCGTGGATTCAAGCAAACACCTTCAATGTGCATTTTACACCATTCAGTAACAAGGATGAAACCAAATTATCAAAATTTTCAGGATTGTATGAATATTCATGAATATGTCAAAATGAACCAAGGCAACAAGAAAAGGAACCCCAATTGACTATGCAGAACTTATAAAAATGACGAATTTTACAACACTCAGTAAAAACTTAGAAACAAGAAATGAGTAACAGAGATTAAATACTCTGGATATGGGTGAATAAAACTAAGAGATTAGAACAAAGGCTGATAGCAGTAGTTAAAATGTTCAGAAAAGAAAATTATCCTAATACGTGAAAACACTAAAAAATTACTAGTATGAAACTTTAAATAGAAAACACCTACTCAGAATCATGATGTAAGTCAAATAGAATCAAAAAGCCATTTAGAATTTCAAAGGTGAAACAAGTGAAGGGTCCAGAGGCAAAGATCAACAAACCATTCAGAATTTCAGAGGTGAAACAAAGGAAGAGTCAAGAGGCAAAGATCAACAGACCATTAAAAATTTCATAGGTGAAACAACTGAAGAGTCAAAGGACAAAGATCAACAAACCACTAAAAATTTCAGAGGTGAAACAACTGAAGAGTCAAGAGGCAAGGATGAGCACGATACTAGACCACTCAAAAGATTATAGAAGACGAATGAATTCAAACCAGTGACACCCAAAGGAACCAAAGAATATAGCAAGAAAATATGACTACTTGACATACTTCATGATGAGATCGTAGAAAAAAAATATAATTTTGAAGAAACAAAGCAATTAACAAAAAATATATACAAGCATAAATAGCAATTAGGGCATTTAACACTTAGCTTTTGCATGCCACCCTAGCTTGAAGCTTTTCTAGTTGTAATGACTCTCCGACCCCTTTCTGAGAGGTCTTTAACTTCTAAGGCCTTTTGCCTTGTGTATCATAGAGGGACATAGGGTTCGGGGGGGGGGGGGTTGTGATTCTGAGACTAAGTAAGGTCTCAGATTTGATTTTCCTTTGTAGTTAGTTGGGTTTGAGGGTCGTGGGTGGTAGGGTTGGGGATAGGGATGGGAAAGGATCATCTGAGGCTAGTTTGCATAGGCTCAGGTGAGTTTTAGGAATTAGGGTTAATTTATATTCGATATTCGAGTCGGTCTGTTTGGATTTGAACGACATGGTTTGCACGGTTGGAAAGAGGGAGGGGAAATAGTTCAGGGGTGTACTTTTGGGTTTGTTTGGGGTTGTGTCGCCGGAGACAGTGGTGCCGGCGATCCTTCTTTCAAATATTTGAGATGAACGACACTTGTTTGATGGAAAACGACCACGGGAAGGGAAAGAGGTGGTGGAGGTGGTCCGGTGGTGTATCTCTGAAGCTGTTTGGTGACCTGCCGCCGCCGTATGGCAATTTCCGGCGGCGACATTAAGGTGGTTTCTGGGTTGTCAATAATTGTCATATGGCGGAGACGGGGGAGGTGATACAATGGAGGTGTGTGTACGAGGAACGAGATGTGTGTTTCTATGAATCTATATAGACGTTTGGACATATATATCTAATTTTGGGCAAGGTTTCAAGGCCGTTGGATAGCGTGTGATCGCCATTTGAGATGAATGGCCCCAAAACTGTGTCGTTTTGGGGCACCTCTAATGGACTGGGTAAAAAGGATTTGGGCCACCCAGGTCCGGCCAAATTGTGGCCTGCCTGGGTGTTATTATATGTTTTTGTTTTGTTTTTTTTCTCTTGTTTTTATTTAATTCCTAATTGTATTTTAAAACTCCAATTAACTTAACTCAACCTAATAACTACCTATTTATGCAACACAAAAATAAAATGCAACAAATTAAAACACCCAAAAAATGCAACACAATTAAAATGCCGGGAATACTAACTAATTTTTTTTTGAATTTGCAAAAATAACCCTAATTACCGATTAAACTAGCAAAAATATGAAATTAAATCCTAAAGGGTTATGCAATTTGCATATGTTATGATTTTATGCATGCATTAATGAAATCACACCAACACGCGCAATTAAATCCTAAAAATAAATATTTTAAAAAAGGAAAATCCTAAATTTGAGAGTCATGTACGAACAATCTCAACAAGGAAAAATGATATGCTCACAGCTGCCCCTCTTTGCGCAGGAACATGAAGAGTTTTCGTGCAAAGGCAAGTGTGCAAACATGAGCGATTTTCATCCGACTGAGTGCTCTGTGTGAAGAATTTTGAAAAATTCCTGACTGAACCTTGCTTCGAAGGTTGCCTACATATCCTAGGTCATAAAGGAATCACGTCAGTGTAGTTCTGGAAGTTTTGATAGCTGGGACTACCATAGGCTGTGATTTCACTGCTGTTACTACTGCTACCGCTTACCGACTTTTTATTACACAAAAGAAAAACAAAAGCTAAGCTGGCTAGGCCTATAGACTACGGTATACAAGATTCCTATATTTAAATCTCTAGGATCTCGATCTTGAATCTTAGTTGATTTTTTGTAGACCTCAATTTGAATCTTGATGCTCGTCCGCGGCATGTGCTGGTTCTTTCTTCAGCATTTGACTGGAGCGATATATAAGAAGCTTGTGACTTCAATCAAACTTTGAGTTGTCCATATCCTTGCGTGTTTCAAGGCTCACTTCTTTTGTTCTTTTCTTCTTCTCCTTTATTTTGGATTGAGGTTCACGCTTCCGGTCGCTTCGAATCCTATGCCTTGAAGAAAAACCTACTTAGGCACCAAAACAACAAACAGACGGAATTTTCAGCACCAGTTTTCGCTAGAAAAATTCGTGAGTTATTTGCAACAGAAATCTAAATTATTTCTTTGTTGAAAGCAAACAAAAGTTAGGATTGCTTATCATTGTTCTGGTTGACAAGGTATGGTGGAAAAGAAAAATGGGTCCATGCGAGGGATAGGAGGATCCACGGATTATGCCGGGACAGAAATGAAAATGTCCCTTCTGGGGTAGGAAAAGAACCGAAGGTTATGCTGGGATAGGAAGACAAGGTCCGTGCTGGGGATGGAAGGAGAGTTATGGGTTATGAAGAAATTCCTTGGTTATATCACGGGATCCACAGGTTATGCCGGGATTGAAGAAAAATGCCTAGGTTATGCTAGGGAGAACCACGGGTTATGCCGGGATTGGAAAAGAATTCTTAGGTTATGCTAGGGAGATCCACTGGTTATGCTGGGATTGAGAGAATTCCTAGGTTATGCTAGGGGGATCCACAGGTTATGCCGGGAGTGAAAGAAAATTCCTAAGTTATGCTAGGGAGATCCGCGGGCTATGCCGGGATTGAAAAACACTTCCTAGGTTATGTTAGGGTTATCTATGGGTTATTCCGGGATGAATGGGAAATTACTGGGTTATGCCAGGTGGATCTATGGGTTATGCCGGTATTGATAGAAAATTTCTAGGTTATGCTAAAGAGATCCACGGGTTATGCCGGGATTAAAAGAAGACTCCTATGTTATGCGAGGAGGATCCACGGGTTATGCCGGGATTGAAAGAGAATTCATACGTTATGCTAGGGAGATCCATGGGTTATACCGGGATGAATGGAAAATTCCTGGGTTATGCCATGGGGATCCACGGGTTATGTTGGGATTGAAAGAAAATTCCTAGGTTATTCTAGGGAGATCCACGGGTTATGCCGGGATTGGAAGAAAATTCCTAGGTTATTCTAGGGAGATCTACGGGTTATGCCGGGATGAATGGAGATCCATTGTTATGCCAGGGGAATCCACGGATTATGCCGGGACTAAAAGAAGACTCCTAGGTTATGCTAGGGAGATCCATAAGTTATGCCGGGATGAATGGAAAATACTTGGGTTATGCTAGGGGGATCTACGGGTTATGCCGAGATTGAGAGAAAATTCCTAGGTTATACTGGGGAGATCCACGTGTTATGCCGAGATTAAAAGAAGACTCCTAGGTTATGCTAGGAGGATCCACAGGTTGTGCCGGGATTGAAAGAGAATTACTAGGTTATGGTAGGGAGATCCACGGGTTGTGCAGGGATGAATGGAAAATTCCTAGGTTATGCCAGGGGGATGCATGGGTTATGGCGGGATTGAAAGAAAATTATTAGGTTATTCTAGGGAAATCCGCGGGTTATGCCGGGATGAATGAAAATTCCTGGGTTATGCAAGGGGAATCCTTGGGTTATGCTGGGACGAATGAAAGTTCCTATGTTATGCTAGGGGAATCTGTGGGTTATGCCGGGATGAATGAAAATTGCTGGGTTATGCCAGGGGAATCTTCGGGTTAGGCCGTGATGAATGAAAATTCCTAAGTTATGCCAGGGTAATCCGTGGGTTATGCAGGATGAATGAAAAATCCTGGGTTATGCCATGGGAATCCGCGGGTTATTCCTGGTAAATGCAAATTGCTGGGTTATGCCAGGGGAAGCCGCGTGTTATGCTTTGATGAATGAAAATTCCTGTGTTATGCAGGTAGTTACGAGGAAGTGAAGGACCACATAGATCCTTTTGACTATGCTGGGATAGAGGAGGGAAGGAACAACCCTTACGTAATACTAAGGATAGGGGAGCGTTAACTCCTAGACTATGCCGTGGAGTAGGAAGCTGGAGGACATGAGTCCTTAGGTTATGCCGGGGATGTAAAGAGGAATTTCCCGGGTAGAGAATGAAGGAGATTTCTTGGTATATTCTGGAGGGGGGTGGAATGAAATCCTTGGGTCATGCCGAGAAAATCCACAAGTTGCGTATAGGGAAGATAATGATCGGAATCCCATGCTATCATGCTTATTTACGACTTTGCAGGAAAAAAAATGAAAAGAAAACTTCCCTTTTGTTATTGCTTCAACACCATTCTTGGTCCTTATGCAGGGAGTTACGAGGAAGTGAAGGACCACATAGATCCTTTTGACTATGCTGGGATAGAGGAGGGAAGGAACAACCCTTACGTAATACTAAGGATAGGGGAGCGTTAACTCCTAGACTATGCCGTGGAGTAGGAAGCTGGAGGACATGAGTCCTTAGGTTATGCCGGAGATGTAAAGAAGAATTTCCCGGGTAGAGAATGAAGGAGATTTCTTGGTATATTCTGGAGGGGGGTGGAATGAAATCCTTGGGTCATGTCGAGGAAATCCACAAGTTGCGTATAGGGAAGATAATGATCGGAATCCCATGCTATCATGCTTATTTACGACTTTGCAGGAAAAAAAATGAAAAGAAAACTTCCCTTTTGTTATTGCTTCAACACCATTCTTGGTCCTTGTGCCATTCCTTTGGATGTGTTTACCCCGTGTTCCTTTTATTTATCTTGACTACACCTGCATCTATTTTAGTTCAAAATCAAAACAAACTGTTTATTTGAACAGTGATTGGGTTTGCGGCCTTGTTATGCTTGATTTTAGCTCCATTTATGCCAGAGGACAAACCCTTGACTTCTAATATTTGCCTTGGGAGGTTGGCTGGGGGTCCTCATTTCGGGTTTGTTTTGTTTTCTAGGCCTTCTTTTTATGAGTTTTTTCCTGATTTGATTTAAGGGCTTGCATTTGGGGCTTTTGATAAGAACCAATGTACTATTTGCTTTAAAACCTCCCGATTTTACTTCACCTTCATGGATCTTTTAATTTTGAATTTCCTTTCTTTTATTTCCCTGCTTTTGAGGCGTTAGCCGTCATGATCAGCCGGGATGGGGTTAGCGCGCTTGACGATGTCGGACATTCCTTTAGTTCTTGCCAGGAGAAAACCGTGAGACCAGCAAGGCTACCTTTCCTACGGAATGGTTAGGACATCAATGTTAAAGTGGAAAGGAATGACACATCAATTTAAATAGGTATGTTCCTTTTTGAGGAAAAAGAGGGAACGTATCTGGAAGCATGAGTCGACTTTAAATGGCAACGACATGCTTCTTGGACTGAATACCCAGCCCAAATCCATTTTAGCTTTCTGATTTCAACTTTTCAAAACCAAAGAAACTTTTTCAGACTTGAGCTGCGACATTTCCTCTTTTCGGCCGACGACACCCTATTCGGGTTTTCGCCAATTGGCCTCTCTCATTTCTCTTCTCCCGTCGCCCGATTGAGCTCTTTTACGAGTTTTTGCTAAACGGACTCTCTCCTTTTTTTTTCTGCTCGCCATCGCCTTATGGTGCCCGGAGGTTTTCACCGATAAGACTCTCTCATTTTATTTTTTCTCAAATTTTGAGTTATGCTGAATCCCAAGAAAGGTGATCTTTACGTCCCCGTGTTGGTCAACTGATCGGACGGACTTGGACTAGGCTTTTTTTTTTGAATAAGGGAAGTTGGACGGGAATCTACAACTTTGAAACCATTCGGACGGATTTGTGACCGAACCAATACATTTTTTCCCCACTTTTGGTTTAATTGGGTAAATGGGGGTTTTTATTTTGATATGACCGAACCTCAAGGAGAAGGTGCCTACGTATCCTTTTGTAATCAAGTCGCACGTAGTTCAGGAAGTTTTCCTAAACTAATTTGTTTGTTTTCTTTTTTATCTTTTTTCTTTTTTTTCTCTTTTTTTTTAAATTTTCTTTTCTTTTCATCTTTCTTCTCTTTTTATTTCTCTTTTTTTTGGACATCATTTTCGGGTTCCAAAGAGGGTGATCACACAAACGTGACCGGCTCCAAGGGTTTGCGTTTATGGTAGTGGTAAAGAAAATCCTTCGTCATTTCAATTAAACAGGGTCATTGCTGTAGGGAGTCTAGATATAATACCGTTTTACTGCATCTGCATTTACTGTTGCCTCGGGCTCGTCTCTTTCAACGTCGCCCAGGTACAATGCTCCTTTAGGCAGTATCTTTCTGATAATGTATGGACCTTTCCAGTTTGGAGCAAATTTCACTTTGGCTTCCTGATGGTGAGGAAGTATCCGCCTCAATACCAGCTACCCGACTTAGAAATTCCTAGGATGTACTTTCTTGTTGTAAGCACAGGCCATTCTTTGTTGGTACAAGTGCCCGTGGCACACCTCAACTATTCGGTTTTCATCAATTAATTCCAGCTGCTTCAAACAAGTTTTAACGCATTCACTATCTTCAATTCTGCTTCGACAATCACTTGGTGCGAAGGGATTTCTACCTCGGCGGAATGACAGCTTTAGTCCCGTAGACCAGCAAATAGAGAGTTGCTCCTACCGATTTGCGTACTGTGGTACGATATCCCATCAACGTGAAAGGCAACTTTTCGTGCCATTGCCTCGAGCTTTGAATCATTTTCCTCAAGATCTTCTTGATTTTCTTGTTAGCTGCTTCGACGGAACCATTAGCTTTGGGACGGCAAGGAGTGGAGTTTCTATGTGTTATCTTATACTGTTCACATATTTCTCCCATCAGACGACTGTTTAGATTGGCTGCGTTGTCTATGTTGATGGTGGCAGGAATCCCAAAACGACAAATAATGTTGGAATGCAAAAAATCAACCACCTTCTTTTTGGTAACAGACTTAAGGTGATGGCCTCAACCCATTTTGTGAAGTAATCAATAGCGACCAATACGAATCTGTGTCCATTTGAGGCTTTTGGCACAATCGGCTTAATGACATCCATGCCCCAGGCGACAAATGGCTAGGGTGCTGACATATGATGCAATTCATTTGGCGGTGCATGAATCAAATCACCGTGCACCTGGCATTGATGACATTTTCGAATAAAGCTGAAGCAATCTTTCTCCATGGTCATCTAGTAATAGCCAGCTCGGAGTATCTTCTTTGCTAGTATGTAGTCGTTCATATGGTGTCCACACACTCCCGCATGTACTTCGTGCATAATTCTCCTGGCTTTCTCGGTGTCCAAACATCTCAGCAAATTAAGATCTAGAGTCCTTTTATACAAAGTATCACCGCTCTAAAAGAAATTACTTGCATGCCGTTAGAGTGTTTTCATTTGTTCCCCGGTTGCTTGTTCGGGATACTCCTATGTTTTTATGAATCTCGTGATGTCATACTATCAGGGTTGTGTGTTGGACTCTGCTTTGGTCACATTACAATACCCCTACCTTTCTTTGATTTGGATTTGTAAAGGATCAACATAAGCGTTTCTTGAGTAAAGTAACATGGAGGCCAAGGTTACGAGTGCGTCTGCTTACTCATTGTGGCAAAGGCGGATGTACTTGAACTGTACCGACCTGAATTGTTTGCTGAGGTCTTCCACATGCTTTATGTATTGGATAAGTTTAATGTCTCTTGTCTCCCACTCTCCTTGAGCCTGTCGGATGATCAGATCGGAATCCCCCATGATTAGAAATTCCTCAACATCTTGGTTAATGGACATGTTCATACCCATGATGCAAGCCTCATATTCAACTGTATTGTTGGTGTAGAAGAACCGAAGCCTGGCGATAGCTGGATAATGCTGACCCGTGGGTGAGATTAAAATTGCCCCAATCCCTACGCCTTTTGCGTTTACCGCTCCGTCGAAGAACAATTTCAAGACTGGGATGTCTTGAGCTGTTACTTCCAACGAATTCTCTTCTTGATCAGGGAAGTAGGTGTTTAAAGGCTGGTATTCATCATCAACAGGATTCTCAGCCAGATGATCTGCCAATGTTTGAGCTTTCATTGCAGTATGAGTGACATAAACTATGTCGAACTCGGTGAGTAAGATTTTCCATTTCGCCAGTCTCCATGTGGGCATCGATTTTGAAATATGTACCTTAGTGGATCCAGCATGGCTATGAGGAAAGTGGTATGGCCTTGCACATAGTGCCTTACCTTCTGGGCCACCCACGTCAAGGCGTAACAAGTTCTTTCTAGTAGTGTGTACTTGGCCTCGTAACTGGTAAACATTTTGCTTAGATAATAAATGGCTTGCTCTTTTTTTCCCGTGGCATCATACTGCCTGAGAATATAACCAAAAGAGCCATCTAAAACTGTTAGATTGAGAAATAGTTGGCTTCCTTATTCTGACGGAACCAAAACTGGTGGATTGAAAAACTATTTTTTGATTTTGTCAAAAGCTTTTTGACACTCAACAGTCCATTTAACTACCGCATCCTTTTTCAGTAGATTGAATATGGGCTCGCATGTCGAAGTCAACTGGGTGATGAATCGGCTGATTAATTCCATCTTCCCAATAGTCTCATTAGATCCTTCTTGGTCTTTGGCGGAGGCAGCTCTCGAATGGATTTTATCTTAGTCGGATCCAACTCGATACCTCTTCGAGTGACAATGAACCCCAGAAGTTTGCTTGACGTGACTACAAATGCGCACTTGGATGGATTTAATTTCAAATCATGTTTGTGAAGCCTTTCGAAGAATTTCCTCAAGTCTTTTACATGATCACCTAGAGTCTTGGATTTAATAATCACGTACTCAAATTATACCTCTATTTCTCGATGCATCATGTCGTAGAAGATGGTGGTCATGGCCCTCATGTATGTTGCCCCGGCATATTTCTATCCAAAAGGCATAACTATATAACAATAGGTTCCCTAAGGTGTGGCAAAGGTGGTTTTCTCAGCATCTTCCTCATCCATCAACACGTGGTTGTATCCTGTGTAGCTGTCTACAAATGACCGAATTTCGTGCTTGGCACCATTATTGACAAGCATGTGGATCTTGGGTAGAGGGAAGTTATCCTTAGGACTCGCCTTATTTAAATCTCTTTAATCCACACACACTCATGTTTTTCCATCCTTCTTCGATACTGGGACCACATTGGCCAGCCATGTGGTGTACCGAACCACTCGGATTACCCCCGCCTCTAGTTGTTTTGTGATCTCCTCTTTGATTTTATCGCTGACATCAGGCTTGAACTTTCTTTGTTTTTGTTGGACCGGAGGGCATTCATGGTATGTGGGCTACTTATGAACCACCAGATCCCTACTCAAACAAGGAATATACTCGTAAGACCACGCAAATACATCTTTGAATTCCAAATGGAGTTGAACCTATGAATCTCGCATTTCTTTATTCACATGGATGCTTATTTTAGTTTCTTTGATTTCATCGGGGTTGCCCAAGTTAATTGGTTCAGTTGTTTAAGTTTTTCTTAGGTTTGTTTTCAAAGTGTTCTAACTCTCGGTTCATTTCCCTAAAAGCTTCTTCTTCATCGTATTCCGGTTCTTGGTTCATTATCTCACAGATGGGCAACATGTTTGAGTTGTGGGATGAAGTCTGCGAGCACGTCATTTTATTTAAAGCCACATTATTGGGACTGAAAGAAAGATGAAAAATAAAGGAAAGATAAAAATCAGAGAAAGACAAAGAAGTGAAAATGATGAAATATTGATTTTATTTGTTTAAACTTGTAAGGTAAAAGAGTTTACAACTGAAATTTAAAGGATAAAGTGCTAAAGAAAACAACCGAGCTACGCGCTGAAATAGCTCGTGATGCAAGAAAAAGTAGCAAGGGCGACTACCCGGCCTCCTCCCTTACTGGGAAAGGCGTGGCCTTCTAGTTTTGCAGCTTGGAATCTTGTCTCATATAGAGCAGTTCTCCAGTGCTTGAGCCTTCTCCCAGCTGGACCATGTTCGCCTCGTACAACAACTCCCTCATGGCTCCACATATCTCATCAATCTCTTCTGTTGTAAAGGTCTCTTCATCCGCTTCCTCACTGTAATTTGGTTTTGCAAATGTTTTGTACAAGTCGGGGATGGGTTGTTGCAAAGCCCATCCATGACACTTTCTGGGATTGGCACAGGTGATATCTTCTAATCTTAGATGAAAACCTAGCCCAAAGAACGTTTCTGCGGCAGGCAAAGAGACCGTCTCAGTTATGCCTTGTATGGAGCTTCCATGTCCCTTGCCTAGCTTAAAACCTTGGTGGGTCATCTCCCTTGCCACCATGATTGAAGCATTTGAGAGGAAAGGCTAGGGGAATGGCTTGCCTTCTTCCTGTTGATCGGCTACCACGATTTCAAAAGCATGGTAGACTATGTGCTCACTTCCTTCCTTGGTTTTGAGGCAGGGGACAGAGGGTTTCCGGTAAATTGAATGTTCGTCCTCTCCATGAACTACAATCTCCTGGTTTTCATGTTTGAACTTCATCATTTGGTGCAGGGTATAAGGCACCCCTCCTGCCGCGTGAATCCAAGGTCTTCCTAGGAGATATTTATAGGATGTGTCCATGTCCTATACATGGAACGTCACTTCAAAGTTGATTGGACCAATGGTCTGCACTAAGTCCATTTCCTCTATGGTGTCTCTCTTGATTCCATCCGAGGCTTTGACACACACATTTTAGGGACGGATCCTCTCTACCCCAATCTCCATTCTCTGTATTGTAAATAGTGGGCATATATCTACCCTAGAGCCTACGTCTATCATCACTCTTTTGACATAATAGCCCTCGCACTTGACGGTGACGTGCAAGGCTTTGTTGTGAGCAGCTCCATTCGGAGGTAAGTCATTCTTACTGAATGTAACTTGGTTAATGGAAAAGAATCTATCCGCCATCTTCTCTAGTTGCTCCATGGAGGTCCCGTCCAGTACGTAAGCCTTGTTAAGAATTTTGGAAAACACCTGCTGGTGCTCGGGAGATTTAATCAAGATTGACAATAAGGAGACTTGCTTAGGAGACTTTTGGAGTTGGTCCACCACTTCGTATTCTGGCATTTTCATTTTTTGAAAGAAGGCTTCTGCCTCTTCAACATGCACTGGCCTCTTAGGTGGACATCGCCATTTGGTTGCAGCATTCACCTCTTCCATATCTGAGTATTGCTTTGTGGGATATCCTTTTTAAGTTTCCTCAATGATTTATTTCCCCTTGTATGTAACTATGGTTTCTTGGTAATTTTAAGGGACTACCGAAGGGTTTGTCATGGGCTTCTGTGGTGCGCGACCGATTACCACGGGCTCATTTAGCAGCGGTGGTTTAATCGATCCCTGTGCCACATTGGCTTTCTTGAGTACATACATGGTTTTGTTCAGCTCAAACCTTCTTGTGGGACTCTAAGTGGGTTGTTTTTCTTGACGCCCTCGTGGGATGTAAAGTATTGTTTCCTTGGTACGGGTCGTCTCAATTTTTATTTCAGACTTCTTCTATGCTTTTGGGCACTTGGCTTTATTCATTTTCTTTTCTTCAATCTTCTTGGGGGTAACTTTTGGTTTTCTATCGTCCTTAGCGATGGCTATTATGGCTTTCAAGGCAGGATCAAATTCTTTGTCCTCAGATATCATTCCGATGATCGGCCTGTTGTTGTGAGCCTGCAATGGGTTATTGATTACATTGGGGGCCTATTCATCTCTCAATGCTATCTTCTTTTGGTCTATCAAATACTCCACCGCTCGTTTTAGAGTCCAGCAGTTTTCGGTGTCATGTCCTTCTTCCCTGGAGGGGTAAGCACAACGTACGCCCTTTTGATAGGAAGGTGACTCGTTGTTTTGTCTGTTTGGGGGCAGGGGCTGCAGGAGACCTATGTGGACCAACTTTGGAATAGGCTGGCATAAGATTCCCCTATTGGAGTGAAGTTCTGTCTTCTGGGTGGTTCCCTGGGACCGTAATTATTTGGTGGATGGCGGGGATTATAGTGATTTTGAGGAGGCTAAATTTTTGGGGCTTGGTTTTTGTTTCCCTATTGTTGTAGTCGAGCAAAGGACTGGGTATTCATGATTGCATAAGGTTGTGGAGCATAAAGCATATCTTTGTGGGGATAGTAATGTTGAAATTCCCTTTCTGAGAATACAAGTCTGTGAGCATGATGTTTTCTCATCCCGGAGATTGCTATGGACACTTCCTCTTTCTTCTTGTTTCTTGGGATTCCTCCTGCCCCGCCTTGTATGGCCTGGGAGGTTGCTCTTATGGCGAATTGACTCAGAATTCTCCCTGTCTCGAGGCCATTCTCTACCATCTCTCCGATCATAATTGCCTCTGCAAAAGGTTTGCCCATTGCTTACATCATATTTTAAAAATAATCTGCCTCTTGCGCTTGTAGGAAGATGGTGACAATCTCCATCTTGTCCATGGGTGGCTTTACTCTCGGCGCTTGTTCACGCCACTTTACGGCATATTCTCCGAAGCTTTCTGAAGGTTTCTTTTTCAAGTTGGCTAAGGAGTTCCTATCCGGGGCAATATCAATGTTATATTGGAATTGCCTTACAAAGTCCCGAGCGAGGTCATCCCGGATATGCCATCGGGTAATATCCTGTTCCATGTACCATTCATAAGCAATGCCCACTAAGCTCTCCCCAAAATACACCATCAAGAGTTCTTTCTTCCCTCCTGCTCCACGCAGTTGATTGCAACACTTTTTTTTAAATGAGCGATGGGGTCGTCGTGGCCATCGTATTTTTCAAAACTTTGGCGTTTTGAACCCTAGAGAAAGATGTACGTGTGGGAAATAGGTCTGAGTGAGATATACTCTTCTTCCCACTTAATCCTTGCATGTTTTTTAGACTTTGTTCGAGACTCTTCATTCTCCTTGTTATTTTATCTTGTTCGGGTGTATTAGGGGTTCTGTCTTGCACAGGGGTTTGTTCGTATGATGGCTGAGGGTATTTGTTTGTGGGGTATGGGGGAGGCTCGGTTTGGTAGTTAGGAGTTTGGAATATAAAAGGTGTAGGGTCAAACATGGGCCTCGGTACCGCAGGCTGTGTGGTGGCTGCGCACGGAGGGGTCGTAAAAATGTTGGGAATTGGACCATATGTAAACATCGGAGTGCGGGTTTCATAGGGCGCTCCGATGAAGTTGCGCTATATGGTAGGATGTCCTAGGAGGATATTTGGGTGATTGATAGGGATGGTGGAGGTACCCCTTGACCTTGGAACAAGCTCGGGAAATCCGAGGATAGCACTTGGAGGTTCTTTCCTATTTGTCCATGAGTCCCATATCTCAATAACTCAGAGTCATAGGATCCTATTCTCTTCAGCCGCTGCAGATTGGGAGGCTGGGATTCCTGTAATTGGGTTGTCCTCTGGACTAGGGATTGCTGGTAGAGTCATTTCGGTCGACATCTCTATGCTTCTTTTTGACCTAGTAAAGTATCCGTGCGAAGCCAGCTTACCGCACACCAACCACTGTTCTAAAAAACACATGGACTTGACACTGGAATTCAAACGCTTAGGTGGGGACAGATAACAATCAGGAAATCACGCATTGGATATGATGCACCTATGCAGTTAACGGGTTCCTATATGCTTGCAATGGTCGCATGTGTCATCCCGGAATTTTTTTAAATTTTGTTTTGTTTCCTACTTCATATTCCTTGTTAGCTTTCACCTTTTTAAGAATACGGTCGAATCCTATAGAGATTTCTTACGTATCATGACATTGCATGACTCAGACTGAGCGTAGTTCATGGAAAAATGTTATGTACACAACAAAATATTTTTGGGTTTTTCAATTTTTATAATGACATAAACTTTGATTACAAGATGAAAGGTAACTACCAAACTGTATCTTAATAATCTTACAGACTCGAAAGGTAAATAAAAGAACAATATAGATAGAATCTATTAAGAGCGATACAATTTATGAGTACATTAAAACATTAAACGTTTTTGGAGTTTGCAGGGCATCATCCGGCCTTGCCGTAGGTTTCTGCGCTAAACTTTCGTGGATGTAGTAGAGATCTTCCATCACTTGGCGGACAAATGTCATGGCAGCAACATAGAACATAGATTTCGTCATGTATTCACAATGGTTGCACTTTGTGGTAATATATTCTGCGATTGCCCGCACCCTTTCCCTAATAACCCCTTTTTATTGTAATAGACGCCTAATTTGTTCGGCCCTTACTTCTAAAGTTCATTCTTCTACTTGATTCGGCTTTTGTAATCTCCTCAAATCCCTTTCTAATCTTGCTATTACCACATAGCAATGCTTTCTTTCATCTTTGAAATCCCTGGCTTGCTTGGCCATTTTGTTTTCAGCTGTGACAACCCTCTGTTTTAAACCGACGATCTCACTGCCACTTCCTTCTTTTAATTATTCCAGTATGCGGGCCCTTTCCTCTGCACTTTTAATTAATTGCTTCCGAGCACTAGACAGTTCACCCTCCGCGTTATTCATGTCTAACCCATATTCGGTTACTTTCCGTCGCATGTTTTCTATGAGCTTTTCATCTTTTGCACTCCTAGGAGTATTTTCTGCAGCTGCCTTCATATTCTGGATTTGGGCTCGTAGGGCTTCATTTTCTTTAATCAATACCTTCTTTTCTCCCTCGCTGGCTGCAGCTTGCAAACTATTTTCAAATTGCAGTTCTTGAATTTTCTTTTCCAGCATTCCTATAGTAGCTCGGTATTCATTTTCTTTTTCTAACCAATCCCATTGCTCTTGCGATGTCTCAGCAAATTCCTGGAGATGTGGTTTCTTTGCCGCCTCCCTGGCTATATATCCGCTTTGTACCAAATAAAATACCCTGGTGCAACCTCACCTTTATATACATTGCAAACTCGAGTATCGGCTTTCAAATATTGGCACTCACTCCAGATTTGGCGTACAATAGATTCAGGGAACTGACCATTTGGGCCTATCTCAACCACATGACAGCTAATGTCCTCGTCTCAGGGGATCATTTCGCACCTACCCAATTATCTCAATACTCTATATTGTTCATAGGCCTGGATGGTTCGGATGCCCATCAAAAGAAAATGAGGTCCAGTGGCGGGCATATACACCACTTCGTCATAGAGAGTCAACCGAATGTGCATTCTATTTTATTTGCAGTGATGACCCGGAGATGCGACACCCATTCTGCGACATCGTCTAGTAATTTAAACCCATCAACCCTGTTGCCAAATTCTTCTATGTAGCCTTTTGTTGGAAACCCATAACTCATGAACCGATGCCGGTGATACATATGCTCAATCTTCCATATTTGTAGCAGCAAGTTACAACCCTCGAAGAAATCTCCTCCTGCTTTACAGGAAGTGAGGGCACGGAAGATGTTGGAGAATATCATTGGAGAGCGAGTACTTTTAGCTTGGGTCATTAAAGCGCTAACAATTCCCGCTATCCGTATGTCGATGTTCCTATCCTTTCGCGGGAATACTAAAAGACCTAACGAAGACACCATGAACGCAAAACATCAATGCTCCTCCTACTTGTGCCGATTACCCTTGCTACAAATAAGATTTTCAGGGTTGTAGAATCCTCCAATGTGGCCATACCTCTGATTTATAAATTGCAGGGTGCGAAAGCTAGCCGATAAGTCGGAATTGTGAAATTTTCTGCTGATTTTCAAGGAATGTAGAAATTTATGCACAACGAGGGCTTTGAGTGCGATCAAGTATTGATGTCTCAAAGGGATTGTATAGGTCCCTATGTATTCGGTCATTTCCTCTATGGTCGGGGTGAGCTTAAAGTCCGAAAAGTGGAAGACATTGTGGGTAGGCTCCCAGAAAGTGATTACGGCCTTTATGATGTCTCCCTTGGGGTTACTTTTCAATAAACCAGTGAGGCCTCTCAGATGTGCATTGACCTTTTTCTGTCTTGCTTCCCCGTGATCATTCCACCATAGTCACAAATCTAGGGGAATGTGTTCATTATCGTGCTCATTTTGCACATTTATTAGGAGAATTAGTATTCTCAAAATATTTAAACCGACATTTACGAAATTTATTTTAAAAACAAGGACTGGCTTTGCGAATACGGACTTCCAACACTTCGGAAAGAAGGTTTTCAGCCTGTGCTTGCTTACAAGTTAGAACAAAAGTTCAGAGGTGGCCATTTGTGCAAGATTAGCCTTCTGAAGTTCCTTGCAGTAATGTTCGGCTATTAACAACAGTAATGGCACCACCCGACTTATTTCAAAACAAGTGAATAAACTCGGACATTTGTTTTTCTTGTTTTGGAATTTTTGCTAAAAGGGGTTGTACTCTGAAACATAATTTTTCAAAACCCGAAATATAATTGAAAAACTCCCAATTTTTTTTGTTTTTTGTTTTTTGTTTTTGTTTTGTTTTGCTTTTTGAAAAATCCGGCAGCATTTCGGCGTTATTTTAAACATTAATTTTACAAGTGATCACCCTAGCACTGCTATTTTTCTTAATTTATTCTCTTTGTTCTCAAGCCGGTCAACATGCGAATCCAAGGCAAATAAATACACAAGTAGCACGTAAAATGCATCAGTATGGTATTTTATTTCAGGGCACCTATCCTACACAGACCCAACCCATGTGTTGAGTCCCCTAAGTCAAATGCATGATGTAAATAAACGTTCCTACTAGGGATCCGACATTAGGTTTCGTTATACTAAGTTTAGAACCTTGGTACAGGGTCCACACTATGTACCCGAGCGGACAACTTGAGTCGAGGAGGGGGCTACGTACCAAAAACTAAAAGGACATCCGGCTTAGTGGGTTCTCCGTCCTCTTTCTTATTTTGGGGTAAGACACTAACAGAATAGGGAGTCTCAACCAGTAAGCACATCACCGAAGGTGAGAAGTGAAGGGTTTTGTAGCAGTTTATATGTACATTTCAGATAATATCAAAGCATAAAACATGTGGCATTGAGCACAGAACATGTAAGCAAGTCAGAAGAAGCCAAATATAACAGTTATTATAAGCTTGAATTCTTGAACCCTGAACCAGAGATTCTGGGCTCTATCCCCAGCTGAGTCGCCAGAGCTGTCACACCTCCTTTTTACACGGCTACCCCGAAGGATGACATGTATAAGGGAGTTTTTCCAAATAAAGTGATATTTTTTTAAATGGGATTATTTATTTATTTAAGAGTCGCCACTTGGGATTGCTTTGGCTTTTGGTGTCCCACGTCACCTGTTTATTTAAAATCTCAAATCGAGAAAATTTTTTTACCGCCCAAATGGAGTCTCAGAACCAGAAATTCTTGAGTAAGCAATTCTGTTTACCCGAGGGAAGGTATTAGGCACCCTCGAATCTCATGGTTCTAGCACGGTCGCTTAAACTATTACAAGTGGCTAAAAATCCGATTTGTGATACATTTTAAAATCGATAATGAAATTTTAAATTATTAACCGCTTTTAATATATACTTTTTTGGAAATTTGCAATGTCAATAAAACACATCGTGAATCACGTCACATAAATGCGAACATAAGTTTAGAGATATTTCAACTCCATTGAGATTTGGATTTGGATCATATAAATGCGCACCCGAGCTTAGGAATGTTTTTTTTTAATAAATTCGCGCGTATAGCAACTATGTCTTTATAAATTCGTGAAAGGCAGTGAAACCCGCTAAACAACACTTCCAATTCTCTATGAATTTTATTAAGTTAAAGAGCCATCGCATGGTGCCAGATTAGATTAACGTGGCTCACTTTATTTTATACGGGGATCCTAAAGAATATTTAGTTTTCTATTGTTCTTGTATCTAAAATATCTTAATCATTTATACATGGGTAACACATTTTGAAAAAACCAATACTTGCATTTTGAGCCTCATTCGTGGCTAATTTGTGCTTCATTTTAAGCCTGCCCAGGAATGTGTATTGCTACACTACAATTGGCTGCTACTGGGCCATCCATTTGGGACCAGAGATATTTGACTAATGAGTCTATTATAAGAAAATCATTGTGCCCTTATTTCAATTGCATTTCAATCCTTAAGACTATACACCTGGTCATCATAAAGTACATTGCAGATATTCAAATAAGAAATTTGCTGCGGATGATTTTCCCTTAGTAAGTCACAAATCAGATTTTCAATCTTGCTATTTGAAGAAATTACTCGAAGTACTCATCATTCAGAGTATATGCTAAGCTAATTTTTGATCAAACTAGCTTAAGCATATCAGAACTTAAATGAAGTAAAATTACAGCCCCAATACAGTCCATAATTAATACATGTTCATGTTTACTACAAATCCAAAAGTATTACTAGATAATAAACAATAGTCATCGTATGAACTAGGAAAAAAATGTATTGTCTTCATGATTAGCTACGAGCTTGAATATACAAGGCTATCGTTTCAGAATCTAAGTAAGGAATGGTACATGGAGTGCCAACAGGAAAGAAAGCCTATGAGTAAATGAAGCAAGTAGTAAGCAAGCAAAGCCAGTCAGCTTATAAACACCCAGAAATTCAGAAGGTTTGGAGAAAGAGCAAATAGTAGAGTCAATCTCTAGAACATCTCAATGTGCACATTTAGTATATTGTCAGCTTCTTATCAAAGGAAAATTCAATTGGAAGAAAACAACACCCAATGATTTCTAAGGAATATCTGAGAGACTAAAATGTATATCCTAATTTACTAAGAGCGTTTGGAGGAAAAATCTGTTAGAAATATCCAAAATCCAGCCATTTTAAATGTTCAGATTATCCTATTTTATAATTGAAGCCTTAGGGCAACATCAATTCCTTTGTTTTCCTTTTAGTCCCTTATCTAATTTTCAGTTTTTCCTATATAGTCCTTAATTTTCTAACTTGTGCGTCAAGTGTGAGGCAGAAATTATGCTTAAACCCCTCACTAGAATGTTCTAGGATTTGTTACATGTTTCTTTATATTCAAATACCCTTTATACCCCTGTCCCTTTTCATAATTACTGACCTAAGGTTTTTTATCCTTGGTTTTCAATTATTTGATCAAATCTGACCATAGTTAATTGCATTTAGGTTATGGGCTGAATTTAACGTCTGTACTACAGGATCAATTAATAGTTTAAGAAATTACCAATGCACTTCATGGATTCAAGAAAACACCTTCAATGTGCATTTTACACCATTCAGTAACAAGGATGAAACCAAATTATCACAGCTTTCAGGATTATATGAATATTCATGAATATGTCAAAATGAACCAAGACAATCAGAAAATGTCAAAATGAACCCAGACAATCAGAAAACGAACCCCAATTGACTATGCAGAACTCATACTGTTACAACACTCAGTAAAAACTTAGATACAACAAATAAGTAACAGAGATTAAATACTAAGGATATGGGTGAATAAAACCAAGAGATTACAACCAAGGCTCATATTTGTAGTTAACATGTTCAAAAAAGAAAATTAGCCTAATACATGCAAACACTGAAAAATTACTTGTATAAAACTCTTAAAAAGAAAACAACTACTCAGAATCATGATGTAAGTCAAATAGAATCAACAAGCCATTCAGAATTTCAAAGGTGAAACAAGTGAAGAGTCCAGAGGCAAGGATCAACAAACCATTCAAAATTTTTTAGGTGAAACAACTGAAGAGTCAAAAGGCAAAGATCAACAGAACATTAAAAATTTCAGAGGTGAAACAACTGAAGAGTCAAGAGATAAAGATCAACAAACCACTCAAAATTTCAGACGTGAAACAACTGAAGAGTTAAGAGGCAAGGATGAGCATGATATCAGACCACGCAGAAGATTATAGAAGACGAATTAATTCAAACCAGTGACACCCAAAGGAACCAATGAATATAGCAAGCAAAGATTACTACTTAACATACTTCAGGATTAGATCATAGGTAACAAATAAAATTTTAAAGAAACAAAGCAATTAACAATAAATATATACAATAATCGATAGCAATTAGGGCATGAAACACTTAGCTTTTGCATGCCACCCTAGCTTGAATTTTTTCAGTTTTAACGACTCTCCGGCCCTTTTCTGGAGTTCTTTAACTTCTAAGGCCTTTTTCCTTGATTACCGAAGAGGGACAAAGGGTTCATGGGATTTTGTGATTCTGAGACCAAGTAAGGTCTCATATTTGGTTTTCCTTTGTAGTTTGTTGGAGTTGAGGGTCGTGGATGGTAGGGTTGGGGATAGGGATGGGAAAGGATCATCTGAGTCCAGTTTGAATAGGTTCTGGTGAGTTTCAGAACATAAGGTTAATTAGATTTGATATTCAAGCCGATCTATTTGGATTTGAAGGACATGGATAGGACGGTTGGATAGAGGGGGGAGGTAGTTCAGGGGTTTATTTTTTTGTTGAGTCGTCGGAGACGGTGTTGTCGACGATCCTTCTTTCGAATATTCGAGAATATCGACACTTGTTTGAAGGAAAGCAGCACTGGAAGGGAAAAAGGGGGTCGAGGTGGTCCGGTGGTGTAACTTTGAAGCTGTTTGGCGACCGGCCACCGCCGTAAGGTGATTTCTGGCGGCTACGTTAGGGTAGTTTCTGGGTGGTCAATGGTGGTCATATGGCGGAGACGGGGGAGGTGATATAATGGAGGTGTGTGAACCAGGAATGAGATGTGTGTGTCTCTGAATCTGTAGAGACGTTGGGACATATATATCTAATTTAGGGCTTGGTTTCAAGGCCCTTGGATGGCTTGGGATCGAAGGTTGAGAGGAATGGCCCCAAAACGGTGTCTTTTTGTGGCACCTCTGATGAACTGGGTCGGAGACCCACATTTGGGCTAGGTATTTGGCATTTTACTCGGTAAAAAGGATTTCGGCCACCCATGTCTGGCCCAATTGTGGCCAGCCTGGGTGTTTATTATTATATATATTTTTGTTTTATTTGTTTTTTCTCTTGTTTTGATTTAATTCCTAATTGTATTTTAAAACTCCTAATTAACTTAACTCAACCTAATAACTACGTATTTATGCAACACAAAAATAAAATGCAACATATTAAAACACCCAAAAAATGCAACAGAATTAAAATGCAGGAAATACTAATTAATTTATTTTTAAGTTTTGTATTTGCAAAAATAACCCTAATTAACAATTAAACTAGCAAAGATATGAATTTAAATTTTAAATGCTTATGCAATTTGCATATTTTATGATTTTATGCATGTATTAATGAAATCACACTGACATGTTTTAAAAAAAGAAAAATCCTAATCTTGAGAGTCCTGTAGGAACCGTATCAACAAGGTAAAAGTCATATGCTCACACAAGTCCATGCGGGCTTTGAGTAAGTTGAATTTGGATTGGGATGTTGCAGCCAATCTTCGTGTTGAAAAACTCAATGAACTTGACGAATTTAGATTCCATGCCTACTCCAGTCTTCCTTGTATAAGGACAAGATGAAGTACCTTCATGAAAAATATGCTCATGGAAAGGAGTTCAAAGTTGGTGATTTAGTTCTTTTATTCAATTCCCGATTACGTCTGTTTTCGGGAAAGCTTAAATCAAAGTGGAGTGGGCCAATTGAAGTTGTGTTTGTGACCCCGTTTGGTACTCTCGATATAAAGAACAAAATGGTGAAGTTTTTAGAGTTAATGGGCACTAGGTCAAGCATTATCTTGGAAAGATTGATGAAATCCATATGGTGACGCTTCTTCATCTCAAGTGATATGGTAACATGCATCGTGCTGCAACGTTAAATTAGACGCTTCTTGGGAGGCAACCCATGTCTTCTTTTTCTTGTTTTTTTTTTATTTTCTTTGTAGTATAGGATTGATTTTTGGGCTAATTTGTTGTGAGATGTTACAGGGTTATGTTGATGCAGTGTAAGCCTTGATGAATAAATATATAGGTCTCTCAAGATTTTAGTGTGGCTGCAGTCCATTCTGTGCGGATTGCACTGGTGTGGGCAAGATTAGGATTCTCTAAAGTTTTCCACCATGGTTGCACTACATTTTATGCGGACTGCGGTGGACCTCTACGGTCGCAATCTGTTTTGTGCGGACCGTAGAGGTTGCCTTCTCAAACTTGTTCTAGAAAAAGTAGTGCGGACCGCGGTCCATTTTATGCAGTCCACACTAGTAGGTGAGGCTTGGCCCCAGGGGCTTCTCTATAAATAGACTCCAAGTGTATCCTTTTACCCTTTTCAAAAACATGAAACTTAGAGAGCATTGAACATTGTTCATCCTTCTACTTTGATCATAACTGCGTATTTGCATTGGTTTTCTTCATTCGATCTCTATAAATGTTACATGAATCTTCCTTTTAACTCTTTAGTTTTGTACTTTACATTTAATTTTCCTTTTATTAGGGCTTAGTTTCTTCTCCTCACGTGTTTCTTCATTTGTTTGATTAGGTTAGTCTAAATATTGGATTTATATGTTCGTTGTTAGTTAAATGTATTGGGTAATTGAGTAGGGACCTTTATTAGGTAAAAATCGAAGTTAAAAGCAATATATCAAAAACCTTGACTCACTGCTAGGTTGAGGCACCCTCTGCGGACCGCATTCAATCCTATATGATACGTGGTGCCCTAGGGCGGTACACAATACCACCTTGTGCAAACCGCGGTAATGAACATCCGCAAGATAATTTTTGCCCAGTGTGGTCACACTGCATTTTGTGTGTCTGCACTGGCCCGATGCAGCCGTGGTACCATTTAATGATGTTCACACTAGTTAGATTCATAGGGTGGGTATTCTAAGCTCCACCCATGTGCAGACCGAGGTTGTTTTTTTGCGGTCCGCGATTGTCCCGGTGCGGCCGCACTCCATTTTGTGCGATTCGCATTGGACTGTTTCTGCAACTGATTCTACAACTGTCTGATTATGTTGTACAATTCTTCCTGCAAGAATTCTTTCACATATTGTATTGATACTAAAAATGTAAGATTCTTGTGTTTGCAGACAATTGTTAAACAAAGACGATGAGGATAAAAACAACCCGGGAGATGTGAATCCTCTCTCGAAGGCAAGGGCAAGAAGATGATTTGACTTATTCCCCAAGCAACAGAAAGTATTAAAAAGATGAGGAATACAATTAAAGATGTCGATAGAGCATGTGACTAGTTAGGGAGTCATTACGTGTCCTACCTAGATATTTCCTTCGACTTTGTGCCCAAATATGTCCCTGATTGGATCGGGAGAATGAGACTGATAGATAATACTCCTCCAACCACACCCACTACCCAAGTACCAAATAAAGTTCCTACTGATTCATCTAAGAGCTCAGTAGTCGACAATGGTTATTACTCCACTTCCCCTACAACTTCATTATATAGGGAGAGTGCAGACAGAGGTGTGGAGGAGGTATAAGGGGATGGAGAGATATTTGAGGGGGGTGAGCCTCAGGCTTGGCTGATTGCCCGAAATAGGAAACCTGAAGTACGGGAGGATAGGTTCATGAGCCAGGTGGCGTACCACAAATTTAGGGAGTGGTGGCCAATGAGAAAACTAGTTCTTTTGGGGAGGGTGCATAGAGAGCTTAGAACGAGAGTGTGGAAAGAGCACTTTTAGATGACTGCGTGGATGCAAATGATCATTTGGTCAAAAAGTTCTACTGTAATTTAGCCCACATCGTTAAGAGGTCCAAAGTGACCAAGGTTCGGAACAAAAAGGTATTGTTCGACGGAGAATCTCTCAATGAGTAATTGGGTTTTAATGAAGAAGATGAGACCTCTATATGGCAAAGCTGGAGATGGGCAAGGAGGTCCGCCCATGGTTAGCTCAGTTCGTGGCAATCTCGATGATAGTTCATGATTGGTTGACTGCTAGGGTAAAGATACTTCAGAGGACTCTCAACTTTGAGGCAAGGGGTTGGGAGACGTTCGTTTGCAGCCGATTAGATCCTACCTCTCATGACCAGACTCTTCCTCTCCACCGATCTTTTTTGGTTTCTTCCATCATGTCATGGTACCCCATCAACGCGGAGAATGTGATGTCACACATCATTTGTATTATGGGTATCGAGACTGCTTGGAACTACCCTTTCTCCAACACCTTGACAATGTACTTTCGGGAAACGAATGTATATTAGAGGCCGTTTGACATCAAGGTCAAGGCAACAACTCCTCTCTCATGGAATACTTTGAAGGGGACAAACAACCCCAAGGACAAGAACTTTATGGTACATGCTTCTAACCCAATTGGCTAGTCTGAAGATCCAGTTGTGGTAGAGGCCCCTACTGAGCCAGCCTCCACTTCGCTGCGATGCCTTACGGACCCTCCACTTCAGCCATACTTCAAGGCCCTTCCACATCAGCAGGCATGAAGATTCCATCTACCCAGGCCCATCCTATCACTTCCCACTGCCTGAGCCAGATGCTTCAGAGACTAAACAACTAGATGCATACTACTTCATCCAAGTTTACTACCTTGACCACAACTATTGTGGCTCAGTCGGCCCCTCAGCTAGTACAGGTCCCACAATCTATTATGGATGCATTAAAAGATATTCTTGAGAACCGGTAGACAATCCTCACTACCTAGGATGCTTCGGTGAAGGTAGTAGATTAATATGGCAAGGCTCTAAAGGAGCTCACGAAGGAGCATAAGAAGCTGCGCAAGACACGGGCCTCCAAAAAGTCCGTGAAGGAGCTGAAGGCGGAGGTTGACAAGTTGAATGTAGACCAGCTGCCTTTTGATATATTATTTGAAGACCCAGTTCCAGCAGCTGAGCCATAGTTGGAGTAGTCACAACAACCTTTGATGAGGAAGAGGACGATCTCGAGAGACGATGATTCCATCATCCAGTTGGCGGACCCACCGAAGGCCTCCTCAAGTCATCCATAGGATGTACCAGATCCACAGCCAGTCCAAGTCCATGCCCAGGTCCTAGATGTTGAGTAACATGATATCGAGAACTAGTCTATGGTCCTTGAGCACAGAAAAGACCTAGGAACCGCCCATGATCCGATGCGGACAAACATGGCTTAGAGAGTCTTCATATCCTTTCTCTATTAATTTTTGGTGCTTATTTGGGTTACTTGGCATTGGGGACAATGCCAGCTTTTATTTGAGGGGGTGTGCCGTATATCTTTGGATGACTCTATATATACTGATTCAATTTATGCTTTCTTTATTTTTATTTGGTCTACATATAATTTTTCAGTTAGTTACTTTTATCACACTTTTTATCTTTCCTTTGGTCTATTTATAAAGTTCCATCATTGTATATATTCATTGCCCGTGGTATATTAAAATCCCTTATTGTATATATTCATTCTATTTTCGCAAATATTTTTCGTTTTTAGGTTCTTATTTATTTTCGTATCTTTTTGTTTCGTTTTTGACATATTCAATAATCCTCTGGTTTTCTGAATACCGTGGTTCTATTCAAAGGTGGAGTGTTGTGTGAACCGGGTGGCTTTTCCCAATGATGGATGGTGTGAAAACGTTCTTATAGGTTTGGGTCCATATTTGTTTTTGTTTTTTGTAGTTTATAGTTAAGGGTACCACAAGCAAAGCTTCACTTGGGCCTAGCACATTTGCCTTTGATCCCATGGTCAAAGACAAAATGTTGTTTAGGGTGGTGAAAGTCGTGACCCTTAGACTCTTGTGTGAATCAACAATCATCAAGTGTTTTTTTTGGGACCATTGTGATCTTAAATCGCATCTAACGTCGTTGTAGGCTCCCAACTCTATATCTTTAGCAATCCTTTATCTTGTGTTGTGAGAAATCGAATTGCGAGTCCAAATCCCGAGCCACTGGTCTAGAACTTGCCTTGAATGTTTGCCGAGGTGAAATATTAAGTGAAATTTGACTTGAGAACTGATTATAGGATTTCCTTGACCCAAATAAAAGTTTGAATACTTTCGTAGCCTACCAATGATATGATCCCTAGTTAACCCTTTTAAGTCTTAGACCTTTTTCTGTCATGAACTATGATACAAGCCGATACCCATTCAAAAAGATACCCTATCTTGGCACCTGAACTTTCCTTAAGCACGTGGAAAATGTATAAGTTTGGGGGAAGTTACGAGGATAGAAAAAAAGTGGTAAAAAGGCATATAAATGAAGAAAAGGAAAGGCAGTGAAAAGGAAAGAAAAGAAAAAGGCAAAAAGAATGTTCAACGTGAAAAATAACAAAAAAGGATTCAAGAAAGGCAAAGAAAGAGTGGTGTGGAAAGTTGAAAAGGGAGAAAAGGTTGAAATGCATAAGAAAGAGTGATAATGTGTCTCTCTAACCCCTTAGAAATAAGTGAAATGACTCAAAGAGTCAAGTTAATTATTCCAAATGAATCAAAAGAAGCACTGAAGGGAAGACATAACCCACTTAAACAAAAACATGACCTACCCTGAACTAAAATCCTTCACAAAGACTCCACAAAAAACCTATATGATCTTGAGTGGAATGAAGCTTACATTAGTGGATACTTACATAAGGGCAAGCATATGGTACTTAGAGCCAGACTTGTGACCTTTTCTTAAGAGAGATGAGTAAAATTCCTATTAACCTCGGTTTGTGTTCCAAAACTCTAAAAGGTGAAGTTTGCTTAGGGGGAGTTGTTGAGGATGTGTGAGTTTGGGTTTCACAATGACAAAAGTAATTGTGAGAGCTCTTTGATGTAATGAGTCAAATCTTGATTCTCTTGTATCACACTTGATCCATGCTTTTTCAAAGGTTAAAAGTTGTTAATGATCCATTTGTATTGAGGGAAATTGTTCGTCCTAATTGATGATAGTTGAGGTTACTTTAGGGTAGCTCAAAATTATTGTATTTTCCCTTAAGGTACGGTTCTAATTTTGTTTTCTTGAGGACAAGACAAAGCTTAAGTTTGGGGGAGTTGATAACTAGCGATTTTGACGTGTTTCATGCTCCTTCTTTCTTACGCTTCGATAAATTCTTACAAAATAATCTCAAAGTCCCATAAGTTGTGTTTGATTGCAGGTTTGATCAACGAAGTGACGAGATGTCAAAGATTGCTCAAAAGGAGTGAAACCTGCACAAGTACCAAGGACAAGAAAACTCAGAACAAAGAGGCCAAGTGCAGCCGCACTACACTTTGTGTGGTCCGCACTAGAGAGGTTTAGAGACGTGGAATTTAATGAATCAAAACCGTGCAAATGCGGTACATATTGTATGTTCCGCACTGAAGACACTGAGGCCGCACTACATTTTTATCCAGTCTGCGGAAGTAAACTTCAGAGAGATGCAAGTGCCTACCTTCGAGCCTATGTGGTCCGTGGTTGTGTTTGTATGGACTGTGCTAGATGCCTCTGTGGCCATGGTCCACTTTGTGCAGTCCGTGGAGCCCCGGATTAAAGAGTTGATTTTACAGAGTTTAGAGCCTAGTGCGGCCGCACACCATTTTGTGTGGTCTGCACTGACCTCGCAGGGGCATTTTTGTCTAGTATTTCCATCTTAGTATAAATAGAACCATTTTCCATTTTTAAGGAATTAGACATTTTTTGAACACAGCTCCGCCCATGAGAACCTATTTTATAGCCACTTTTGGGCATTTTAGCTTAGCTTTGACGATAGAATCTCTGTATTTACTTTAATGTATAATTAATAAGCCTTTTTCTTCATATATTTTCTTGTTTTTCTCTTCAAGCATGAGTAGCTAAACCCGTTAGCTAGGGTTTTGTCTTAACCATTGAATGGGTATTGCAATTTAGGGTTAGATTGGCTATGGGTGTTTACTATTTGGGTCAATTATATGGTTTAATTTCTTAATTTGTGGTTGCAAACACTGCTTTGTGCTAAGTTGACTTGGATTTTCTTGAGAAAGAGAGCCAAAGCCTCAAAAATTCACCCAAAAAGGATTTGGGATGGAATCAAGAGAATTGATACTCCCAATTAAAGGGTTAATCCTGGAGAGAGTAATTACTCGACTTGGACCCTAGCCTACCCATTTGGTCTTGAGAAAGTCAGTTGGGAAAAATCATTCTCTCTACTGAGAGGTGTAAGAACGGGTAAAATTGTCCAACGGTTATAGCATATTTACCCAACCATGTCAATCGTGCCATAAAAGGAATTACCCGTCAATTAGCCACCTAGGTGAAAAACACTACCCTAGTGCCCTTCTTTCTATTAGATACAACTCTTATCAATCTTCACATAGCATAATCTAGTTGCAATTTATAATTAGTAGTTGATAATAATAGATTTTTAAGAAAATCCAAAATATGATTGGAAGTGAAATTTGGAGCAACTACACAACTCTAGCCTAGATAGATACTCGACTCCATTCGTAGCTCCCTGAAGAAATCGATCCCGACCCTCAAATCGGGTAAAAGATATTGTGATATTCTATTCCTACTTTATAGTAGTGCAAAGTTGGTAGTGATCAATCTTCAACCATACTTTTAATAAGCATGTCTTTTTCAGAGGATTCTGGTGTATAGGATATTGGTTGGGTAGAGTGAGGTATCGTTTCCGCATATATAGGGTTGCTTTGATTGGTGCCAGGGACTTGGGTTTAATGATGGTCATTGGTGGAGATTTAGGGATTAAAAATGGCGGTGGTGTATTTTTGGGGGGTGTGGTAAGTGGTAGTTGGTGGGTAATGAACTGGTGGATGGTGGGGTTGCGGTGGAGTAAGTATTGGTAATGGGTTGGTATTCAGGGGTGGGGTTGCGTATCGATTTAGTGCAGGAAGATTTTGTGGGTGATGGTTTTGCATGCTTCGGGGAGGTGTTGGGTTCGTAGCTTTCTGTTGGTGTATGTGAGAGACATTCAGGGTGATTGACAAGTTTGCTAAATTGCGAATCTGATCAAGTTCTCCTTGTAGTTCTAGTATCTTTTGTTCCAGCCTCAAAACTATATCATTTGGGGCCGTACTACTACGACCATATGAGGTTTATGCGTTCTCTATATTCTCGTTTTGATTACCACTTAAGTTGTTCATTTTTGCTTTTTCCCTGCCTTTTGTGTTGCTTGGAAGAGGAGGAGGTGGAGGGTCTCTAGATCTGGTATGATAGTCTAATGATGTCAGTATGAGTGAACCAACCTAATGGGATGTGAGTAATTAAAGATTAGGAAAAACAAAAAGGTAACAAGTCAATGAGGATTCTGAAATATTTGCACTATTTAAATACATTTTGCAGAAATGTAAATTCGTATCTTAATTTAGGGAGCCTCGTTATGCTCAAGGTAGGCCTAGCGGAAAATAAATTTGGATAACCTTAAATGACAACTAATGCTTCATTTCATAACATTAAAATTGATGAATCTCGAAACGATACCAAAATAAAAGAAAATAAGTCACTGTTGGCACTTGGTCTAACTACATATTTAGGAAAGAGAAAATAAATATAGCCTATTTTGTCCCAAAAGGACCTTCCCCATATTCGATCTTCCGTACTCCATCATATAGATCCCCCATCTTGTGCAACGCCAACAGTAAGTAGGCTCTAGCTACATGTCCTCCTTCAGCTCCTTCAGTATTCTGGCAATTTTCAATCCTCTTTATGACTTTACCTTCCAACTCCACTATTCCTTGCTTCAGATATTCCAGTTTCCTATTGGAAGTGATTGCCTTTTCTTTTCATTCTTTGATCAACCATCCTCTCATGTACCGAGCTCATTCTCAGAGTCGTGGACCCTCTTGCGCAGCCTGTTGTATTTGACTTGAGCTTTAGCTTCTTCATCTATGATTTTATTCCCTCGACTGGCCCCTGGTGTCACCATCATTTCTGATTGTCTTCTAACCATTCTTGATAGAAAGGCTCACACCCTACGTGATACCTGTCTGGCTCAATGGTGTCCTTCTCCATGATGGTCTTATAGTGCTACATGTGCTGAACTTGGCACTTGTAAGGGACGTCATCATCTTGAATGTCTGTCATGAAATGACTCATCTTGACAACCCTTGGAACAACATGTTTCCTTCCTGCTTGCATCATAACCCGGATAGGTACATATGGGTGTATCCCTCTTAACCCAAATAGCACCAAGTGCAGAGCATCCCTGGATCTGATGATGAATTCGTCTTTCGAGAACCATTTGAACATCCACTGCACATGTTCCTTGGTTAGATTATATAAGAACCCTAACCATTCTTTAACACTTTCTGGTTAAACGAACCTGTCTGGAGTGTAAGTTATTTGCTTGCGGTGATGGAAGGCAATATGGTCATTCCAAGCCCTTCGCAGAAATTCTTGGTTATAGTGACCCTTTTGGAAATGTTGCAACAACCACAACTACAACAACAAGTTACAACCCTCGAAATGCTTGACCCCTCTTTCACTGGGCTCCATAGCCCTGTAGATGTCAGCTAGGATCCTGGGAAATATGGTATATGTCTGTCCATTTATCCTTTCCATCAAAGTCTTGGCGACCATGTCCAACCTAGTGTAGATTCTTCCCTTTTTCATTGGGAACAATATCAGGCCTAAGAAGCATACAATAAATATGAATACTCTACAGTGGATGTGACCCGGAGAAGTGAGAGAGATCTCATCATGGTAGGTATGGAAAGAATTGATATTGCCATACCTTTCATATATGTATTTGAATGGTATGTAAGATACTATTAGGCCACTAGGTCGGCATTCTTCTTCAGCCCCATCATCTTTAAGAACCCTTTTCCATTACGGTTTTCTGGTACTAACAGCCAAGGACTATTCTAAATCAACCATGCAAGCCCTCCAATTTCTTCAAGAAGTAGTGTCATTTTTATGCCGCTGAAACAAAACACAACCTTTCACTATCTCAGAATAAAGTGACAGCCTCGATGAACTTATTGCTTGGCTCAATGTCTAGCAAGAAAGGCAAGTTAACCATGTATTTTCTTACATGTTTCTTGTCACTTGAGGAAACATCCTCCCACCAATCTTGCAGCAATAGTCGGATGTTGCTAACTATACTAAATCTAGGGACCTCGTGCCTCATTTTTGGCAAAACAAAGGGGTTAGGCCTCTCTCCCCCACCAGACTCGACTATTTATACATTTACAATTAGTATCTTGGGATTTAGTTCTCCAAATTAATGCTCAGGATGTGGTTGTGTCCGTTGGGATCATGGAAAACCCGACGAACTTCTGGATAAGGCTTATCTTAAAAGATCGTTATGTAGAAATCATATTGACCCGACTAGGTTTGTCCATGATACATGCACAATTTTGACCAGAGTAAGGCTACTATGGGGTTTTAGACTGGTACCCTCAAGCGAAAAACTTGAGGGGGAAGGCACGGAACTATCGACTGCACCCGTTGATCGATTAGTTTTACCACAAATAAGCCTTTTCGAATTTAAGGGTAATAAATAGGAAGAGCGCAACCACTCATTAAGCGTTGCTATAGGATTTGATATGCACAAGTGCAATATGATGTGGCGCATGATTTATGCAGCAATTAATAACATCTAGTCAAGTGTTTGCACGTAGGAAATAACTAACAACTTAAACAATTGAAAGACAGTTATAGGAAAAAGAAAACAAAGAGAGACGTAATTTCAGGGATAAAAAATCATAAATTCTTAAAAGAAAACAAAAACTTAAACTAATATAAGGGGAAAGGGTACAGGATAAAGCCTATTTGGACTAATTCAAAAAATAAGTTCGTTATGGTAAGAGTATAAAGGTATACCCAATAGAGTCGCCATGTTATCGCGGCCCCTTTTTCCCCCCATTTTTTACGGGGAAGAAGGTCTAGGTTTCGACATTTATATGGGGTAATAACTCATTTTCTTTTGGGAATTAGGTATTTTTATGAGTCGCTGCCTAACGGATTATGGTGTATTAGGGCACCTAGAGCGATTAACTCTTGGATTAGTTTGCATTACAAGATATTTAGGGTAAGGGCTTGAAATAATCTTAAGGGGGAAAGTTTAGGCATTCCTATAGGTCCATAACTGTGGGTCCCGACCAAACTTATACTTGTGATTAGTCCATTCAAAAATAAGTAGTTGAAATATATAATTGCAAATAAAGCTTGTTAGACATTGTATGACTCAAATAATAAGATAAAGAATTTGAACGAGTTATGTACATATAGATAAGTGAAGCTTCCAAGTAAAAGGAATTTGAGAAAGGAGGGATCCTAGGTTGGTTAGCCTACAGGATCACCCTAGTACAATGCCCGGTAATCACTCTTCACAAAGAGATTACATGTGGATTTAGCGCATCGGTCATCATATCAATATCTACCATTCCCACATCTTAGCAGCTATTCGATGAGTGTTACTTAGAGATCTCTATGAGTTTTGTTACCCGTACCTTCTTAATGATCCTGGAGGAAATTAGGATCTCTACCTATCGGGAGTTCTAGACAGACCCCTAAGGTTTAAAGGAGAAAATATTAAAGCAACAAGAAAGAATACTTAGGACTTTAGCAAATAAATGCAGGAAAGAGCAAATAAGAGCCTCGGGTTTACCTCCGCATATAATGCATGTAAGAAACACAACTCAAACACAAAACAAGGGTATTATTATCAAAAAAGGATCCTAAGAGATGTGATGTTAAGGTTAGTATCAAAACACAAGAGATATGTAGATTTATTTTTTTAAACTAAGAAGAATAGGCCTCATCAGTTTGCCTACTGATTTGAAGACTGCTAACCATTAAGAAGTAAACAAAAAAAGGCAGTTTCTAGTTTTATAAGAAATTTTATTACCTAAAGCTTTCCTAGGCGTGGGATAATACACAATTGTTACCAGA